>JAJPUD010003236.1:106262-200441 GCA_023553655.1 Myrmecobius fasciatus | reverse complement strand
GTGTGTGTGTGTGTGTGTGTGTGTGTGTGTGTGTGTGTGTTTTGGGGCAAGGGAGAATGGATAGTGGTGACAGTGTCATAAAATAAATGAATAATAATTTTTGATGTTTTGAGTACAGATGCCAAACAGAAATAACTCTTTGGATTAATACTGGTATTTTCAATTGCTTGCTATCAGGATTTCACTTCAATATTTCCCCTAAAATCACCATTTTATATTATATTTAGGCATCTGAAGTTTCCCATGGGTACTAAATTGGTGGGACTTCTGGGAAGCAGTATATATTGCAATGCAGTTTTTTCCCTCTTAATTCTCTACAAGGTTCTGCAAATTTGGCAAATTAGAAAGGCAATCTCACAGGAAAATTGTCATTTTCAAACAATATGAAGTTGTCTGTGTTTATTCAAAGAAAAGAAAATGATACAAAAAACTTCTATAGAAATGTATTACCACTAAGAACCACTAAAATATCAACTAAACTAAGTCATTCCTCTCAAGGCTGAATTTTCTTACTTCCGTCTAATGATGACATGAACTAAAGATCTGACATTCAGAATTACCACTAGAAACCCATTTGAAGGATGAAAAATGAACACAGATTCTTTGTAAATTATAGGCAGGTTACTGCCACTCCTACATACCAGTCACCATCTTATCACATCAATATCCCCAAAAGGCTCTCATTTCTATAAACTAACACTGAATCAATTGTGAAGGATAACACATGCGTAGTATGCTAGGACTATAAACAAGTATTACCTCGGGATTTGGGGAATGAATATATTTTCAAGGTAATTAGCCTGAAGGGTGATTCAGATATATTCCCATAATATTAATAATAATAATATCAATTTCCAAAGTGCTTTATATGTTCTCTCATTTGATCTTCATAGCAGCCCTGTGAAGTAAGTACTATTATTATCCCCATTTTACAGATGAGGAAATTGAGGTAGAGAGAGTTTAAGTGATTTGCCCAGGGTCACCCAACTAACAATTATAAGAGATTCAATTTGAACTAAAGTCTTTCTGACTCCTTATTTAGGATTCTTATTCCACCAAGCTGCCTACTGCTTCCAAATATCATCCTTTAAGCAGGAAAGCATAATATAACTATAAATCTTATCAACAACAGCCTCAAGATATTCTAGTACTTCCACAGTAGGTAGAGTGAGTAAATATTAGAAAAAAAACAAACATTTTTTCCACAAAATTTCTAGGACTTTGAATTTCAGTCATCAAGTAATTTTTCAACATTATCAAATAATATTAATATAAATGCAATTGTGCAAAGCTACAACTTCTAAATAGGTTTTCATGTTTTCATCATAAAAGTTTGATTTGAGCTCCATGAAACAGTGAACATTATTTTTTCTTGGCAATCATATGAAAGGGTTGTATAATAACATGTCGCCCATCTGACAAATGTCAATTTCTATTAAATTATTGATTCATCTTAACATTTCTTCTCCCAGAAATGTGGGAAATCTTTGTGACACTACAATTTCCAAATGTTCTGATGTGACTTCAAATTTCTTCCTTGCCTTGAGTGGATAATGAGACTTTCTTCTCAACTTCTCTCATGGCTCCCTTTAACTTTGCATTATAGATTTCTGTCATGATTCTATTTGTAGTAACAACTCACAGAAAACCTGTCTGCCTCTCAGAAGCCTTTCAAGGGAAGTCACACATTTATCATAGTCAAACACATTCTAATTTCTCAAGACACTGCCAAACAGATCATCAATTGGGGATATGTTAAGTACAATAGAACCAATCCCATTTTTATAAGAAGCATATTTTTCCAAGCAAACCTCTGCTGTGGAAGGTCAAGTTTGTTGGCACTCATTAGTTAGAACCATAATATGCTGTTGAAAGTTCTATTAAAGCCATTCAGTACACCAATGACCTATTGGGTGACATCACATTATAATAGATCACATTTGCCAATTCAGCAATTTACATCAACAATTCTGTCAAAAACTACCAAGATAGCTAGAATGGTTCTCAAGGGATTTCATGATCCTTCTTGACTCATACTTTGCTGCCAGGAAAGTTGGCTTTCTTTAATAGACTTTTTGGGCTAATGTAAGATAAAGGCACTTTTTTTTAATATAAATCTTTTTATTTACAAAACATATGAGTGATTTTCTACATTGACCTTTGCAAAAACTTTTTTTCCCAAGCTTTTCCTCTCCTTCCCCCCACCTCCCACCCCTAGATGACAGGTAATCTAATACATGTTAAATAGGATAAATTATATGGCAAATACAATACATGTATACATATCCATACAGTTATCTTACTGCACAAGAAACATCAGATCTAGAAAGAGAAGAAGAAAAAACAACCTAAGAAGGAAAACAAAATGCATGGAAATATTCACAGAAAGCGTTAAAATGCTGTCTTGTGGTTCACACTCAGTTCCCACAGGCCTCTCTCTGGACGTATATGACTATCTTCATCACTGAACAACTGGTTTGAATCACATCATTGTTGAAGAGAACCATGTCCATCAGAATTGATCAGCGTATAGTCTTGTTGCTGTGTATAATGTTCTCCTGGTTCTGCTGATTTCACTCAGCATCAGTTCATGCAAGTCTCTCCAGGCCTCTCTGAAATCGTCCTGCTGGTCGTTTCTTACAGAACAATAATATTCCATAACATTCATATACCATAATTTATTCAGCCACTCTCCAATTGATGGGCATCATTTCAATTTCCAGTTTCTTGCCACTACAAAAAGGGCTGCCACAAACATTTTTGCACATGTGGGTCCCTTTCCCTCCTTTAAAATCTCTTTGGGATATAGGCCCAGTAGAAATACTGCTGGGTCAAAGGGTATGCACAATTTGATAACTTTTTGAGCATAGCTCCAAATTGCTCTCCAGAATGGTTGGATCCATTCACAGTTCCACCAACAATGTATCAGTGTCCCAGTTTTCCCACATCCCCTCCAACAGTTATCATTATCATTTCCTGTCATTTTAGCCAATCTGACAGGTGTGTAGTGGTATCTCAGAGTTGTCTTAATTTGCATTTCTCTGATCAAGATAAAGGCACTTTTTAAAAGACTCAGCAAATGCATCCTCACACTACACTGATCCCTTCTCCACCCAGTTGACAAAGTAATTTTCCTGAATCGTAGGTCTGACCATGTCACTCCTCTACTCAATAAATTATGACTTCCTATAGACTCTTCTGCATGATATTTAAAGTCAAATTCCTAGTTTGATTTTAAAGCTTTTTCACAATTTGATACCTCTCTAAATTTCCAATTTTCTTACACGTTACTGATGTCTGCATACTCTGCGTTCCAGCAAAGTAGGTCGACTTGCAGTTCTGTATACCAGACATCTCATCTCTGTCTTTGCACTGCCCCTTGTTCCATGTCTGGAAGATACTACCTCCTCACTTGGCCTCTTTGAATCTCTGTTTTCCTTCAAGATTCAGTTCAAGAGCCATCTTCTACACAAAGCCTTTCCTGATCCCTCTAGATGCTCGTTCTCTTCCCCACCCTCGCCATCTATCATATTCATTTGGCATATACATGGCATATACTCCTATATCTACATGCTTTCTCCACCACTGGAATCTAAGCTCCATGAGAACAGGGACAATTTCATTTTCATTTTGTGTTCCTAAAATTTATCACAATGCTTTGTATAAAGTAGGTACTTAATAAAGATTTGTAGATATATAAGTATATATACATACATACGTGTATGTATTTCCATATATATGCGTCCATTATGTTTCTCCTCAGATGATTCATATTTCCCTTGGCATTCACATCTCTTAAAAATAGTGAAAGGGGGGTTAGGGAAGAAAATAGAATCGACTATCTGGCTTCCACTTTGCCCACTGCTCTGGTTTATTCCTGTTGTTAAGCTGTCTAAACCAATGTTTGACATAGGCTAAGGCTTTAAATTTTAAACTGATTACACCCATGTCTTTGCATTTTTGTTTTTGACACTGCCAATGTGCCATGGGAAATTAAATTAACACAAAATTAGAAAAAAATAAAGCTGATTTTTAAAATTTTTTTAAATAAATGTAGACTTTTGTTTCAAAGACTTTTACCCTTGGGCTGTTCCTTGACTTCTAAAGAAATGTAGAAGAAAAATAAACATGAACACTTGGTAGTCATTTTTTCCTGATAAGTCCAATACTAAAGAGGAACAGAAAAGAAATCAGGTTAATCAATCACAATCACAGGAACAGATTCAATAGTTCTAAGAATTCTCCAAAGTTCATAATTTTGTAGGAATCAGCTCAGTTAGCAGTTAAATATATCTATCCCCAGGAAGAATGGCAACATCTGCTAAGCAACACCCGCCAGCATTATGAAGATAAGAAAATCTAATTGAAACATTGGAAAGAATTGTGACTGTTAGGTCTGATGGTAGGGAGAACTGATGACAGCAACCAAGTTAGATGAGTTAATTCTTTTTAAACATTATTATATACACGTAAGTAACCATAAATAGTTAAATGAAAGGAATCACTTACTTGAGAGTGACCACTCAACAGAATGATTTATTTTTTTGGATTATTTTACATTGGATTATACCAGGTTGTAGTACTACAGGATCTCTGCCTAGGAATGGCACCCCAAAAATTATACAATCCAATCTCCAACCAACTACATATCCTCTGTTTACTTTAATATCATGACAGATCTGTGTTCTTATCAAGATGGGTATTCCCTCCACTAGTGAATATCCATACCTTTTTCTCTTACATGATTCTTACCCATACCTTTCCACATGCCCTATAAAAAGGATCGACCTAAATGTTTTGGAGATGTTCCTCTAGTTATTTTGATGTTCTCTAGATTATGATACAACCTGCCTGAGATCTTTTCTCTTTCATGGCCACTGCATTACCTTCTCACCTCCTTTTCCAGTCCAGTCCATTACTTAATGATGACTTCAACGATATCTAAGAAGAAATCATCTTTGAGACCATGTTGCAACCTACCATGTGCCTTTTCATCACTTTCTATGTAACCTGCCATTGTGATTCCTTGGAGGTTTTTGGTGTACTATAATTTATAGAGTAGATGCATTCGTGGGAGAAAACTGTTCATAAAAGATGAGATTCTGCAGCAGGAATGAGATTGGTATCATTTAAAGTGTTACATAATTTCCAAAATTTCCATTCTCTTATTCAATTCTGGCCCTAGCTCACTGTCCATATGCAGAGTGTGTCCAAAATAGAGGTACCTGTAGACTATTTATGGGCCTTTGAGTTTTATATTTGAATGTTCTTGCTACATCTCATGTCAAGCTTCCTTCAGTCTAATTCTCCCTTTACAGATTTTTATTGTTTTTGTGAGATGATGTTGGTTTTGATATTCTACTTCTTTCTTCTGCAATGTTTTGCAAATGAGCTTTTAGTGAAAATCAGCTTTGCTCATGGCTGCCATGGTTATAATTCCTGGATCCTCAAAGGCTCTGCCAGTGGAGCACAAAATATATTAGGTCACACTAAGCTGGGAAAGGTATGCACTATGGGCCCATGCGTGTGATAACCACCGCCATTTATAAAGAGTTTTTAGTTCTTTACATAGGATCTCTCAGCACTTCATTCCATTTTGAGGCAATGACTGGCACACCATAAGCACTTAATAAATACTGACTGATGGATAGATTGACAGGTCTAATTGTTAAAAAGTTACCCTACAGAGTTAGTTTAAACCTGCCTCCCTATATGTTCCACTCAGTGGTCTTAGTTCTGCCCTCTGGAGTGGCACAAATTAAGTCTACTCCCTTTCTCACAAGAAAGCTCATCAAACATTTAGGTCTTCTCTCAAGGAATCCTTGAACATCTTTTGAAATGGGATTTTTTAAAGACTCTCAGGGTATAAACTGAATACTCTTAAAGCTGATGGAACTACTTTTCCTAAAATCATACTATCAATCAGTAGCCATGTCAAAAGCACCATCCTACTCTGAGATTAGTGATCTATCATATCCATTGCATTTTATTGCTTTCATAAGATTCAGAACTAGTTTCCCAGCTCCTAGGAAGAATGTATTGGGGGAGGGGGGGGGAGGACTAGGTGTAGAAATTTAGATGGGAGGAAAAGAGAAGAAATAGCTCCTATGAGACCTCTACCAGGTGTCCCGTGGGGAATTTGTCCTGTTTACATACAGCCACACTGGCCTTTCTGTTGGGAAAGGAAACACTGGGAGAGAGATGTGACAGCAATAGGTTGGGTAAAATAGGGTAAAAGATATTTCTTCCACCCACTCTACTATTAAACCAATTCCCAAAGTGCTTAATTTCTCCCCTGTGGCAGTCTTTGATACCTTCCTCCCACCCCTTACTACTTGAGGAGAAAGCATATGCACCTTTGGGAGGACACACACCTCTCCTGATATCAGCACAGCAGAACAAACTCAGTCACTCTGTGCTAATTATGTTTCTGGCAACTACAGCTGCTGACATGATAAAGTCACCAAATGGATGGAAAGTCAGTATTCTTGTGTTGTCTCCCCCACCCTAGCATTGAATTTCAATTTGGCCTCAGGTAAATTACAATTTCCTTTTACCAAGCTGTGATAAAGAGAATCATGATTGAGATAATGACCTGACATAGATATTGACACAGTTCAAGCACAGTTATACATGTGTGAATCAGAGCAAAAAATGAGCCGGCTGGCACTAGATAACATTTTTCTCTTGAAATATTTTTTCATGTCGAGAATTACTTGCAATAGCCTACTTGTGACTAAAATAGGGTTTGAAAATTATCTATGCCATTGATAAATGAGGAAGAAAAAAACCCATCTGGATAATGTATTAAGGAGTTTGAAATGATTAAATTGATGCAGAATTTACAAGGAAATGTTAGGTTAGTAATTACAGATACAAAAGGAACAGGGGAGGTAAAATTGGTATTTATTTCTTAACAGTAATAGAGAAGCAATGAAGACCATGTAGCAAAGGAAGCAGAGAATCAGTGATACTGTGAGGCAATGTGCTATAGTGATAGTCTTGGAGCTAGAGTGAGGAGGATCTGCGTTCAAATTCCACCTCAGATATCTATTAACTGGGTAAACATGGCAGATTCACTTCATTTCTAGTTTTCCATCCCTGATAGGGAAATCTGAAAAAGACTTACCTCACAAGGTTGTTGTAAGGATTAACCCAGATCATGTATGCCAAGTGCTTGGCAAATTTTAAAGCCATATACAGATATCAGCTATTAGAACTTAGTCAGAGATAAGTTTATAGAACAAAAGAAGACATAGTCATGAGAATGCTAGAAGCCTCTGGGGAAATCAGGAAATCTAAAGATAGAGGTAAAAAGAATTAAAATAAGATAAATAAATAAACCACTTATTGATATCAAATAATTAACAAGTGCCCTGAAGTGTCTTCCAAGACAGAGGAGGAATTCAGAAAAAGATACTTTAAAAATTCACTGTAGCCACATGAGGCACTAACCATCCAGAGTCATGTGAACAGACTGGAATGATCAAAATAAGAACATAGACTTCACCAGGCTGCAGTGAATTTTTAAAAATGAGGATGTGGGAATAAAACTAAAATACAAATAAGCTTTTAGTGAAGGGCTGATGTAAAGGAAAGAAGGGCTGAAAATAAGGGAAT
This sequence comes from Myrmecobius fasciatus, assembly GCA_023553655.1. Lineage (NCBI taxonomy): Eukaryota > Metazoa > Chordata > Mammalia > Dasyuromorphia > Myrmecobiidae > Myrmecobius > Myrmecobius fasciatus. Next base: position 192,821 of record JAJPUD010003236.1, on the reverse strand, counting down.
GAGTTTACTTAAGGGAATTTTTAAAAAGGATTTTTGCAAATACATCAAAAAAATCAAAGGAAAAAGTAGATCCATTAATATTAGAACAGGAGAAAAATGCTATCATGACCAAAGTGTCTTTTTTTTAATTGCCCATATAAAACTATAGATTAGTGTTCTTAAATATTAAGCACTACCACCAAGAAATGCTACCACTCATCTAATACCACCATTATGTAAAATAAGAAACACTGAAAAAAATAATTGGGTGTGCAAAAAGGTCTGCAAAGTATCTGAGCTAAAATGGCAAAGTCTAGAGGCACTGACCAACTGATTAAAATCAAATGAAAGCTATTTTAAGAAAGCCATGAATCACACCAAAAGAGTGGGCTGACACCAAAATGGGCAGCACTAAGTCTTAAGTCTTCCAACTATAAAACTATTGCTCACAAAAACCTAAGTACCTTTACTATCTGGCTGGCAATATCCCATATTGCTTATGTTGTCCACCTTTTTCAATCATGTCTGACTCTTTATGAACCCATCTGAGGATTTTTTGGCAAAGATCCTAGAGTGGCTTGCCATTTCCTTTTCCAGATTATTTTACAGAGGAGAAACTGAGGGAAATAACCCAGCTAGTTAGTTCCTGAAGTCAAATTTGAACGCAGGAAGATTAGGCTTCCGGACTCCAAGACCACTGCTCTATCCACTGTACCACCTATCTGCCCTAGCAAGAACCCATGTAGACTGAAATAAAAAAATCAAGAAAATTCTAAGATACTATGATACTTATGATGTTGGTCAAAAAACTACTGCTTGTCATTTGTAAGGAAACATCAAAACACTGATTCATCAAAAACCTGACTTCATCTATGTGCAAATTGCCTGTGTAGGAATGCCCTCTATCAGTGTAGATTTCTATAAGAATATTAGTAAATAATGTATCTGCAGACTTCTCTTTCTGTCTTCCCAAACTATCCTAGGATGGGAAAAACTCCTTGGCTTTCCTCTTCAAAATTCGATTTGACAAGCCTATTAAACAGCTTGGCAAAAATGCTCTCTTCACTCCACCATTTTGGCTAAATGTCATACTTTTTGAAATGTTGTACTAAACCTTTTTTCTCTTATATTTTTTACTATAAAGGGTGGCTTTTCAGAAGAAGAAATGTGGAGGGACAGAGAGGGAAATATAGGTAACATATTAAAAACAAAAGATATCAATAAAAATTATTTGAAATACTTCCTCTAATGTGACATATCAGAAATGGTTAAATAATATTTTTGAGTACATTCTATATTCTCTTACTATCTACATATTCCAATATGCTGTCTTAATGATAATTTTCCAAGAGGATTTTATAAAATAAAACTCAATTTCTAAATCCACTGAACTAAGGAGTGGACAAAAAAATGAATAAGAATTTCATGGAAAGATCTCAAATACTGAATTTTAAAGCATAAACAAGTATAACCAGTCACTGTCCTGATTTACATAAAATTCAAGGAGGCCTTTTCATAATCACTGGAGGCGACATCATCTTGAAAGCATTGACAGATCATTCTATGAGATATTTTAGAAAAAAGAAGATATCAAAAGAATATGAAAAAAATCACAGATAATATTATAACTCAAGAAAGACAACTGAGGAAACATGAATAATTATGAACCCATTATGCTAGTTCTTTGTTGGTCACAAAAATAAAGCATGCAACTTAGTTATAAAAAAGAGCCTTAAAGTTTCTATTCCAACCAAGAATACCCCATGCATGTGTTAAGATGATATAAGATTTCTTGGCAAATGCAACCAGGAAGATAATCCTTTCTTGATGCCTATCTGTTTATTAAGACTAAAAAGGCAAAAGAGAGAGAATGTTTACCAAAGGTGTTTTCCAATTATCATGGAAGATATCACAGCAGAAACAGCAAATGTAAAAGAGATCCCCCCCAAACAGCAAATGTAAGGTCCTCCAGGTGTTCCTCTTGGTGGTTGCATTAAAATTATTTAAAAGATCAGCATAACAAGTAAAATAAATAAAATTCAAAAGATGAGAAATGTTGATTTTCCAGACTATAGAAAGTCTATGAGTTATCTGGATGGTCCTTGCACTGAGGCAGGAAAACACACACACACACACACACACCTAGCAGGGACAAGCACTGAATATTAACAACATGCTAGATTCATAAGTGAATTGTAGGAGAAATGTGGGATGGACTTCAGTTGGAAAATTTACTCAGTGCTTTTGGAGATCTCAAAATATTCTCCAGCACCCAAATTCATCTCCTTAACATGGATATCTGTTCAGGATACAGTATGACTACAAGTCTCAGAACATTATATCTCTCTCAGAATCAAAGTAATTAAGAGGCACAAAGGAAATTGGAAGGATGTAAGATTGGTATAAAGAGGCAGCAAAATGTTTTCAATTATAACATATGATTAGAGGGGGCTATAATTGATCTTATTGAGTAAGCATAAAATCAGAAAAGGCTGAGGGTAAGGGATAATAGATGGACCACCCCCAGTATGCTACTGATATACACTAAATGTAACAAGACATTGAAAAAAGGTCCTTACAACAATGGGTACATCCTCTATGATATCCTATGAGATGACATGGACAATCTGTATCAATGGAAGAAATGTCCCCGCCTTAGAGAGATCACAGATCCTTTGAAATATACATACATGAGATTTTTAACTTGCTAAATCAGCTGTTCTCATTTTTATAAAGTTCTATATGAACAAAAGAGCTTCAAGAAGGAATTAATTATTCCAATATCCTTCGTACTGAACACTGAGTAGATATTTTGAATTTTTCTCCAATTCATGCTGCATTTTCCAAGGTGTCAAGTTAATCAGACATGGATTCCTTTCACATACTTATCAAATTTTTGGGTGTTCTTTAAAATCTTATTTTTTTGTTGGTTTTGTTATAGCATTGCAAATGAAGTGCAAAACTACACAATTCATTAAGGGTCTTCAATGTTAATCAGGTTAATCTGTTTATTTTTACCCTACCAATAAATCACTTTACTGATGTTCAATCAATTTTGCCCATTTATAATTCCATTTTATCACCTACTTAAGTTTCCAAATCAATCCTTATATATTTTGAAGATCATCTTCCTCACCATCTGTTACTGTGCCATGCAAGGATATGGTTTTGATTCCTATACCCAGGTGGTAGAATGAAGATGATGCTAACCTAGATTGCTACTGTAGAGCAGGCAAGACAAAAAAAAAAAGAGTGACCAGAGATCAATATTTGAATAGGGAGATTTGGACAATAACTCTACTATTGTCAACCAATTTATGCTAATGTATCATTATACCAGTTCTTCACAAACTGCCTGATTATCCTGTTACATTATATTGTGCAACATCATATAACCTTTACATGTAATATCATGTAACGGTCATGTAACTAGCCGCATCTATAACATGTAATGCCAAGTAACTGTCACATCTTATAACATCATATAGCATATAGCATGTAGCACCATGTAAATGCAGTAGTCATGCTGTTATAGTACCCGAAGAACTAGGCACACAAGTTTCCAAATGGTACTATTTAACACCCATTCATAAAGCACCAGTATTACTCCTACTTCCCTTACCCTAAGGGTCTCAATATATAAATTCCATAGACTTGTTACTATTCTAATAATAATATTATCATATATTATATAATATTATGGACAATAGATACAGCTTCAAAGGTCATTTAAGGGTTTAAAAGAATCACAAATACTTAGCCTGTCCATGGGAAATCCAAATGGTATGTAATCTCTTTTATTCTAATTAATTCAATTTCACAAATATTTAAGTCTTTACTATCTATATTCAAGCCCCCGTACTACATGGTGGGGATGCAAATGAACAATCCTTCCCTTCAAGAAGCATAGATTCTTAAAAGGAGAGAGGGTCAGTAATAGGAAGGTGCATAGATAATACAAAGTCATCTCAACAGAGCAATGGGATTATTACACCTATTGATAACAGGTAAGTCCTTGTAGGAGGTGGCACCTGAATTGTGCTTTGGAAGAAGGAATTTAAACTACTAAAAATTATTAAGTAACAAAGTGAAAGCTGACTTTGGAAAGATTTTGCATTTCAATCTTAGTCCATTTTTGAAACTCAGGGCTCCCTGTTTTGTAATGTGGAGCTACAGACCAATATCAAGACAAGCCTGCAGAAACCTTAAAAAACTCAGTGAAAATCCATTCAGAGAATGCGGCCGACCACACCAAATGCCACAGAAAGAGAACCATGATGCACCAAATTCTAACACCAGAAAAACACTTCTGTGTCCAAGGCATTGAGGCACTTATTCCCTCTCCCTAAGGAGGTCCTCTGATCTGGACCAGCTATGTAGTCTAGCTTAAGTTAGACATGGGAGACCCAGCCCTCTAGGTAGAGAAGAGCTAGATTACATTTTCTCTTTCTTTAGTTCCTTAAACCACCATCCCAGAACCCTAGAAATGATTTACTAACGTAGTCTGTGGTTCATGTCTAGGTAAAAGAGAGAACATATCTTTGTAAAATTTTTAAATTTAAGTTTAAAATCAATGTGCAATATAAATCAGATGTGGGGCAGATATTTTCTTTTCTTCTTAAAAAGAATTGCTTAAAAATACGAAAGAATCATAGTGCCCATGGACAGACTTAAAACATGATTTAAGTCACAACTACAGTTACAATCTTTTGAGCGGCTGATACTTAATTAAACCCCATCTAAACATGAAGCAGTTTGTAGGACTGCTGATTAGACATTAGATATGTCAATCACAGCTCTGCAATCTCCTCCCACAAACACAAAGGAACTTGAGTTCTTCCCATTGTCAATGGTTGTCTTCTCTGATGCAGAAGCTTCCCTTGCTGCCGGTAGGCTGGACTCATTAGGCCAAGGATCTCTGGACCTTCAACTCACAAGTCTACACATGTCCAAATCAAGAATTATATATCACTACTTGGAAAGGAGATATAAAGTGTAAAAGGCAGTCAGGAACCCAGGTGCAAGAATGCCTAATTGAGTCCATGCCTGATGTGGGAACAGCATCCCAGCAGAAGAGTCCCATTCCTTCCGCACTCATGGGGAGTTCAGTGACAAAGAACACTATGTGACACACAGCAGAGTTAAAGCAAGAGAGTCGTGAGATGTCTCTCCCTTTTAAAGGTTCACAGAGTCATCAGCTCCTCCAGCCAAGAAGTCAATCCAGAGGTCACTTCATCTTTTCAAATCACCTATGTCCTTCAGTGTAAGTCATCCTCAAGATGAGGCTACCCCCAACAGGCCCAAATGATAAGCCAATATACATGGTGGCCAAAATCGAAAAGGGCAACCCTGAGAAAGGTCCATGGCCTGGCCCTTATTACCATGTCAACAATACAGCTGAGGTCCAAGAAAAGAAGAACCAAAAGAAAGTCCAAAAGAAAGAATGATGGCAGAAGTGCTTATGGTATGTCGTCCAGAAGGGTTCTGACTACCTTGAAGAGAAGAAACTGATTTCCTCTCTTTTTTTCTAAAGGCTTCATGCAATGGGAAGAATTTTTCAGTGGTCTGCTTGTTCTGTTTTATGTTTACTTATGTACAGACTGAAAAAGAAATTTCCAGATCAATCAATCAAGGTTTCATCTTCCTTGCTAAGTCACAGAAATAACAGAGGCAGAAAAAGGGGCTGCGAGGTAGGGAACATAGTGTGACATCAAATCTTAAGAAACTCAAGCATAAAAACCTTTTCCCTTATGTTGCAATATGTACGTTTCCTCAGGGATCCTTGTAGGTGAGAAGGAATAAGTATGGGAGAAATTTTCAACACACACACTCCTGGTACCCAATTCTTCCTGGCTCCCAATAACTTTAGGTAAAACACAAGCATAATAGGACTGGGGCATTATGAATGTCATTCAAGGCCTTCCAAATTTTTCCCTAATAACAATTTTTTTCAAATTCACATTAAGTTCATTTACTTATAAAGGGTCTTTGACTTCCATTAATAAACCTTCAGCACAGGGAAATCAGAGTTGATTTGTCTTTCTTACAACAGTAAACATTCACACACCTCTTGTGCTGCTTTTAACAAATGTTGATTCCTGTCTAGTCAAACAGCAATTAGAGCACCATCACTTGGGCTGTTGCCAGGGGTCTCTCTTAGACCACTGCACTGGAGAATTTTACTGTCTACTCTCTACATACTTTCTATATTACAGGGCAAGTGACATTTGCCTTGTGATAAAAATCAGGCTTATTTAGGTAAAACTGGTGTTCTCCTACTACTACTTGATGCAATATATGTAACTAAACTAAATTGAACCAGGCCTGAGTGTTTTCTGGTTGGTTCAATTTAAGGTGGTTTGCACTGAACTATGAATCATGAATTGTTGAAAACTAATCGATATTTTGCTTAGTTTCTGATAAAAATTTAAAAACAAAGCCAGTTATGAGAAAGAAGTGAAATGAAATGGTTATTTTTTTCTGTAGCAATGCCTTATTTTCCTTTCAAAGAGCATCTGTGGACTGGTGTGTAGATGGCAATGACTAGAAGCTATGTTTCCCAAAGAGTGAATGACTTTGGCTCAGCACCCAAGGAGCCCTGTAAATTTTGGGCAGGAGAAAAAGAGGTTTACATCTCCTCACTGCTCATTGATTATTTGATGTACTCCACAAAGAACATTTTTCTCTTTCTGTGTCTTCTCAGAAAAGTAGCATCCTTCTTTTTCCCATCCAAAAGGAGAGGTAATGATTGAAATATGGGCTGCATTCAGCCATGAAGAAAATTGACTCAGTCCAGAATGTCAAGAGGGTACATGGTACACAACTGAAAACAAGTTAGTTGGCTTAGTCAGAAAGGCCTTGCATTAAAAAATGGAAACTCCTTTATTTAGGAGAAATTCAAGGGTATAAGTACAAAGAGTATTAAAACATATAGTAGAAATGTGAGTCCTGGGTCAGGTGGTCATCTGTTTCAAGATTTTAAACTTCTGTCATTTGGTCAGTGCAATCTACTTGGACTTTGATTGCATTGTTCCCTCTTTGATTTGAGATGAAACATTTACTTATTCCAATTGGTTCAGACAGTGAAGAAAAAAAACTGGAAAGATTAAAGACAGACCAAAAGTGCTAGAGACCTTTTTTTTACCCTATCTCTATTAATTTATACACTATACATATACACATTTGCAAATATCAAGTACTGAAACCAAGTCAAATATTTCTATTTCCATGGGGACAATATATTTCTCAGATTAATTATTCTTCTTTTGAATTCATACTCAATTATAGGATCATAGATTTAGAGTTAGAAGGAATCTTAGAATCCATCAAGTCATCTCAATCAAGAAATGTGGAAACTAGGGGCAGCTTGGTGGTGTAGCGGATAGAGCACCAACCCTGAAGTCAGGAGGACCTGAGTTCAAATCTGGTCTCAGACACTTAACATTCCCTAGCTGTGTGACCCTGGGCAAGTCACTTAACCCCAATTGACTAAGCAAAAAAAAAAAAAAAAGAAAAGAAATGTGGAAACTGAGACTCCGGGAATTTAAGGGAATTGACTGGGGTCAGTATCTGGGGCAGAATTTGAACTCAGTGTTCCGTGTCACATAGTTGCCTACTCAGCACTAGACAATTTCAGATGAGGGAAAATCTTTGAAATGGTCATAAAGGAGATAGTAAACATAGATAATTGGCAATATGGCCATGGGCAGCACTAAAGCAGATCACACCCAGGATAAAATTCCCAGGAATAGCTGTAGCTTTCACCAACAAGCTTTCTCCTAATAAACATAATGATCATAGATCTAGGAAATGTCTTGGTGGTCATAGCAACTATTCCTGTTATACTGAAATTTAAGGAAATTTCCATTGCCTGGACCAACAGACAGGAATGTAAATGAAGATAAGGTGCCATTGCTACCAATTTCTTTAGCTAAGGGAAGAGGGGGAGCTTTCTTGGACAACAGCTGTTAGGAAGAAGCTGCTGAATGACAACTGATGTTGAAGAAGGAGAGAAGGGTCCTGGTCATTGCTGCCCAGAAAAGAGGGAATAGAGAGAGAAAGTGAGTTCTGGGATTTTAGGAGATATCTAGTCAGCTGAAACACTGACTGTTTCTAGGGAAGAAAAGGAGGGGAAAGAATTGACAGGGAAGGAAACATGCTAAAGAATGAAACCATTGCTCTTAAAAGAAGGGGAAGAGCTGAAGCATAGCTGGAGTGAGATGTATATAAGGAAGGATTTCCTTGGGACACCCTCTTTATTTCATACCATTAGGCAAAGTCCCCGTGGTTGTTTCAGCCTACTTATATTTAAATATAGGTTTGCCTACAGTTTCTTAGGATTTTTTTTGCTGAGGCAATTTGGGTTAAGTGGCTTGCCTAGGGTCACACAGCTAGGAAGTGTTAAGTGTCTGAGATAAGATTTGAACTCAGGTCCTCCTGACTTCAGGGCTGGTGCTCTACCCACTTCGCCATCTAGCTGCCCCTGCCTATAGTTTCTAAAGATTTTCTAAGACTCATAGAAGATTCAGAGAAAACTGTAGAGCAGTAAACAAAGGACATGCATGATAAGTTTTCTATGAGTAATAACAGAAAAATAAAGCCAAAAAAAAATTTAATTGGTTTTACATTGCCACAAATTGTTTTCATACTCAGAGGAGAACAATTTGTTTCAAGAGCCATGAAATGGCTGAAAGAAGTATTGTAGAATGCTTCAAGCTTGATCAGATACCAAAGATACCCAAGTCATCCATTCCCTTCTGGGCCATTAGGGATCATTCGGCCCTGGACTTCGATGAGTGGAAAAGAAAGCGAGGCTGACGACTTGGTACAAGTTTGCCTAACTTCAATACAATTTAAGCACAAGTCAAGACATCACCCCATGATGTCATTGGTTCTCCCTGAAAAGGAAGGATGAAAAACCACAGTCATACAGCCCCTGATTATGGTCCCAAAGCCACCAGTATTTAAATATGCTCCATGGCTAAGAAAAAAATTGTACCTAAAAAGAAACTTTTTATAGAGCTTTCCTGAAGTGACATGAACTGTGACTTTGGTTATGTCTACTAGTGACCAAGTGGCTGTCTGGGTTACTAATTTGGTCTTTAAACATTAATTTAATCATTCTAATTGTCAGGACTACTGATCTTTCTTGCTTCATGTTAGAAAGGTAAACTAGTATGCTAGGTCAAGGGATACTTGGGCTTGAATCCTGTCTCCTAAATTGTAATGACTGTGTGCAAATCATTTAACTGCTCATTACTTTTTTCACCTGTACATTGGAGATATTACCATCTATAGTATTTCCCTCACAGGGTCACTGTAAGGATCAAATGCACTAATATATGTAAAAGGCTATTCTGTAAATGTCACTTCTTACTACCTTGTAATTACTCTTCTGTGTACAAATTGGTATCCCCTTCTACAGCATCTAAGCTGGGCAAAGACTGTTTCATTTTTTGGTTTTGTATCCCTAGGGCATAACATGCTTTACACAAAGGAGGCATTTAATGAGTCTTTCTTTTTAAAAACTGAATGAATGATTGATTGCAATTGATCTGAACATTTTTAGCCATAGGGAACTCACTGCCTCCCAAAACACTCCATAGCACCCTTGGACAGTCCTAATCGTCAGAAAGTTCTTCACACTGAGTCAAGATTTGCCTACATATAATTGCTATTAATTGTTCTTGTTTCTGACTTCTATGAGGAAACAGAATAAGTCTCATCTTTTTTTCTTTTTCTTCTCCAGTATAAAAAAGCCCAGAGGGTCCAACCATTCCTCATAAGATGTAGTTTTGAGTCTTTTCACCATTCTGATTGTTCTACTCTGAACACATTTGAATTTGTCTAGAACCAAACTCAATTACTCCAAATGTTGCCCTACCTTTACACAACAGAAGAGTCTAGACATCTTTTTTCTGGGTACTATATACACCTTACTATCCCATTAGCTTTTATTTTTTTTACAGTACCAACATAATGTTGATACATATCAACTCCATGATAAACTAAAACTCCTGTATTTTCCCCATAAATTGTGTTGACAGACTTCTACTTTTTACATATATAGTTGGCATTTTGAACCTAATTTTAAGATTTGACATTTATTCATATTAAATTTCATCTAGTTCAATTTGGTTTATCATTTTAGCCCACTGAGCTATTTTTGGATTTGTCTCGATTCCGCCTTCCAGTGGCTTCTACAATATATGCGCTGTGGTTGAAGAGTAAGCCTGGGCATGTTTCTTTTTTAACTTGATAACAGTCCATTTACACCTAACTTGTCTAAAGATCAAATTCAACAACTGTAAGGAGAATACAGCCCTTCCTATACCAGGCATTAGCTTTTCAATTTTCCTTAGAATCCTTTTGCTATCAACGAATTTTCTGATTTAGTAATGGAGCAAGTGTGATAGAGAGTTATTCTCCTATGAGAACTGGCTTATTGCTAGGCTAGTTAGGCCCCAGCTGACAGAACTGATTTCATATCTGACCTGCCTCTGGACTGGGAAGTTCCTATGAATCCAATACTGATTGAGTCAGTTATATTCGAACAAGAAATACAAAGCTCCACTTACCTATAGCAAGTGTATTCAATTATTAAACTTCATGTAATGCAAGTAACTTTCCCAATCAAATGTCCTTGGGTCAATGAAGGAGAGATCGCAGTTCAGACTACACACTGCCTGACTACCTCTACATCTTCCTTTCAATCGGTCCCTTTGAATTTATCAACCAACAGTAATCAGATGTAAAAACAAAAGCCCAGAGATCTGAGTTCTCAACCAGGGTACATATTCCCCAGTTCTCCCAAGTCAGCCTGTTGGTCACTTTGGGACTATTGGACTGGGAAGACACACACTTGTTTGACTGTGAGTAATAAAGTGCCCACCTCGTGATCCTGTATTCTCAATATCTCAGCCATGATCGCCTCAGATCTGCCTTAAGTAGGAACTCCCATGAACTACCATGTTATGGTAGAAAGAATGCTGGATTTGGAGCTCTCGGATGGATTTGAAACATCTCTGTGAGGGAACATGTAATTTAACTTCTCTGTGCCTTGGGTTACCTAATCTTTAAAATGAGGGGTCTTGTATTAGATAACCTCTAAATCTCTTTCTAGCTTTAAATGCATAAGTAATCACTCAATCACCAAGCTTTTCTTCAACACCTACTATAGGCCTGACACTATGCTAGGCATTTAGAGATACAAGGATAAAAGCAAAAATTAAACCCTGACCTCAAGGAGCTTACATTCTATTGGTGGTCCTTGGGGATGTGTGTATCTAATCTATCTATCTATCTATCTATCTATCTATCTATCTATCTAACCAAAACATATATAAAGCGATATGACAAGAGAAGGTACTAAGAGTCAAGATGGTCAGGAGAGGCTTCATACAAAAGGTGCAACTTTAAGGTGAGTTTGAAGGAAACTAGGGCTTTCAAAATAAAGGTGAGGGGTTGGGGGAATGTATTCCAAACACTGGAAATGGTCAGTGCAAAGGCAAAGCCATGAATGCAGAAATGCAACTTGTTGGCTGTGTTGAGTAAGGAAATTAACTGGAAACAACATCAAGCTTGTAAACCTGAGAGTCTCGAAGGATGGTGGTGCCCTCCAAAGTCATAGGGTGTTTAGAAAAAGTAGTGTTTGGGAGGGAGGAAGAGATTTACTCTGTTTTGGGCTAGTTGAGTTTGAGGAGCTTAGAGAGAATTAAAAAAAACATGGCAGAGGGAATACGACAGTGCTTTGGAGAACTATAAGGGGACATGCGTTCAATAAAAATACAGTAAAGGAGACCGAGATGGAATGATTAGACAGAAGAAGAACCAAGAGGGATCATCATCTGAAAACTCAGAGAACAGGAGGGATTCAGAAGAAGAGAGAGTTCAATAGCATCCATTGCTGCAGAAAGCAATCCTGTGATTCTAATTCATAATTTTTCTTTTTAGAGCTTCATATAAATGAGCATCTTTTTAAAAAGCCCAAATGGTAATAAGCCATTTTATTATGAAAGACTGTGGTGAAACCTCCAATTCAGAATCACAGGCCTTGGAAAGGACCCTAAGAGGAGTGCCAATTTTAGATTTTTACTCTCCAGGACAAGAATTTCATTACTATTTGTACTGATGAGGTACAATGGCATCCATTTCTCTGCTGATGCACGTTTAAATATTCAGAATATGCAGGATTTATCCTGAATTCCAAATATGATTTTTAAACCAACACTACATTCTCCCTTGGCTGCAAATGTGGGTCCTTCAAAATTGTGATAAGCTATGTGTGGAAGTACTTGCTTCTGGTTCATTTAGTCAGTCTCCTCAATGGTGGGTCCCAAAGAAACACTTCTGGATGGTGAAGTTCCACCACCTGGAAGTTGTCACTTCAAACACTGAATAAAAATAACCATTTCATTTCTTAATTCAGCTAATATTTATTGTGCCTGGCATGTTTAGCATGAGAAATACAAAGAAAAATATGATTAGGCATTTCTTCTTCAGGAATTTACTTTGTAGTAGGAGAGAACAAACATATATACAATGGCCTTATAATGCAATGCAAAATATGGAAAGCACAATAAGAATGGTGAACTCAAATACCAATAGGAAAGAAAAGGCATGGGAAGAGATCTGGGAAGGCTTCATAGAGAAGATGGGATCTGAGCAAAGTTTTGAAGAATGGGTAGGCTTTGGCTGGATACAGATGGAAGCTTCTACATTCAATTATGAAGGAACAGTACAATCAAACACAGAGAGATAGAAAAGCTCAAGGCATGTTTGTGGGACAGCCATGATCATGTTTGGGATAGAAGGCTCATATAGAGGAAAACAGCAGGGATAAAGTTTTTGAAGGGACAAATTGGGGCAGATTGTGGAAAGTCATGAATGCAAAACTAAGGAGTCTAGACTTTAGAACTTGATGTTGTAGGAAATAGGGAGCCATTGGAGGTTTATGAGTAGAGGAATGACAGCATCTTAGTGAAATCATTTTTCTTGCCTTTAGAGCCTATTCCCTCCCTTTAATTCAGTGAGGGGGAAAAAAGAAAAAGATAATGGGGGAGGAAGGAACACAGATCATTTAATATATGCCATTGTTTGGCAGGGTTTATGGAAACTGAATCTCTAATAGAAATTTAAAGAACTCTAATCTCACAATTTTTTTAAACCTCTGCAATTTTACCTGCTTTCTACAGGGCTGAGGGATTTCCTAATCTGGTTAATATGGTACTGTAAACTGATGATAATTCCTTTTTAAGCACTTACGGCATCAACAGCACACTCATTTGACTCTTCAAGCACCATTAAATTAAACCCCTAACAGTGCTATAAAGCGTTAGTAGCACATGTAATTATAAGTCTTTGGTGTTTATCAGTGGGACACTATCTTCAAATGGCCAAGTCTCAAAGTGATGGCTCCACTATCCCATTTAATCAAGACAGGGTATTACTTAGGTGATGAACAGCAAAGGCTGTCACCATCAGCATCACAAAAGCTAGAAGGGGAGGGGGCTCCATAGCTGCTAGAACACATTTGAAGCCAATTAGAAATGCAGTGGTATCCAAGAGAGCTAGAAATATACTTTGGATCATAAGCTGTTAAATGTTGATCAGTGGAGTACTAAGCTTTATATATGAAGTCACAGTAGTTTATGATAAATATGCACAAGAGGAAAGATAAACTTCCCCAGTATAGTTTGATTTTAATTTTAAGCTCCTGGGTTGACTGATTTAAGGTGCAGCTTATTCCTGTCACTACAAGATGAGGATGTTTTACTTACAATGAAATCCCAAGTAGCCATAACATAGGAGTCATCTTACCTCATGATATATCAAGCATGATATGCAGGAACTGTTGATTTACCCACACTGCTGACATTTGGCATTCACTTTCATTCCTGCTCATCTCAGAGAATCTGAATCATATATTTATTAAGTCAACTCACAACAACCTCCAATGGATAGCGATTGTAATAGAGGATGGCTTTCTGGGTCTCTTGATGGTAGAGGTCCCATTTAAAGGTGCAGTTTAATATAAGCTGGACGGTCAAGCTGGGCAAGGGAGATCTATCCTTCTATGAAACTCACTGAAACTCTATGAAAGTCACTGGAAAAGGCACCATAGACATCATTTACTCCAATCCCCTCATGGAACAGAAGAGAGTAACTTTGGACACATTACTTACCCTAAGTCAGGTAATCAGTAAGGGGAAGGAAAACCTGAGAATTTAACCCAGGCCCCTGATCGTCAATACAGTTTTAACTGATAAATGTACAGTTCTTCCTTTGCCAATAAATAAAACCCATGGTCTTAGATGTATCTATACAAATGCACAAAGTATAGAAGATAAGAAAGTTGAAAGAAAGATCCTAATTCAAGCAGGCAAATTTGATCTAAGTATCACTTAGCCTTAATGGGAATAGAACCCATGATTAGAATATGGATATGAAAATATATCCTCTATTTGAAAGGAAAAAGCTGGGTTAAAGCAGATTAGGAAAAGAAACAGTACTGCATTTTAATTATACTGATGGGAAAAAATCAAGGAACCCAAGGGTAGAAAGCATGGTGAAGTACATTTGGTTAAAAAACCTGAAGCAGAAACAGAAACAATATGGTCATCAGATTATACTACAGACCACCTGATCAGAAAGAAGAAATAGATAAGGAGTTTAGGGATATTTTGACATGCTTATGGAGCTCTCCTTCTCTGTCAAAAGATAATCAGCGAATTAGTTTCAACTTTTTAAAAATTTCAAGACCCAACGAGGGGAACTTCTCTTATCGATGTAAGTGTCATGAATGACAAAGACCTGATTATTGAGGTAGAAATGATAGGAAATTAGGGCACAGAGTGACTAATATATCTTAAAGTTTGTGATAGATGAACAATAGATTCAGTATAATTTAACATACGCTATTGATTTTGGAAGAGCAGATAATAAAAGGTTGTTTTTGTTTTTGTTTTTTTAGAGAATAGGTAGGACCCTGTGGACTTAAATTCTAAGAGTGGATTCTGACTAGAAGAGTCAGAAAGAATGAAATTCTGAAGACAGAAAAAATTTCACTGAAATTCTGAAGACAGAAAAAGAAAGCATTCTGCTGTAAAAGAAAGGGGAAATCTTTCTAAAGATACTGAAGCATACCCCCAAAGAATTCCAAGAAAGAACCATATTATAAAGTGGCATATTTTGTTACAGCAAAAACTGGAAACAAATTATGGGATTTAGGTAGTAACTGAATATATAATATAGTATTATTATGCTATTAGAAACAACCAGAGGGATGGATTCAAAAGAACCTGGGGAGGACTAATATGAATACAGAGTGAAGTAAGCTGAACAACAACAATGTATATAATAACTGCAACTTTGTAAAGGAAAATAAGCATGCTACCTGTATTCTGGCCCTTCTCCACGTCCCTCATCAGTCTCCCCATTTTGCCTGGAGCCAAGCCATCTTGACACTCTGACCATATCTGAACAAGGCTCACAGTTTCGATTCTCAATTCCTTTTATAGGCCGGCTTCCTGTATATTGATGTAAGCTCCTGGAGAGTAGAGATTGCCTGCTTGTGTGTTTTTGTAACAGCAGCCCTTTTCAAGGTGCTTAACAAATGTTTTCATACTTGTGGGGGGGGAAGGACTGTAGGAGGGAATGATAATGTTACTGAAAGAAAAGAATATTGATGAATCACTAAATAATTAAAAAGGAGAGAGGAGAATAAAGTTCAGAAAGGGGCACATACAAGTTGGTCAGTGGTAGAACTATCTTGCAATATTTGAAGTATGCAAAGACAAGCTGGATGTTGTGAAGGTTCACAGCTTTACATGTCATCCTCTATTACTATTCTTTGTATAGGGAAATGTTCTTGTTTATTGATATTTGTAAAATTCATACTAATAAAAAGAATTTTAATAGGAAAAATAAGGACATAGGGAGACCACAAACCTTCTTAAATTTATAATAAATAAAATGCATTTTTTGCCTGGGTATCTAGTTCATAACCTTCCCAGACCTAAATGTAATAGTTCACATTAATATAATACCTAAAAGTCTGCAAATAGACATTAATTCATTTGAACCTCACAAAAAGGGAGGAACATGAATTTTATTGCTATATCCATGATATAGATAAGAAATCCAATGTTGTGAGAGATATAGTGACTTGTCCCTCGCCTTGATGTCTCTTGCCCTTGACATTTTATCTTAACCCTTATCCTGTCAGGATTAAGTTATGATCCTTTCTTGGAATTATGGCTTGTCTGCTCACCCAGTGTCCTACTTATCTGACTTTGTTTCCCCTATAAGATTGTATACTCAGGTTATGTATTCTGTTTGCAAACCCTAGTTAGCTATATAAGTTCCCCTGCCTCAGTTCCTCAGGGCCGAATGATTTTTGGAAATGAGTTTCCATTCGGCTGGCTAGTCTAAAACTCTCCACGTTAAAAAAGATTAAAAACCAATCTCTGTCTTGCCTCAGTTTTTCTGGCATTACATAACTATATTGTTTTTTAAAAATCCAAAATATTTGAATGAGATGGTTGCTTTTATCAAATATGTTTGGAGCAAACCACAACAGTTACTTAAAGACAAATGAAGTAAATATATTTCTCTCTTATAAAAATCAAGAAATCCCTATGTCATAGTGCAATTTTGTGTCTATAGTATACAATTAGAAGTAATATTGTAACCTCTTCAATGACAAAGGAGTTTGAGATAGGGTTTTGATATGAAAATCATATCTTCTTAATATTTTAGCAAATGAAAAAACTAATGGGACAGGACCATTTTTTGGTGGTGGTGGTGGTGGTGGTGGTGGTGTTCTTTGAGAAGAAAAATTCAAATGTACCTAAGAAATTCATCTCCCAAATAATGAAGGTAGGTGGGCATTTGGCTTGGTATTAGGGATACTCTGGGCTTACAGGTGATGCCTAAATGGTGGGAATTTTGTTCAATTAAACTGATCAGTTCCAGACAAACGGGTCTATGTGAAGTTTTAACCTACTTGCATGTACAGAATCCTGTCTGAAATAATCATGACTTTAACTACAGTGGCTACTGGTAGCTGTTGTTACCCATAAATTATATTGATTGGGAAAGAACAGGATTAGTTTCCATTCAAGAATGCTTAGCAGGAGTTCCTTGGGGGGCGGAGCCAAGCTGGCAGAGTGAAAAGGTGACTTTCTGCCTCTCCTCCGATCTTCTCTCAAATCAACAATAAAATAAGCCTCTGAACTGATCTTCAAGTCAACGAACTCAGAAATATTTCGGCACTGCTTTTTGGAGAACTTCATATTAGGTTAGTCTGACTCGGAGAGAGAGATAAATAGACGACTCCTGTGTAGGCCAGGAGTGAGGGTGAGACTCAGCTCAGCTCATCGTGGCAGAAATTCCAAACTCCAAACTCCAAATTCTAAACACCTGTAGTTTATCTGAGGCACTCGGGACACTCTGCCCTGATTGGGGGCAGGTGTTCTGGCAGACTTGCCTTGTTTAAGGAGTAATTCAGACTTAGTCCTAGCCCCCACCAGCCCAGCACCTTAAGTTAACTCGCCAAAGTGCCCCAGGCAAAGTTTTTCAGCCACCGTTTTTTTACCTACCTTAAAGAGATATCCACGCTGTCTTAAAAAAATGAAGAAGCAAAAGAGAGCTCTCACCATAGACAGCTGTTATCAAGGCAAAGAAGCGATGACCCCAGATCCTGAGGTTCCTTTAGATAAAATACCAGATGAAGGTATTAAAGACCATCACTGGTCACTTTTTCAAAAGGCCTTTCTGGAAGATTGCATAAAGAACCTCAAAAGAGAGCTGGAGGATAAATGGGAAAATAAACTGAAATCAGTGCAAGAAGGATACAATATCTTGCAAGAAGGATATGATGCCCTGCAAAAGAGATATGAAAAAGACACAAATTTATTAAAAAATAAAATTAGTGAAGTGGAAAAAGAGTGCAATTAACAAATTGGCCAGTTACAAAAGGAGCTTAAAAAGGTAACTGAAGAAAACAACACTTTAAAAATAAGAATTGAACAAATGCAAGTAAATGACTCAATAAGACTTCAAGAATCAGTCAAAAAAAACCAAAAAAATGAAAAATTAGAAGAAAATATCAAATATCTCCTAGGAAAAACAACTGACTTGGAAAATAAATCTAGGAGAGACAATCTAAGGATTATTGGACTTCCTGAAAGCCATGATGAAAAAAAGAATCTAAACACTATCTTCGAGGAAATCCTGAAAGAAAACTGCACTGAGATTGTAGAATCAAAGGGCAAAATCACCATTGAAAGAATTCACCGATCACCTCCTGAAAGAGACCCCAAAATTAAAACCCCAAGGAATATCGTGGCTAAATTTCAGGACTATAGCACCAAGGAACAGATTGTGCTAGCAGCTAGAAAGAAACAATTCAAATATCGAGGATCAATAATTAGAATCACACAGGATCTGTCAGCCTCCACACTGAAGGACTGAAGGGCCTGGAACCAGATATTCCGAAGGGCAAAGGAACTTGGATAACAACCAAGAATAACCTATCCAGCTAGAATGAGCATTATTCTCCAGGGAAGAAGATGGTCATTCAATGATATAGGTGAATTTCACCTATTTCTAATGAAAAGACCGGATCTGAACAAAAAATTCGACACCCAAACACAGAACTCAAGAGAAGCATAAAAAGGTAAAAAGGAAAGGACTCTTGAGAACTTTATTTTTATTAGGGGGATACTTAAAGTTTGGGGGTATAATTAACTAGATATTACTTTGATAATATGAAAAAGAGAACTAGAGGGGGAAAGGTTGTCATACTGGGGAAAAGAGGGAAAAAGTGGTAAAATAAGATCTAAAAAAAAGGAGGTAAAAACAAGGTAAAATCACCTGAAGAGGCAAAGAAAACCTGTTATAATTGAGAGAAAGAGGGAAGGGAGATGAGCATTGTGTAAATCTTACTCTCATCAGGCTGGGCTCTAAAAATGTATATCAGACATTTGATTTCACATAGAAACTTGTCTGTTGCTAGAGGGAAGTGGGAGGGAAAGGAGGAAAAGTAAGGGACAAACTAATAGAAGGGAAAATAGAAGAATCAGGGGAAAGGAGTAAAAACAGGCGGAGGGGATCTAAAGGGTGGAGTATTGTTTGGGGGAGGGGGTCATCAAAAGCAAAGTACTGAGGAAGGGGGGAAGGGAGAAAGGGGAAAGGAAAGGGGAAAACATAACTTGGGTAAATAAGATGGCAGGAAATAAAGAATTAGTTATTCTAACTGTGAATGTGAATGGGATGAACTCTCCCATAAAGCAGAAATGGAGAGCAGACTGGATTAAAAACCAGAATCCAACAATAAGTTGTCTACAAGAAACACATCTAAAGCATAGTGACATATACAGGGTGAAGGTAAAAGGCTGGAGCAGAGCCCATTATGCTTCAGGTGAACAAAAAAAAAAAGCAGGGGTAGCAATCCTGATATCAGATCAAGTAAAAGCCAAGATAGATCTAATCAAAAGAGATAAAGAAGGAAACTATATTTTATTAAAGGGCACCATAGATAATGTAGCAATATCAATACTAAATATATATGCACCAAGTGCAATAGCACACAAATTCCTAGGGGAGAAATTAAGAGAGATGCAAGAAGAAATAGACAGCCAAACTATACTAGTGGGGGATCTCAACCTTGCTCTCTCAGAATTTGATAAATCAAACTACAAAATAAACAAGAAAGAAACTAGGGAGATAAACCAATTGTTAGAAAAGTTAGGTATGATAGATCTATGGAGAAAGTTGAATGGAGACAGTAGGGAGTTTATTTCTCAGCAGTCCATGGAATCTATACAAAAATTGACCATGTGTTAGGGCATAAAAACCTCAAAATCAAATGCAGGAAGGCAGAAATAGTAAATGCATCCTTTTCAGATGATGATGCAATAAAAATCACATGCAATATAAGGCCAGGAGAAAATAACCCAAAAGTTAATTGGAAATTAAATAATCTAATCCTGAAGAATGAATGGATGAAAGAGCAAATCATAGACACAATCAATAATTTCATCCAGGAGAATAACAATAAGGAGACAACATACCAAAATTTGAGGGATACGGCCAAAGCGGTTATAAGGGGCAATTTTATATCTCTAGATGCTTACTTGCATAAAATAGAGAAAGAAAAGATCAACGAATTGGGCTTATTATTAAAAAAAAAACTAGAAAAAGAACAAATTAAAAACCCTCAATTAAATACCAAATTGGAAATTCTAAAAGTAAAAGGAGAAATTAATAAAATTGAAATAAGAAAACTATTGAGTTAATAAATAAAACTAAGAGTTGGTTCTATGAAAAAACTAACAAAATAGATAAGCCTTTAGTTAATTTGATAAGAAAAAGGAAAGAGGAAAATCAAATTGTTAGTCTCAAGAATGATAAGGGAGAACTTTCCTCCAATGAAGAGGAAATTAGAGCAATAATTAGGAGTTACTTGGCCCAACTTTATGCCAGTAAGTTTGATAATCTAAATGAAATGGAGGAATATCTACAAAAATATAGATTGCCCAGGTTAACAGAAGAGGATATAAATTATTTAAATAGCCCCATATCAGAAAAAGAAATAGAACAAGCTATTAACCAACTCCTTAAGAAAAAATCTCCAGGGCCAGATGGATTTACATGTGAATTCTACCAAACATTCAAAGAACAATTAATTCCAATACTACACAAACTATTTGAGAAAATAGGGACAGAAGGTATACTGCCAGAATCCTTCTATAAGACCGATATGGTGCTGATAGCTAAACCGGGTAGGGTGAAAACAGAGAAAGAAAACTATAGACCAATTTCCCTAATGAATATTGATGCAAAAATTTTAAATAAGATAGTAGCAATGAGATTACAGAAAGTCATCCCCAGGATAGTACACTATGACCAAATAGGATTTATACCAGGGATGCAGGGCTGGTTCAATATTAGGAAAACTATCAGAATAATTAATTATATTAATAACCAAATTAACAAAAACCATATGATTATCTCAATAGATGCAGAAAAAGCCTTTGATAAAATCCAACACCCTTTCCTATTAAAAACACTAGAGAGTATAGGAATAAATGGGCTTTTCCTTAAAATGATTAGTAGCATCTATTTAAAACCATCAGCAAGCATCATATGTAATGGAGACAAACTAAAACCATTCCCAGTAAGATCAGGAGTGAAACAAGGCTGCCCACTGTCACCATTACTATTTAATATTGTATTAGAAATGTTAGCTTTAGCAATAAGAGAAGAAAAAGAGATAAAAGGAATCAGAGTAGGTAATGAAGAAATCAAATTATCACTCTTTGCAGATGACATGATGGTATACTTAGAGAACCCTAGAGACTCAACTAAAAGACTACTAGAAACAATTCACAACTTTAGCAAAGTGGCAGGATTCAAAATTAATCCACAGAAATCATCAGCATTTTTATATATTACCAACAAAGTTCAGCAGCAAGAGATACAAAAAGAAATTCCATTCCAAATAGCAGATGATAGGATAAAATATTTGGGAATCTATCTGCCAAGGAAAAGTCAGAAACTATACAAACTAAATTACAAAACACTTTCCACACAAATAAAATCAGACCTAATCAATTGGAAAAATATTAAGTGCTCATGGGTAGGCAGAGCAAACATAATAAAAATGACTATACTACCCAAACTAATCTAATTATTTAGTGCCATACCAATCAAACTCCCAAGAAATTATTTTACAGATCTAGAAAAAATAGTAGCAAAGTTCATTTGGAAAAATAAAACGTCAAGGATTTCAAGGGGATTAATGAAAAAAAGGCAGATGAAAGTGGCCTTGCTGTACCAGATCTAAAACTATATTATAAAGCAGCGGTCATCAAAACCGTTTGGTGCTGGCTAAGAAATAGAGCAGTTGATCAGTGGCACAGCATAGGTTATCAGGACAACCTAGGTATTAACCTTAACAATCTAGTGTTCGATAAACCCAAAGACCCCAGCTTTTGGGATAAATACTCTCTATTTGGCAACAACTGCTGGGACAATTGGAAACTAGTGTGGAAGAAATTAGGGCTTGACTCATACCTAACACCACATACCAAGATAAGATCTAAATGGGTTCATGATCTAGATATAAAGAGGGACTTTGTAAGCAAGTTAGAGGAACGTAATATAGTTTACCTCTCAGACCTGTGGAGATGGAATAAATTTATGTCCAAAGAAGACCTGGAACTCCTAATTGAACACCAGATGGATAATTTTGATTATATTAAGTTAAAAAGTTTCTGTACAAATAAAACAAATGCAGACAAGATTAGGAGGGAAGCATCAAATTGGGAAATCATCTTTACATTTAATGGTTCTGATAAAGGCCTCATTTCTAAAATATATAGAGAATTGTCCCATATATGTAAGAATTCAAGCCACTCTTCAATAGATAAGTGGTCAAGGGATATGAACAGACAATTTTCAGATGATGAAATTAAAACCATCTCTAGTCATATGAAAAGTTGCTCCAAATCACTATTGATCAGATAAATGCAAATTAAGACAACTCTGAGGTACCACTACACACCTGTAAGATTGGCTAAAATGATAGGAAAAGTTAACGATGAATGTTGGAGGGGATGTGGGAAAACTGGGACAGTAATACATTGTTGGTGGAACTGTGAATGGATCCAGCCATTCTGGAGAGCAATTTGGAGCTATGCTCAAAAAGTTGTCAAACTGTGCATACCCTTTGACCCAGAAGTGTTTCTACTGGGCCTATATCCCAAAGAGATCTTAGAGGAGGGAAAGGGCCCCACATGTGCAAGAATGTTTTTGGCAGCCCTTTTTGTAGTGGCTAGAAACTGGAAACTGAAGGGATGCCCATCAATTGGAGAGTGGCTGAATAAATTATGGTATATGAATGTTATGGAATATTATTGCTCTGTAAGAAACGACCAGCAGGATGGTTTCAGAGAGGCCTGGAGGGACTTGCATGAACTGATGCTGAGTGAATCGAGCAGAACCAGGAGATCATCATACACAGCAACAACAGTATTACATAATGATCAATTCTGATGGACATGACTTTCTGCAACAAAGAATTGTCTCAAACCAGTTCCAATTGTTCACTGAAGAAAACCATATACACCCAGAAAGAGGGATATGAAATATGGACCACAACGTAACATTTTCATGATCTCTATTGACATTTGCTTGCATTGTGTTGCCTTTCTCTGATTCTTTTTTTTTTTCTTGTAGATAGGATTTTTCTTGCAAACTGCTCAAGCATTTCAACATTATTAACATGTAGTGGACTTCCTGCCATCTAGGGGAGGGGAGGGGACTGGGGGTAAAATTTGTAATGGAAAGCTTTGTAAAGATCAATGCTGGGGAACTACCCATACATATGTTAGGCAAATAAAAAGCTTTAATAAAAAAAAAGAATGCTTAGCAGTCAATCATAAAATCATAAAAAACACTTAAGAATTGGAAAGTACCAAAGCTAATCTCTTTTTTTATGACAATCCTACAAATAACTTGAAGTCATCAATCATGTTTCCCCTCCTCCAATCACATGTTCACTATCCTGGCTAATCTGCTCTGAACAAGTATCAACTTATTGATCCCCTTCCTAATGTATGATGCCCAGAACTGAAAACAATTTACATTCATATGGTCCTGAGAAGAATTCAAAGGGATCATAGTCCCCTGTGGCCAACTAGCCCAAGCCATATCCAAAAAGGAAACCTTTCTTGAAGATTCTTAGCAATTGGTCACCCAGCTTTGCCCCAAGACCTGAAGGAAAGGGGAATCCACTATCTTTCAGGATAGTCCATTCTGCTTTGACCAGTTCTTGTTTAAGATGTTTTTTTTTCTAAATACTGACCTTAAATTTTCATCTTTACTTGTACCTTCCACTCCTTACTCCTAGTTCTGGTCTTTAGAATCAAACAGAACAAACAGAATCACTCTTCTACCTGACAGTCTTTCAAATACTTAGATTAAATATCATCTTTAAACCTAGTGAGATACACAGTGTCAAGCGAACAGTGTAGCAATAAGGTTTATTCTACCATTTCTATTGGCCCAGTTGAATTTCCTAGTATAAGTGCTCCTTTTCCACTCTGGGAGGTGAAATGGACAGATCCAAACCTTCCCCTCTTTAAGTCAAAGAGCCTAGGAATTCCTTAATGGTATTTGCTCAGTAAGGGTCCCAGAAATGTTTACCTCACAAGGAGCCTAGGAATTTCCTGATAGTATTTACTCAACGAGGGTCCAAGGATTGTTTACCTCACACAATGAGAGAAATGGGTTTAATCCACAGTATGTTTGCCCAAACTTAATAAGAGAAGTAGGTAGTTTGCTCTGATCCAGGTGTATTGACCCAGATGATGTATCAGTATTTTACAATGTATACCTCAAATCCTGTTACTTCTTTATTATATTAGTAAGAAATCAATGTTTAACTGCACATTTATGGGGGGAGAAGTGGTCAGTGCTCTTAAAAACCTGTGGCTACCAGGCTCAGCACTGAATCCTTCTAGCTTGTCTGGGGGTTCAGTCGCCGGGCCCGGCAAATAAACGCTCTCTAATTTTTCAATTACTTGTGACTGTCCAGTGATTTTTTTTTACCATGGATATCTCAGGAGGTACATCAAAAAATCTGTAATTCTCTTTATTTTGTTAGCTCCAAGCTGGTGGTCAGAGAACACATCTAGCAAAACACCTCAAAGTTATATCCATCTATTTTCTGGGGATGTTTTCCCAAAATGCCTCTTCCTAACTCTTTTCCCAACACACAATGACTAAAAAACAGATAGGGGCTAGTTAACAGTATTTGTAAAGACAAAGTAAACAGCTAAAACAAAGAAAGGTAAATGAATTTTGCTTTTGCCCAGAGGAGTTTCTTAAAGTAACTTTGGGAGGGGGGGAAGGATGGGGGAGGAGAAGAAGGGGAGATCCAGTCACACAACTTCTGTTTATTTACCCTGTGGCCAATTACTCCAAGAGTACTTGTTACTCTTTGTTACAGTTGTCTCTGCCTGTACTTCTGCTCTTCCACTTGTTCAGTCAATAACTAGGTTCCCCTTTAAATCTGTCTCTAGCACTCAGTGAACCGACTTTAAAAGCTACCAAGAGGTATTATGGCCTTTCATTCTTCATTTTATCCCTTTTCCTTTCTGATTCACTCCAGGGATTAATTCACACCTCACAAAATGATCACTGTCACCTGACCTGGGTTCATTTTTCCAATTAGTTTAAAAAGTCATTATCTGGCCCCTTTTCTATGATTAGGTCTGTGAAAGACCAACTCCCTTAGACATAATTTTTTTTCCGTCTTAAAAATTGGCTAAGCCCTTTGTGTATTGCCTTAACAGATAATAAAGCACTGCCTCGAATTCCAAAGAAAACCATATTAAGTTCCCCCATATGACCACATTGTTAAGAACTGAGGTAAGTCTCTCATCTAATTTTCCTCGGGGGAAAAATGGTTATTTCTGCTCGTCTGGTTCTGTACCACCATAGAAAGAAAGTATAAACTGAATTGTGGACCTTCAATTTGCCCCTGAAATTCAAGTGCTTAATGATGCCAGGCAAACTAACACAAATCAAATAAAATATATACCATGAAGCTTCAGCCAAGCCTTGAACCCAGTGAATTTTTTTCTTAATTTACCAACAGTATTTTTTTTCCTTTTTTGTACTCATTCTCACCTTCCTACATCAACAGAGACAGCAAATGTGGGTAATTTTAATCCAATATGATACAAAATCCTGTTCTAGGTATAATGCTATAATAGGAAAAGGGCATTGTAAATAGTTTTGTTTTTGTTTTTGTTTTACAGAGCTGATGATAAGATCAGAGAAAAGTAAGAAAAGGAAAATCAAGAGTTAGCTAAGTAAGGAACAAAAGAGCTGTAGAGATAGAAAGTTAGCAAGACTGGTTAGAAAGAAAATCAAATCAAGAGCTCTTTTCCTGGTCACAGCCAATAACTTGAAATCTACTTAATGAGAAGATCTCCTCCCTCTACTGTTCATGCCCACAGAGTGTTCCCTTAGACATACCACAGTAAGTATCTTGGCACTGTTGAAATCAAAATCATCTCCTCTGTCAAAACTCAGAACAAAGTCCCCCTCCCTCCCCAAACAGGTTTTTGTAAGCTAATTTCAACCAAAGTAGATGTGTTAATGGAAAATATGGGATAAGTGAAGTTCATAACATGTCTGCAAATAAATAAAGCCAATGCATGTACATTTGTTTATGTTTATCTGTTCTTTCTAGTCTTCTATAGAAAATCCCTTGAAGGTAAGAATTCTATCTAATCTCTGTGAGATAAGCTTCCACATACCCCCTAGAACATAATGGATCACATGGTCAACCATTAGTGATAATGGTGACACACTTGATTAGAATTTGATGTGTGTATGTGGAGAGGAGGTCTTATTTAACTGAGGGCTGTCAAACTGAACTTCCTAAAGTACAAGTTGACCATACCATCCTCCCCCATTCCATAAAATCCAGCATTACTCCAGAATGCAATATCAAATCCTTTGTTTGACTTTTAAAAGCCTTATGCAATCTGGCCCATTCTACCTGTCTAGTCTCCTTATATGTCCACATATTCTGCAATCCAATGATAGTAATTTCCTTGCTGTTATCTTAATAAGATATTTCATCTCCTGATTCCAAGTATGTTCTAATGCTGAAAATGCTCTTCCTTTTCATCAATGCCTTTTGGCTTCTTTGAAGTCTCAGGTAAATTTCTGCCTTCTAGAAGATGCTTTTCTCAGTTCTCCTTAACCTTAGCACCCACCCTTTGAGACGAACCCCCAGCATATCCTATGTACATCTCCTTTGTAAATAGATTTTTCGCATGTCATGTCCCACTTGCACTGAAAGGAAATCCAAACTTTCCCCCTCTTGATTGCTGTAATTAACAACTATAATCTTTAAAGAAGGCTTTCTAATATTTCATATATTTTTCTTTTCTCTCAAGGCATCAGGTCCACCTGACCTCAGCAATGTATTTCTTTATGATCTTTTCAGCTTTTTCTACAAATTGAGACTCTCACTATCAAGGAAACACCGCTGAGTCAGGGATTAGCTGTACTGAGTAGTCTTCTTCTATTCTGAGACATTCTCAGTTCTACTAAGAAAGCAGCATGCAAAGGCATATTTTTGAACACCATTTCCAAAGCAACATACTTAAATGAAGTCTATCAGAAGGCCCTCTGTACCTAAAAATCTCTGTTCCCCAAGACCATTTGCCGCACAAGCAACCCAAAGGGTTCTTTTATCAAACGCACTGTGCTCTATCCTTCTCAACTATTATGAAAATGTTGGGAAAGGAAACTCAAGATCCCAGCTCACTCTGAGTTGAGTTCTCATGACTCACTTGCACAAAATAAAAAGCTAATAAAGTAATTTTAACTCTGGGGACTTGGGGACAAAAACAACTATTTTGTAGTATTCTGCCTTGGTCCAAAAAAACAAAAAACCTCCTAAGGGATTTCCAGTGCCTTGAAAGAGCAAACTTCTGAATAAGTCAGAAAGAATAAGATGAAAAACACAACTACTTCAGAGAAACTGGACTCTTCTAGGTCAGACAAGTTCCCTACGGCTCTAGAAGGAGATATATACACTGTCTCTGGAACCTTCGGAAAAATCACTAAATATATTTTATTGGTGTGCCCTAGGTTTTGCAGGCCTATGATTAAAGGAAGCAAATGAGTTTGAATAAAACAGGGCCTGCCATAGACCTTCATCTAAGCCTTGAACCAAGCAGCTTTTGAATGTAGTTAAAAGAATTCTTCTTAACTTCCCAATAGAGCCAGTTTTCTTTTTTATGGCCTCTGGTACATCCCAGCATGCCCAGAAGAAGTAAATGTGTGTATCTGAGAGACAATTTGAAGCAAGATTCTGGACTAGCTGTACACCTGTGGCAGTATGGTGGCATGGAACACAAAGGGGCCTTCTCTGGATCTAGAGGGTAGGCTATGATGAGAAGCAGGTGAGAAAAGTCAGAAGTGAATCAAAGTCTGAGCACCTGAGAGGCTAGAAGGAGTGTAGTAGAGAACATATATGCAAAAGCACTGCACAGGCACACATATACACACACAACACATACATACAACTGGCTGGGAATAATTGACTGGGAGTGGGCAGAAGTTTAAGACACTATGGATTTCTTTGGTGGGCCCTCAAGACAGTAGCTATAGGTGTTGAGCCTTGAAAGAAAGAGGTTAAAAAACCCCAGTAGGTAAGTCTTATTAGCCTGGTTTCTCAGGAAGCATTTTTTGAAGGGTAGCATGGTAGATGGAACACTGGAACTGGTAATGGGAAGACCATTCAGCCATGGGTTAGCCATGGCCTCCTTCTTTTGTACTATACTGCAGGGCTGTGGGGAGGATGAAATGACATAACACATATCAAGTATTTTCTAAGCTTTACACAAATATCATTGTTGTTGGCTCTCTTCTCACACCTTAAACTAGTTCTTTATTGCCAACTCTTAGAGAGAAAGGAAGTAATCCTCTAGACCAGGGTTCTTAACCTAAAGTTCTTGGACCCTCACATTTCAAGGGATCCACTGAATGTTGACAAAAGAGAAAAAAATCTGTATTTTAGTTATCCTCCAACTGAAATTTAATACTTTATTATGAATTTAGGCAATAAAACATTATTCTGAGGAAGAGGCCCAGAGGCTTCACCAGAAGGGTCCATGACACAACAAAACTCAAGACCACCTACTGCTCTAGACATTTTAAGTGAAAGCACAGTTGGAAAAGGAATGATCAGAACATTCATCTGAGTGCTATTTAGCCTTGACAGTCAGTGTAGATCTGACCTTTGCGAATTCAAATGCTCATCTGAGCCTAGGAAGGGCATCAATTACTGGAGAAACTGACCTACTTCTGTCCCTGTGCAGGGCACTGGGGATGGAACCAGCTCAGGAAGACAAGGTTCTTATGTTAACTGTTCCTATCATTGTGATCTATTTTAGCCAGGACCCCATCAACACAGATGCCACTTGATCTTGGAAAGGTAACACAGTATACAGATTTAAACAAATTGACATAACAGTATATATGTAGGCTTCATTTTTTCAGGATCAAAATATATACCTTTTGATGTCTCTCCCTTCCCCCCACACCCATCCCCTTAATCAATGTGACAAAGTGCCAGGGAACCAATTAAGGGGGTTCATCAGTATTTCAGGCATCATCTTCTACCTCCAAAAAGATTGACCATTATCATTACAAAATCCACATCTGTGTCAAGCCAGGGTGAATTATGCCTCACTGCACTTCCAGCCATAAAGAGAAAATCACCGAATACTTTAACATGCCATCTCCTTACAAGAATGCAGAACGGCTCTCAGCCTCCAAGGTACTCATGTGATAACTTCTCAAATTAGACAACAAAAGAATTGGTGTCCTTTTTTCCTCTTTCTTCCTGCCCTCCCTCCCCCCAAAAATAAGGCCCATGTCTTTGACTGCCATTTTACATTATGATTTTGCTCAGTCCAGAGAGCACAGATTCTGAACCTGGCAGTCAAGCAGAGAGCATGGCTGGATATTGCTGAACCCAAGTGTCGAACTGGGAGAGAGCCTTATATCAGTGGAAGCTGACAGACCATTAGGCAGATTGGGATGCTATGCAGCTGTCCAGAATGTGCTGGAGCTGCCGCATTCTCTCTCAGAATTATCCAGCCAGAGGGATAGCTGGCCTGGTCCTTTAAACACCTTGATCTTCATTGACGTGGATCTGATCTTCAAGAATTCAGACACTGGCAAATAAACTCATGGGGGCTGGGGAGTGAGGGGAGACTGGGAGGGGAAGAGCCTATCATAATCCTCAGATTGGAATCGTTTTGGGGGTTTTTTATGGGAACATGAACAATTATTGTTGTCTTCATGGCCACACAACATTTTTAAGGACCATTTGAACCGTTATGGCCAAGTCCTTTGCTCACCCAATTTTCTTTATTAGGCAAGTGCTCGGCATACATATTATGTATTGTGACCTTATGAATTCTGTTTATATGCTTCCATCTGAGCAGGTCTTTGACTGCTGAATTCTTGTTCTGTCCAGAGGCATTTCACAAAACAATTTCCAAGTCTAATTTTGTCAGTTTTCATCCCTTCACTTTCTACCTCTTTTGATTACCATTACTGGCCATTAATTGCCTACTTAAATTTTTTTTAATGTATGCTCCCTGTCTGTTTGTTTAATACCTTTATTTTAAATTGACAAATCAAGAGTAGCAGCTATCATTCTCATCCTTGTAATTAACCTGTCAAATACTTAATAAATACCTTACATCATCTCTGTGGGAGTTTCAGTCATTTGGATGATAATTTTCATTCTGCAGCAGCACTGCTGTTACGATTCAAGAAATAATCTCCTACATCAGCCTTAATAAAGATGGAAATTTCCATTTCTACCTGGAAGAAAATTGACATGATATACAAATATATGTACATCTATACCCTGTACATATGCAGGTACGTAGCTTGCATTTCCTGGATTATAATAAAAGTAAAAAGTCAATACATTTTTAAATAATCTAAGACGTCATAAATATTCACTGTGCAAGATTCCCTCAATAGACTGTCAGCTTGCTGTAGATTACTTTGCAGATACAGTGTATCCTTACTTAAAGATGGGTCTCCTGAGAGCAATAGAAGCACATTGAAAAGGAGGAGACAACATTAATACAAAATGCAAAGACATTCCTGCAGTTTGCATTAGGCTAGTACAGAAGGCCTTTTCCCCCCATCCAGTAAATACCGAGGATGAGCCATTTTTCTATCATTTCAAAGTCAAAGGATCTCTGTATTGTAGAGGTCAAGATGAAGAAATCTAAGTCCTAACATCTACTTTTAATAAAGTCTTACTGCAATAGCATTTAAAGCAGCACTATCACGTTTCCAATTCTGGTAGCCAATATATGATAGTTTTCAAGCTATAAAACAGATCCAAGAGGAAAGAGGGAACATAAAGGAGTTTTAAAAGCTCCTTATGGGTACCACATTTGTACCTTATAAATGGCCAGCCCTACAGCTATAAAGAAAGAGTAATTCAGTGAAGGATTCCATTAGTATACGGACATACAATTTGGGGAACTCTCTCCACCATTTCAATTGGCAACCTGACTAGATAAATCTTTTGGTGTTGCTTGAAACACACGGAGGTGAAATGTCTCACCTAGGGTCAATAGGTCCCACGTCAGAGGCAAGATCTGAATCCACATCTTTCTCATTCCAAGCCCAATCACCAGAGGGACATAGGTGGAAATCCGGAAGGGCCTTTAAAAGTCATTTATTCAAATCCCTTCTCTCAAAGATGAGAAAAGTGAGGCCTACTAAGTTTAAGTGACTTGTCCAAGATGACACAAGAAGTAATTGGCAGGGGATGGATTCAAGTCTCAGTTCCCTGACTGCAAATCCCAGGCTCTTTCTTGGACTATGTTGGCCCTTTCTGTTCTTGCCTTCAATGCCTCACTTCCTGGAAAAATAGGGAGATAATAATGCCCAAATTGGGCACAAACATCTTACCATGTCATTGGGGTTTATTTTGTGACTTTGGAGATTTGGGTAATCATGAGGTAGGACAAATGGTACTTTGACCAATGTTTTCATTATCATTACAATTATTTTAATATTATTACATTTATTATCAAGAGATGCTTTTCTCTGAATTGGATTAACTTTCAAATATGAAGAGCAGAGTATCTGTGGAATCTCTCCC
Organism: Myrmecobius fasciatus; assembly: GCA_023553655.1. Taxonomy (NCBI): domain Eukaryota; kingdom Metazoa; phylum Chordata; class Mammalia; order Dasyuromorphia; family Myrmecobiidae; genus Myrmecobius; species Myrmecobius fasciatus. The sequence continues at coordinate 161,101 of JAJPUD010003236.1, read as the reverse complement.
ATGCTCTGATTATGATTTCCTTGTTTCATTCTGCAAAACATTTATTAAGCTCTTACTATATACAAAGTGTTGAATCAGTTGTTGGAAATGCAAACAAAAAAATCAAACAGATCCTGCCTTCAAAGAATTTACATTATACTGGGGCACTGGGGGAGAGGGGACCCATGGGAGATCACCACCTTTCTGTGTCTCCTCCTTTCTTTTCAATGACTAACATTTCCCATGGTGATGTGGGCTGTTTCTTGAGCATTTTTATTGACAACAGGCCTGAGTTTCCAACTTAAGTTCTCTGTTCCCGACCCCCATTCTGAAATATGGCTACCTCCCTACTGTACTCAATAGGTCTGCAGAATGAGGATATAGAATGGGTTCCACTGAATGTAAATGTTCTTCCTAGGGGGAAAAAGTCATCAAAACTCTTACCCACTGTGGTATGAAATCTTCTGGGGCTGGTTGTCTATTACCATTAGCTCCAGCATTATTCAATTTGACTTTCCAAACAGGATTTTAAAACGTTAAGACAGGTATGGAGCGTATTACAAAGGTTAAGAGTGGTAAAATGCCCGGGTCATACCTCAATGATGGGAACTGGAGCTCCATTCTGTTTGGGAAAAGGCAAATAAGATTTTTCTCTCCTCTTTACCTAAGCTCATAGCAGGCCAGCATTGGCAAGCTTATGGAACAAACTGTTCTCTCACCAGCCCCTACATTGGACAATTAAATTAATAGACTACCTGGTCAGCCATAGAACATTGTTGGATATTTCAAACTATATTTTGAGACTAAAGTGGATGTATTAAATTTGGGGACACTGTTGAGCCTTCTGAAGTTTGCCTGGAACTCATTAAAATGCTAATATCCCAATTTCATTTTGTCAGAAAAGGATTAATTTTAAATGAAATTTTGGCTGTCTACTGAGGCCCCAAAGCAGAGTAAAGCAAAAAAAGGCCTGATGCAAATCCATTTGAATGGCAGAAGCATCCTGAATACACCTCTTTGTCCCCCAAACAGATCTGGGTCCTGCTTCATCTGCAAGGCAGTGCTGGTACTGCTCAAGAGACTCTCATTGCTGATTGCACTCTCTCAGAGAACCAGGATTTGTTTTAAAATCAGGGCCCAGACCTCCCTGAAATAGGCAGATCATCCATAATCGGTCATTAAACAAAAGAGAGAGATGTATCTGAAGTGTGAGAGAAAAAAAAATTCCTATCTGTTTGTGGAATAAGGGTAATTTGAAGCTCAAAACCACATAAAAGTTAGTAAAGCATTTAGCTTCCAACACCCATGAGAGGTAGGTGAAAACCCCATTTAAGAGAAAAGGAAACAAGTTCTGAGAACAATGTAGCCCCAGTCACATAAGGGACTGGAACCCAGATCTCCTTGAACCAAATTCAGTGCCTCTTCATTTATATGATGCTAGTATTTTGGTCTAATTGGTTGGCATATATAATTATTGGTAGTTGCCCTTAGTAATAATAATAGCAAAAAAAACAAGTTCAAGTGTACAGTAGTGAAATGGCCTCATAGTTTAGTGAAAAAATGCCTGTCAATCCATATGAGCTTCCTCTTGTCTCTTACTCTACATTGCAAACCCTTTAACATCAACCCCCCCATTTTCACTTCCTTTACTCCTTTCTGATGAAAAGATGGCATTTCTCCTCACTAATATAACTTCCTTTATTCAGGCACTTTCTCCCACATCCTCCAGAAAACAGTTTCCTAAATCATTCCATACTTTCCCTAATCTTCATTTTTTCCCACATCCCTCTGGTCATTCCCTGGTGCCTCTCCCATTCTAAAACAAAACAAAACAAAAACACAACCAAACAAAAACTCCCCCCAAAAAAACTCCAAACCCCTCACATGGCCTTAACATTCCTTCAAACTATTGACCCATTGTCATCTTCCCTTTCACAACCAAATACCAACAGGAAAAAAAGTTATCTACATATGTTGCCTACACTTCCTCTTCTCTCAGTCATATACCAATCTCTTGTAATCTGGTTTTGCTTTCTCCAAAATTGCCATTACTTTCCTAATGGCTAAATCAGCTTCTCCTCATATTTTTTCACCTTTTAATAGCACTAGACCATTTATTTTACCGATCAACATCTACTCCTAGATAGCTGCTCCTCTCTGGGGATTCATGATTCTCTTACATGTCTAAAAGCTTTCTTTCATCTCTTTTTCTGTCTATTATTCATGCCACACCCCCTAACTGTGAGCATGGATATTCAAGGGTCCTCTTCTCTCTCTTGCTTCCTTTTCTTGGTTACTTTACCAGCTTTCATGAGGTCAATTATCATCACTGTGCAGATGCTATATACATCCAGCTGCAAGCTTACATCAGCAATTGTCTATTGGACATTTCAAAATGTTTGTCCTATAGTCACTTCACACTCAGTAGAACTCATCATCTTTCCCCTTCAATTTAATTCCAACTTTCTTGGTTTTTGCCCAAGGGCACTAGCATCCTTTCAGTCACCTAAGTTCTCAACCTCAAGGCTTTCTTGGCTCCTCACTCTCTAGCATTATTTATTAATGTGATGAGTTGCAAAGTCTTGTTGATTCTCTATAACATTACTTGCTATCCTGTTTCTACTCACATAGTCACCACCCTAATTCAGGCTCACATGGGCTTTTGCCTGGGCTAATGCCATGGCCTCCTACATGGTCTCTCTGTCTCACGTCTTTCCCTTTGTCGATCTATCTCCTCACAAGTGACTCTTTTTTTTTTACCCCTAAGCTCAAATACAAACTCTTCATAATCAGGCTTCACCATATATCTGTGTTTTATTACATGTTATTTCCCTTAACATGCTCTGCATCCCAAGCAAATTGGTCTTCTTGACATTCATCACATCTCACAGTCTATCTCCAATTTCTGTGCCTCTGCATAGCCAAATACCTAAAATACACTCTCTACTCACCTCTACCTCTAAGAAGATGTAGGTTCCTTTGATATTTAGCTCAAATGGCACCTCCCTCATGAGCTACTAGGGCTTCTGTCCTTCAAAACATCTTGTATTTATTTTATGCATATTTATGTGTGTGCATGTGGTTTCCTTGAGGGCAGGGTCTATTTCATTTTTGTTTTTGTATTTCCAGCACTCACCTTAGTAGTTGAAGGCACTTACTTACTACATGCTGATTCACTGACTGGATAGATTGGGGCTTTCAATCTCTTTAGTTATAAGGCCCCATAGTATCAATCATACTAGCCTTGCCAGGTTGACCAGAAGGAAGATCTATCCCAAACACAAGCTATAATTAGGTAAGTGTCTGCCACTCTGCTTTAGGACATGGTCATAATCTAGTCTTGGTTCCCTTTCAACAGTTCTCTTTTCTTGATTAAATAGGATATATATGTTCAGCCTTCAGATATTTTGAATAAGCAGAAACTTCTAACACAGAGCACCTCAAGAGGTCAGCTAGTTTGAGTCAGATGAGGAGGCTGACACAAATGTTAGTGGCGTTGTTAGGAGACAGTATTGTACAGTAGTAAGAACACTGACTCTGTATTCAGAGGACCAAAGGACTTGGCACCTCTTACTACTTCTATGATCTTCACCAAGATACTTAAAATCCTTGGACCTTAATTTCTATATCTGTAAAATGGAGGGTGGAGTGCTTGACTAGATGGCCTCTGAGGTCCCTTCAGCTCTAGATCTATAGTTATATTACTTTAATTCTTCCACAGATCATAGGAACACAGATTTAGAGTTAAAGCAATGATATAAACCCTAAGATAATGGGTGGTGCAACAGTTCATGAAGTACTAGGTCTAGATTCGGGAAGATGAGTTCAAATTTAGCATCAGACATTTACTGTATCTGTGTGATCTTGGGCAATCATTTACTCTCTGCTTGCCTCATTTTCTTTAATTGTAAAAATGGGGATAATAATAGTATCTACTTTGTAGGGTTGCTGTGAGAATCAAATAAGATATCCACAAAGCACTAAGCACAGGGCCTCACATATAATAGGTATATAAATTATATGAATGCTTATCCCTAATTGTTTTCCCTTAGAGGTTTAGTTCACACAACATGGATTTAGAGCTGGAAGGAACCTTAGGGAGCCCCTATTCTACCCCTTTAATTTACAGATAAGATAGATGAGGTTTAGTGACTTTCCCAAGATCACACAAATATTAAGTGGCACTGGCGGGATGCGAACTCAGATTCTCTGACCCCAAATCCAACCCTTTTTTCACTGCACCCAGTTACTTTCATATCTCTTTGAGAGCAAGGGCTCTTTCTTTGCCTTTCTTTGTATTCCTAGTACTTAACACATGCTTACCACAAAATAAGTGCTTATGACTGAAAAGTCTCTCACTTGTATTGTCTCAGGGTCTCACAACCTTTGCCACTGGAAAGTGCTACAGAGTACAGTTTGAAGATGTTGTCAAAGTAAGCTGTTACTAAATTTGAGGCACAGAGCCATCACCATCAAGTCTTTTAAGACCTTGGACAGCTCCTAGTACAATGGGTTCTTTAAGAATTTACAGAGAGGGAGTCACCTGAGAAACACAATACACCAGTGCAATATTGACAAGCCACAAAAAGATCCAGTCTGTCTCAGTAGCCTCATTCTCATCATTCCTACAATTAATTCCATAATACAAGATCTATACTAGCTTTGGACTACCTCCACTTCTAATCCTACATATCTCAGTCACCTCGATTTTAGACCTGTGCTAATGCTAGTATGTTTGCAATAAGAAGATTGGAGATCATTTCACCACTATCAAAGACAGGACAGAACGGGATATATTCTGGAAACAGTTACTGCAAATAAATATATGGAGACGCTCCTGATCCATAGCAACAGGTAGTATTTTAAGTCTTTATTGCCTAAAATGGCAATGGGTTATACTAAGCATTCTTAGGTTTCCCTCATAACCAATTACATTTATTTGAGGGACAGCAGACTACAATCTGTAGTCCAGAAACAGAATTTTTCTTTGTGTAAAGTTAGCACAAATACAGGACTCCAATCTTGGTCTTCTTAGCCCAGCACTCTAATAAACTGGGCTAACTGATCCTGACTTAATCAGCACTGATTGATCCAGTATTCAAACTCAATCTCATGAATAAGTATACCTATACTATTCATGAATACCAAAGGAATCAGGCTGCTAGGATGTCAAAGGGTTGACAAGATATTTTAACTAGAAAACTGTGCAATCTTCTAAATTGGGAGGAGTGGATTTTTTTTTTTGCATGTGATATTACCAAAATTCAGAATTTCAGAGTTAGGAGGAGTCTCAAAGGCCATCTAGTTCAGCCTTCTAGAGCAGTGTAATAAGTTGCAGAATGTGCAGGATAGATGATCTCAAAGGCCTTAGAGGTCTAAGAGTCAGCATGTCCTGCTTCTACATAAAGATTGCAGAAAGCAATGCGAAGGATTATCCACACATCTATATCTCCTTATTTTTGGGCGGAGGTTTTGGAGGCTGCTCTGGTTACTTAAGTTGACTTGCCCAGGATCACACATCTTGGTAAGTGTCTGAGGCCAGATTTGAACTTGGGTCCTCCTGACTCAAGGGCCAGTGTTCTATCCAATATGTCACCTAGCCTTATTTGGAAACCGCCTAGTTGCTGGGCCAATCCTTCATTTCAAATCTATATAATGGAAAACTTGGACACTGGGGATGGGAGGGAGTAAGTCCTGTGTGTCTCTTTCAAATACTTGGAAAACAGTTCTCATGTTCCTGTCAAGTTTTTTTTTCCTCTTTCAGGCTAAATATCCTTATTTCCTTCAATCCATCATTCTTGAATTTTGTCTTTGGATGATCATTGCCTATTCCAGTGCTTCACACATAGTGGGTGCTTAATGAGTATTTATTGAATTGAATTGCATGGCATGATTATAAGATGGTACATCCCCTCATCTGGGTCAATCCATCTGAAAGCTAATCAGCTTCTCAATGTCCTTTTCTAAAATGCCATATCCAAAATGGAATACAAAATCCAGGTATGGTCATTTTCCTTATTCTGGAAACTATAATTCTCTTAAGTCGAAAAAATACATTGGTTTTTTTGGACGCCACATTCCACTGTTTATTCATCTTAGGTTTATAATTCATGCTGATCCTGAAGACCTTTTCAGGTGACATGGTATATGTTGTGAAGTTCATTTTTTCTGAACCAGAATATAAGATTTCATATTTGTTCTTATTATAATTCATCTAATTAGACTTGGTCCAACTTTTGAGCTTGTTCAGACTTTAAGGAAACTTGGCTTTGGGAATTTCCTAGCTCAATTTCATGCCATCTGCAAATCTTGAGTGTACCAACCACTCCAGGCACCAAGAAACTGATCAAAATAATCAGAAGCACTAGGTCAGTCTCTATCAGTGACATCCCTCCCAAACTGGTCTGCCATTTAACCATTTAAAAATCCACAAAATACACTGTTATCTAGCTCCTATTTTTCAACTTCATCTACAAGGATAATATATGATACTTTGTGAAATGACTTGCTAAAATCTAAAAAAAATCTCTAATATTCCTCTGATCTACTAGTCTAGTATTCCTGTGAAAAAAAATGAAACAAAGTTCATCTGACATGATTTATTCCTGATAAAGGCATGCTAGTTTTTTGTGATCTTTTGGTGATGTTCAGTTGTTTCACTCATGCCTGATGCTTCATGACCCCATTTGGGATTGTCCAGGCAAAGATACTAGAGTGGGTCTGCCATTTCTTTCTCCAGTTCATTTTTCATATGAATAAACTAAGGCAACTAGAGTTAAGTGACTTGTTCAGGATCACAGAACTAGTGCCTGAGACCAGATCTGAATTTAATTCTTCCTGACTCTAGGCCCAGGGCTCTATCCATTTAGTCACTAAGATGAACTTTTTATAATCATTCCCTCCATTTCTAGAAGTTTGCTGAGCATATCTTTGATAATATGTTCTAATAAGTAACCTGTAGGTCCAACTCCCTGGATACAGAAACCTCACCTTAACTGTAATTAGGTGCCCTGTGAGTATATGTCACTACTGGGAAAACATCTCAAAGCACATAACCAAACCAGGGAAGGGGGCTCCATGCCAAGTTTTCCCTCTCCCCTTCTCTTCCTGTGTTGAATTCCTACTTCTTTAACATCCAAAGTAAAAGCCACTTATACCCTGACTCTCCAGTTTGTTTTTTTGATCTTTCCCCTTGCTACTCACACTGCCTTTTATTTTGTACCTAACATGCTTTCCATGAAATAATTACATTAATGTGTGCTGGCATTTTGTCTGTATGCTAGTCTGTGAGGTTCTTGAGAAAGAACTGTGTTTTCCCTGAATTCTGGATCACAACAGTACTTAATACAATGCTTTGCACACGGTAGGCACTTAATAAGTGTCTACCTCATTATCTTTTTACACAAGAGACAACATAAAATGATCTTCAAAGCAAGGGAAGGTCTGAACCAGTAATCCCAGGAGCAATCCAGGAGTGTTTATACTGTAACTGGAAAGGTAAGTGAATTTCCTTCATTATAATGGGATCTTTGTTCATCTTTAATAATAATAGATTCCCACGGAGAATCAGAGTTGCTCTAAGCAGCTCTCTTTGTCTCTAAATTGCAGAGAAGATGCTGACCTGCATTAGTAGAGGGAATTTGCTCATATGGGAATTCTCTATTAACAAGCAATTGACAGGTCCACTCCCTAGCCCAAGAATGAAGATATAGGTTTTTTCTCTGTCATTTTGTCCCTTCGAGGACTACATAAATGGTTTTTCTTTGTACCTGAAGATGTCTCTGATTAGATAATTTGGGAAAGGGAGTCTAGTACCCGTCCCACATATTCCCAATCCCACTTCTCCTCCCTTTATCTAATTAACCCTTTCAGTATTTAGCCTGCCAGCTAAGGACATGCCCCAACCTCATGAGTACAGTAGAAAGGTACATGGGTACCTTTCTATTGGATAACTGTGAGTTCCACTGATGAACTTGGCTTTCATACTTTCATACTCTATTTCATAGTTAGCATTCCTGCTCTTTGTTGTATTCCTTCATTTTGTCTGTAACCTCTCCCCTAAATTAATCTACCTTTTGTCAAAGAGAATGGCCATTGGTCATTCATATGATTGAACCTTAACTTTTGGTGCCTCCCATCATCTGGTGTCTACATCACCCACATCCTTTTGGTTCTGAATCCTACATCAGGAGCAGGGGAGAGAATACTAATCACATCAGTATTTTTGCCCTTATTATGTGACACAATGCAAATATATTCATATTATTCCTCTAATTGAGAGAAAAACAATGAAGAGAAATAAAGAAGGAGAAATAGTAAAGAAAACCTTTAAAGAAAGATAGCTTCTGTATGGGGACAACCAAAAATGTCGAGGGGAGATTAGGAACTCTGTCAGAGAAATTAAATTCTAAGAGTCAGAGAAGTTCAGAGCAGCAGAGCACTGAATCACGCTCTGCAAGGGGTCTGGCATTAAAAGCTAACATTCACTCTCCCCTGGGCAACAGACAACAGCTGCTGAAGTGCCTCCCATTTGACACCTCCCTAAGAGGCTTTTGGAGCCATCCATAGGACCTCATGGTAACAGCTTTCCGTCCCCCCCCCCACCTTCCCTATGACAGCCAAGCAATTTTCCATAAGTCCAATTAAAACAGAAAATGTGGTAGGGATTGGGAAAAAGGGTCTTATCCCCGGCATTGTCTTGGAGGGAACTCCCAAACTGGGAGGCTGGAAGGGAAGAATCTATCACATTAAGAAAAAATATTCATTTACATGGTGAGCCTAATTTGGGCATTTATTTTATCTTCTAAGAGTACATATTCTCTCGCTGTATAGATCACAACTCTCTCTATATTTACTGGCTTTTTCTCAATCTTTGGTCTTTAAATATGGGCATGTGCTTTAAATGATTTTGCATATATAACCCATATCAGATTGCTTTTGTTGTCCTGGACAGGGGGGAAGTGAGGCAGAGAAGAAGGGAGGGTGGGAGAAAGAATTTGGAACTCAAAATCTTACAAAAATGAATGTAGAAAACTATATTTACATGTAACTGGAAACAAAATATTACTGAAATTTTAGAAAAACAATCCCTGGTCTCTTAAGCATATGACACTACTGACTACTCCTTACTTCCTGAAACTCTGCTCCCTTGGTAGCCATGCCATTCTAATTCTTTTCCTATCTCTCTGACCACACCTCTTTTGTATTTTGCAGTAAATGTTTCCTAAATTTAAGGATTCTCCTTGGCCTTCTCCAAGGTTCTCTCTCGCTTTATGCTTCTTCAGTAACCTCATCTAAGCCTCTAGGAGAATGATTCTTCAATCTACATCTAAAGATACAATGAATTTCCAGACCTTCTGAATATTTAGTGTAATTTCTATCCTTTTGAGAAGTCTTCTGGAAATTACCATTGCAAACTATCTATTTGCTAGTAGGCTCTGGATTGCTGCTTTTAAGTCAAGATAATTGCCTCTCCTGCTCCAGTAGGCCTCAGTCTTGGCCAGGGTCCTCTAGGTTTGTTGTCCTGAAATGAGGCTCAGAAGGGGCCCCAGGGAAAAGAATTGAGATCACCAGAGTCAGGTAACCTTTTGCTCAGTGAGCCTCTTCCTCCCACAGTTTGGAAAACAAAGCTCTCCCTTTCTTCTTTCCTTCTCCTGTCCTGAAGTTTCTAAGAGAGATTTTTTTTCTGTGAGTTTATGAAAGGCCACTCCATGATCTGGGAGAAAGAAAATCATGCAGGTTGTTTCTTGGCTCCCATTACCAGTGAAGAGATATGTCCAGGTGGCTCCTCAAAACCTTGGCCCCCTCCTGTGCTGAGCCTTCTTCTTTTATTTATTGGCTCCTTTCCTCCTTCCAGATCTCCAGCTTGTGCCAACTTCTCTCCTCCGGCGCTGTGTGAATGTGTTGGCCTCCTTCCAGGTTTTATCATCTACGCCTCTCCCTCTGACCTCTCCTCAGTCTGTGTCCCCATGTTGCTCGGTGCCTCCATATGGCATCCGTCCGTCCCTCCCTTCTCTCCTTGCGAGGCCAAGTGACTGGTTCCAAATAACTATGTAAGAGAGCACCTCCTTTCTGTGTTCTTCTATCTGACCTCTCTCTCTTTTAAAGGCTGGGTCCAGGTCAGCCAGATGAATCTGATCATCACAAACTGAACACCAGCCAATCACTTTCCTTTTTTGTTGAAACTCCAAAGGTAGAAATTTGGGCAATACCTCAACCAAGGGCAAAGAGGCCAAAAGGACCCAGAAGAGGTGGGTTCGTAGCCCATCCATCTGGGAGTTCAGATCTTGTCAAGAAGATCTAAAGAAAAGAGGTTCTTCCTTTTGGGAATACTTGGCAGGACTGACTACACAGACAATCCCCCAGTACCTCAAATTTGAGGAATTTCAAAAGAAATAGCCCCCTATGTTATTTTAAAAGGGTCCCAGGAAAATTCCAAATCCACAAAATATTACAAGGTCCCTGAATCTAAAAAGTCTTCAGGAAGAGCAAGCAATGTGAGCATTTTAAGTAAAAATAACAAAGTTTCTCAAGATTTAAAGAGCTTATCACCCCAAAGTCTCTCCTCCTACAAAAACTTCCATTCAGATGAATTGGCTCATTTATTCCAAAGGAAGGCTAGAGTGAATTAGGCTTGGAAAATGCTCTCCGATGCCACTCGTATATGGGCCAGAATGTGGGATTAAAAATATAAGAGAACTCAGTCCTTCGATCCCCAGGGAACAAGGGTAATCTTACTTTTCCATCACTTTGCAAGATATCTTCTGACTTATACTAGGAATCCCCAAGTAGCAGTGGGTGTGAAGACATGAAAAGAATGCTGGGTGGAGTTGAGAGACCAGGCTCACAACGCTGCTCTGCCATGCCACCTCTAGGCCTCTATCTTAGGTTTGTTTCTCTGGGGAAATAAAAAACTTGGCCTACCTGACCTTGAAGGTCCCTTCCAGCTCTGAGCCTCCCATTTGAGCTACATAATCTACCCTAATGAAGCAAACAATGTTCAGATTTAGAAACTACCTAGAACAGGGAGCTTGGCAGAAAACGGAGACAACGAGAGAACACTCTAAATCTTTCTGTAGGTTTGTAATTGAGGAGAAAAGGAAGAGCACTAAACATCCCAATTAATCTATTTAATCCATATTAATAGCATTGAATTTAAATTCTTCCCAAGGCCTCTTTGGACTCATAAAGATGGACCAAAATGGAAATGATGCTAGACTGCATATTTTAAGAGAAATCAGGCAATGGGAATAGAGGCTATGTCTGTTAAGCAATCAGTGCAAGAAAGGATACTCTGATTTGGTTGTTTAATAAATTATACAAACAACAATGTGGGTTAGCTTAATATATTTAACTCAAAATGTTGAGACCTATGACTCTGGGCTATATGTAGTGTCAAACCCTTTGGTTTCCACAAAGTGGCCCATTTCTCTGCTTTGCCTACTTTGTGTTTATTCCAAATCTTGAACTCTGCACTTGTGAAAGATATTCAATGTAAAGATGATATTGAACAATAAAAATAAACTCCTCATTTCACACAATGACTATGGTCCAGCTAGATCTGCTCTGGGTGCTAATAAAATAAAGGCATACAATTAGAAATAAAGTTAAATTAGGTATACATACCCCGGGAGTTGGAGAGGTATACTTACATCTTTTAATGGAATTGCAAAAGAAGCCCTTCAAAGTTCTTGGTAACTTCCTCTTCTCAAAAGTTCACAGCAAATAGAAAGGATAAGGTAAAAATTATGTGTAGAAGCTCATCAGGCTACTTTTTCTAGTGACAGTAAAACTAAGGAGAAAGGAAACATCCAGACAGATTTTCCAACCCAAAGATCAGAGAATGGGCTGTCAGAAAACCACAAAGGAAATGTCCCTCTGGGTTTACACGGGAAGGAGAAAAGAAGAAAAAGAAAGAAGGGAGAGTTTTGTTTTCCAACTTGGTAGTTGGCAGGAGTAGATTACTTCTGTCACCCTAGGTATCCTGATTTTCCTACTCTTGGATTTACAGAGGTAGCTATCTATAGACTCCTCCCTGCTTCAGCTTTTTAATGTGATCTCCGAGCTTGGGCATAACATGAGAGAAAGGAAACTAAGATTCCCAGGTCAGAGATGTAAAAAGGCTTAGTATTCACTTATCCAATCTCTTTATATGCTTAAGGACAGGAATAATCATGTTCGGTAACAGTTATGAGAAAGGACCTTAGTTTCCATCTATTCATTTCACCCTTTGTGAAGCACTTTTCAAGAACCAGGATATTTGCTTCCTTTACTCATTCTCTAACTGGAACTTTGTGGGCCATGTGGGTAAGCTCCTCTCCTCTCCTCCAGATCACTCCCTCTGTTGGCCATGAGATAAGCTCTATGAGTTGGTGTGGCTGACAAAAAAATTCTTACCCAGAGTTCAACCATGTGGTTCTAAAGCTCTCAAAACTTATCTAGGATGAGGCTTCAGATAATGTCTTTCATTGGGCTACTACCTGAAATTTTCCCCCTTTGAGAGAATCCATATAATCATAGCAATACTTCTATGTTCCTACTGAGCTGAAGTTTTACCAATGTGGGCACCCCCTCCAACTGTGCAAACCGGAACCCATCTGGGCCTTCTTATAAGTGCTAGGATTAGTGCTCAAACGTAGGTCTTTTGCCTCCCAATGCAATACTACCTTCTGTTTAGAGAAGACCTGTGAGAGCTTCCACTCAACTGGTACAGTCTTTAAGAGCCCAGGGGCAATTCCATGTAATAAGGTATCAGAACAAATATACTGTTAATAGCAGGGTACTCCCTTGGTAGGAGGTTTGAAGAAGTCATATGCTAAGGGTTTAAACCTCAAATGTTATTTCTTAATGTCAGTTAATATTTACATGCTGATAGGTATCCAAACCCACTGACAATCCCAGATTGCTCAAATACCATATATGTTCATATAGATGCCACACCGTCCTTCAAAATCTGGTTCATGCAAAGCCTGAGTAATCTATAATTACACTCTGATTGACTTTTCTAGTCAGCACCAGCTGAGATTCATCAGCCCCATTTGGGTGAGGTAAATCTGAAAAGCAGACACTTCCCAAGAGTCCTTGAAAAAACAAAATATAATTCTGTTGCTTGCAATCTCTGAGGAACTGATCAATCTATGCGCACTGAATTTCTTCTTTTTCTAGAACCCATTCTGGCTGATTGGGCCAATTCTGCTCCTTCCTTAGCACTCCTCACTTATGTTCACTTTCTTAACATCTAACACATGAGGATTTATGTCTAGTATTTTTTAATATTTTTTTCTTTCTCATAGGTATTTTTCTCTGGTTATAAACCCACTGTGATAGAATTATAAATGCAAAGTGCCTGATAGTGTTGCTAATAAGTAATTATATCAATTTGCCTATTTTACAGTTTGATTTGATACATATTAATTGCATGTAACTATTGTTTCATTGTTGATTGCTGTATATGCTAGATGTTTTAAGACATGCTTAAGTCAAAAAAAAAAGATATGCCTCAACCTTTGGCAGTGTCAAGTATAGATTTCTTATACCAAAAAATATTATGGGCTGCCAGAAATCTTCACAGGACAAGATCCCCATCTTCCTGAGAAAGAATCAGTTGAGGTTTGGACTGGGCATGCCAGAGAATTACAAAAAGAATCACAGACAACTGAGCTAGATAAAATGTATAATTTAATGGCAAGTATCAGAGGATCAGCTTTTGAAATCATGAGAGCAGAAAACTGAAATAGTATATTGAGAGTACTTCCAAAATCTATAATGGTGCTACAGGTCTGGCCTAAGGGTTAAGAAGGCATTTGCTAAGTTAAACAATATGATTCAGTACAATGAGGTAGAAGAGGAAACCAAAATGATCATGTGAGTAAATGGTCCACTGCTGAGACTGCAGAAAAAGGAAGAAATACAATTTGAGGGAATAAAAAGTATAGTTAAAATGATCCAAATGGACAGAAGACTACAAGAATGATCTGGGCTAAAGACGCATTTAGCAAATGCCATTTCAGAGAATAAACACTTGACTTGTGAGAAGTTAATAGAAAAGTAAAAAATTTTGAGCAATGATCTGAGAGTACAGAATACTTCAGTTCAGAAAAACTCAAATTCAAGCAGATCAAAAGCATGTTGGGGAGGATTCATTAACTTTCCCCATAGAACATCAGCTACAGAGCTCCCCAAGAATCAAGCCAGAGCATTTAAAAATTCTCTTAGTGAATCTATACCTTCAAACAACTTAGGCAGGGATGTATAGAGATCACAAAATAACCTGAACCATCTAACCAGTAATAAGACTCAATTACACTGTTTGTAGGAAAGACTGTCACTCATACAGATGTAGTTCTTTGTTGGATTACTTCTAATATTGCTTTGGACTTTTACTATACATGTATCGTTGTTATATTTACCTATAAATATTATCATTATTGCTAATTTTGCATTTTGTCTCTCCTTGCATTTACTGTTCTAATATGCACATTATGTTATGTATATGTTTTAGTAAAAGTCCATGGATATACCTCATCTTTTTTTGCTTCATTTTATTGTTCTTTGTAGACACTGTATTTTTAACCAATTACAAGTCTGTGGCAACCCTGGATTGAGCAAGTCTATTGGGGAGATTTTTTCCAACAGCATGTAACTCATATAGTATCTCTGTGTCACATTTTAGTAATTTTCACAGTTTTTCCAACTTTTCCATTATTATTATGTCTGCTGTCGTGATCTGTGATAATTGACCTTTGATGTTACTACTATCATCATTCTCAGGCACCATGAACAGTACCCATAGAGGCTGGGGAACTCAATTGATAAATATTGTGTGTTCTGACTGTTCCACTGGCCTGCCGTTCCCCATTCTCCCTCTCCACCTGCCTCCCTATTCCAAGACACTACGATATTGAAATTAAGCCAGTTAATAACCCTACAATGTCCTCTAAGTGTTCAAGTGAAAGGAAGAGTCAATCTATGAGGCAAACTTCATCATGATCTTATATTAAGAAACTGCCACAGCCAGTCCAACCTTTAGCAACTACCACCCTGATCACTGAGCAGCTATGAACCTTGATGCAAGACCAGCTGAAGAATTAACATGGTTAACTGGTTAACATTATTAGCAATTAAGTATTTTTTAAACTAAGGTATGTACATTTTGTTAGACATAATACTAGTCTTAATAGATCTTAATTTATAGATTAAGATAATAGATCTTAATAGATCACAGTATAGTGGAAAAATAACTTTTATATGCATTGAGAAAATAAAAAATGTGTGTGGCTTGCTTTACAGCAATATTTACTTTATTATGGTGGTCTGGAACTGAACTTGCAATATCTCTGAGGTATGCCTGTATCAAATGGTGCTTTGCATTATATATTTATTATAGATAATATTGATATGAATTTGATATGCTCCTATATAATTTTTCAAGGACTGAAAAAAGTTTGGCTTGGGGGAGAAGTACAACACCGGCCTCAATTATCCCTCCCATAGCAACTATAAATCCTATTGTTTTATTTTTAAGAGGAAATATAATCTTGGGGAGCTACTATTTCATTGTCATCTGTTAAGGAGACTGAGAGAAGACTGGCAGTTGAATTGTCATTTTGGAAAGACTGTCATTGCTAAAGAGAGACTTTTTGAGCACAAAGAAAAAAAGGACCAAGAGAACTTCTTTCCTGAGAGACTGAGTGATTTAATTGTCAAGAAGAAAGAATCGGAAGAAACATTTCCTGAGAAATCAGATTTTAGCTCTTATCTTGTGAAGAAACATTATGAAGAAAATTCTTTTTTTAAACTTTAAACTTAAATACAAAATAGAAAAAAAAATTGCCATGTGCACAGCAGAACATGAGAGAGGATTGAAAATAGCAATAAATATTGCAAAAAAGCAATAAATTTCCATTTCAAAAAAGCTTATATAATAAATACTACAGGTTGTGCTCAGAGGTGTTCTTTTCTTTACTCCCTTATATGTTTTCTTTTGTTCTCTGCTGTGCACTTTTTCCCCTTTCTTCACTCCTTACTCCAGAAGATTATAATTAAGCATAGATATATTTATAGATATGTATATATTTATGTGTAGATATACAAATATACATATGACTATATGCCCATATATACAAACATATACATGCATATACATAGCTATTTATAATCATGCACATATATAAATGTATACATTCATATGCATTTATGTAATAGCGCACTATGCTTGTTTTGTCCTCTGTCTCTGAAGGTGGGTAACATCGTCAGTGTTTCCAGATTTTTCTAACTACACCAGCCCATCATTTCCTCTACCACAGCAATATTCCAATCTCATACTGTCTAGTTATTTTGAACAGTCTAAGACAATATTGATTAACATAGCTGACATAGGGTAGGTTCCCTATTTTTCTCTTTTGATTAAATCTATTTTAGCTTTAATTTTGTCTGAGATCAATGATTCCTACCCCTTCTTTTACATAATAAATTCTACTCCTGATTTTTATTTTATGTTTGTGTATATCTCTTATCTCCTGACTCCTCTGTTTTACTTCTACAGGCTACCTTGTCCTCCTATTATTTAAGCTACCCCTCTAGCAAAAATTCCTTACTCATCCATTCTGCCTACCCTTTCCCCTTATCCTCTAGTTTTTATCTCAATCTAGAAGACTTTTATAGTCTTCCATGCATATATTGTTCCCTCTCTATCCTATTCCTATTAATCTATAAACCTTATCCCATTCTGTTCATCTATATACTCTTCTAAAAAAACACCTTATTCTATTCCCTTACCCTTTTTTTCCTTTTTAAGTTTAGATGATTTTTATTTGCTTCTAAATGTGTATGTTGTTCTCTCCTTAACCCAGGTCTGATGTGAGTAGGGTTCCCTCTAAAAATTCCTCCCTTATTTTCTCCTTCCTCCCTAATTGTCTTACCCTCTAATTTCTTTAGAAAACTTTTATACCCTCCTAGGTATATATATATATATATATGGATGGATGGATTGTTCCCTCTTTAACCCATTCCTGGTGAGAGTAGGGTTCCAGAACTACTATCCCTCCTCCCCCATCTAATTTCCCTGTGTCAGTTCTTCCTCTCACATCTCATTTGCACATGACAATTACTTTTTACCTTTTCCTACATGGTTGTACTTTTTAGAATCACAGTTTATTCACAGTATACTCTACCCCAGTCTTTCTTTTGAACTACCCAATTATTAATGACAATGTTAGACAAATTGTTTATATTTCTAAATATTAAAAAATGTCCTTATTGAATCCCTTGTAATTACTCTTTGATGTTTACCTTATATTTCTCCTGTATCTTGTATATCCTATTTTCTATTAAATTCAGGACTTTCTGCAACAAAATCCTGAAAGTTTAGCAATTCATTCAATATCCATTTTTTCCCATTCAGGATTATACTTAAGTTTGCTAGGCATGACATTTTCAGTCATATAACCATTCTTTTGCTCTTCAACACACACACACACACACACACACATACACACACACACACACACACACACACACACACACACACACACACATATATATATATATATGGAGTCTTTTAATGTAGCTGCTGTTGGTTTTAAGTGATTCTAATTGTGGTTCCACCATATTTCAATTAATTTTTTCCTTGTTACTAATAATATTTTTTCATTGAGCTTGGATTTTGAGATTTGGCTATAATATGCTTGTAGGTTTTTATTATAGGATTTTTTCATTTGGTTATTAATGAATATTTTCCTATTTCTATTCCCCCTTTTTGTTCTAATACTTCAGAACAATTTTCTTTAATAATTTCTTGTACTATTGTATCAAGATTATTTTTTCATGGTAGCTTTCAAGTAATCTGATTATTCTTATGTTTTCTCTTCTTGATCTGTTCTCCAGATCTGTTGTTTTTCTTATGAAATGTTTCACATTCTCTTCTATTTTTCATTCTTTATATTTTGTTTTATTATTTCTTGATCTCTTATAACTGCTGCCTTCCCCTTGCCCAATTCTAATTTTCAAGGAGTTATTTTCTTCCTTAAGATTCTGGATCTTCTTTTCCAATTGGTTTTCTTTTCATAAATTGTTCTTATTTTAATTTTTCCTCAATCTGTCTCACTTGATTTTTGAATTCTTTTTTGAGTTCTATTATGAATTTTTGGGGGGCAGGTTACAATTTAACTTTACCCTTTGGGTATGAGGGGTCTTTTTTTTGCTTTAGTATCTTGCTCTTAAGATGAACCCCAGTCTTTTCTATTTCCATAGTGACTTTCTGTGGTTGGTTCCTATCTTCTTTGTTCATTTAAAAAATTATTTAATCAACTCTAGTCCTCAAGTATGGGGAATGGTGCCACTGATCTCAAGTCCTCCCTTCAGTGCTCCCCACTGATCTAGAGCCTGAAACCAAGAATTTTACCCTCCTGTAAGTGCCTATAATTGGCAGTATTTCCTTGTTCCACTGCTTCTGCACTCACTGAGCTTATGCTGGTTCCTTCTTGCCCAGGGTGATGTCTAACTCTAATCAGCAGAGGTTCCCTCAATTTCCCCCAACTCAGACACCTGATTGCCCATAGTACCCAGGAGATGAAAATTCCTGTCCCTAGGTCCAAGGCTATCTCCCAACTCAGCTAGCCCCAAGCCTGACTACTTGCTGTTTCAGCAGAGGTGTTTACATTTCACATGGAGCACTCTTCTCTGGTTGTCCCAAGAGGAACTGTTCTGCCCTGAGGCACTATTTTGTCCTGTTTTGGGAGAAATCTGGAGAGACTGGAATTTTATGACAGTCCACCATCTTCCCAGAATTCTCTGGAAGAAAATGATTAAGAAGAAACTTTAACTACTCTTGTGAGAGAATCAAATCTTTGTAGAGTAAAGAGTTAGTTATATTTGATGGTTAGAGATAACTTTGGCAGTGATCCTTCTCTTAAATGTTATTTTGTAAGTAATTATTTATGTCTTTTTATTATGTATCACATTATTAATAAATTGTAAGGTCAAAGCCTTTAATGTCTATTCAAGCCTAGAAGATTTACATTTACGTGCAACATTGTATATTTACATGCATATATACATACAGATGAAAATATATGTGTGTATAAGCATACACAAATAAGCATGTGACAGAAAAAGAAGTGAAATTTTATGGGAAAATTGTTTCCAGTTAATTTAATAAATAATATTTAATTAAGTATGAGAGATTCAATGTCATTTTAGTGATTTTTGAAGACTTTCCTAACAGAATATACCCCTTACTTGCACCAGAATCTGGGGCAAGAAGTAGTAAGCTAATTAATTTAATTAAGTTGATTGCTTAAATTAAATGTTAAGGGATTGATAATAGTAATATCAAGTACAAGGTTAAGGAAACCTGGTATGTTGTGATCATTACATGGGCTATCAGTAAGAGGCTTAATCTCTAAGTAGCAAGGCCTCTAGCTTCATGGAAAAAATCCACACTCCATTTTGATGAGCAAGGAGTCACCAACTACAATTCTTCTGGTAACATAGAAGACCACTGGACATAACCATCTGTCCTACTACTCTGCCTTACTTATCAGTAGGCCTTATTGTGTACATTTCCATTGTAGTCTCTAGACTCAGTCTCTAGGCATTACCACTTGCCCTGCTAATGTATCCTATGGACCCTTCTGTCTGCCCTGACACTGAATCCTCCAAAAATGTTCTCTTCCCAAATTAGAATGTGAGCTCCTCGAGAACAGACTACCTTGCACTTAGCAGTGTTTGGCACACAGTAAGTGTTTAATACATGCTTCAGAATTCATTCAATCATTCATTCAAACATATGTAAAAATGCTTTCAAAACTCATATCTCTATATAGAGTAGATTTTTACTATTCATTTAGAGCTAGATTTATAACAAATTCAGAAACAATTAAGTGCCATGAACCAATAGTGCAAAAAATAAAATGCCCATAAAACTCATCAGAATAGGGGCTCCAGGTAAGCCTCTTCATGGCGTTTAAGGAAAAGTCTTTTTCCAAAAATTCCATCTTGCAGAGAAGCCTTCTCCTATTCAGGACCTCCTGGGAAGTGTTATAGAAATTAATTGGAGCTCTCCTTGTTTAATGAGTATGATAAATAGAACAGAATTGAGGGCTAAGTCATCAATTGAACCAAGCTTTCTGGGGGGCACTGGACCATCAAGACTATTATTAATGTGTTGTAATGACATCTTTTCTCTTTGCAAAACAGTGTCCATCAGGACTGCACTGGAGAAGAGCCAGATGTCCACAATGATTGTCAACTAGAGAAAAGAAGAATTAGCTTGGCACAAACAATGTTGCCCATCAACTCAACCTCTTCCCCCATACTTAAAAGATCATGAGCTGTTGTTTAGCTAGTAAGGAAACACTAATCAGCAAACAATGGGACTGCAAAGGCATTGGACTTGATTGACTTGTCTTCTCCCAGAACACAATTCCATCAGTGAGGGGAATAACAGGAAATTAGGATTCCGTTGTGGAAATGTCTTTGTGGTCCAAAGTGAAAAACAAGGTTAATGGTCAACTTTAAATAATGCTTGCTTTTCCAATCAAGTTGCTATGTGGTGGGAAGATCCAGTGTGAGATACTTTGTCAGGTTAAGAAAAAATCAAAATATCAAGAGTCAAAAGAGAGGCAAAGTCCTTACCTGTCTTTCCATTCAAAAAATTGTAGTTCGGTTTAACATGATAGAAAATTTTTTGTGCTAAAACTATTTTCATGTGAAATATTTATAAATTTTTACCATAGTTTTGAATGTTTATAATTTTTTGCTATGACTTTTCTTTGTACTATAAAATCATCATACAATATCTGTGATGAGAGTTAGCAATGCCAACATAACCTGGGTTCAAGTTCTGTCTCTGACGAATATTAGCTGCGCAACAAGGGACAAGTCACCTAACCTCTCAACATCCCAGGAAACTCCCCAAAGACCATAAATTAGAAATCACTTACAGATCTGTGTTGGTTAAGGGAATTTCCACACTAGGAGTTTTCAATAATGGTGAATTCACAGGTCCACATTTTGACAGGGGTGGGGTATCTCATTCCCAAAACATAAAATGTTAAATAGCAAAAGGTTAAGAACAGACCACTAGCCACTCATCTAGAGACCTTTCACATCAACACTGATTATTAATTCATAAACAATTATTCTTTTGGAACTATTGAACCAATTTTGAATCAACCTAACTGAATAATTGTCTAGCCTGCATCTATCTTTTCCACAAGGAAAGCGAGTATTTGGACTACCATATTTATTCAAATCCCCATCCTAGCCTCATATTTTACTGCTAAAATTAAGGCACAAATAGAATTGGACAGTGTTAGTGCTCTGACAACTGTACCTGGTATCTCAGTGGATGGAGTGCTGACCTCAGTAAGACTCAAGTTGAATCCAACCTCAGGCACTGGGGATGAGTTATGAGGATCAAAGAAGATATGAATAGAAAATGTTTTGCAAACAACTAGCAAATGCTAGTTGTTATTATTCCATAGTTGGTAACATATTTTTTCCATGTTGGGATGCATGATTATCCCCTAGATGACCAGACTGTCAAAGAATCATAGGATTTGGGAGCTCTCAAGTCCAATATCAGAGAGCCTAGGGGGAAATAACAGATCCAGAATCCCTAATAAAGATGTAAATGTAATAGGATTATAATGTCAGACCTTCAAGTGGTTCTTGCCTATATCTGCACATGCTGCATGAATCTTGTCCATGTTCTGCCAAAAGTTTGCCTCAAAGGGCCCACCCCACCTTCTGAATACCTTCCTTGCTTTAGTTCTTCATCTTGCTGCCATACATCAGCATGGGTAAAATGCTAGTATTTAAAGATGGGCCTGAGGAAGTTAAATGGGGCAGTGATTAGAGCACTGGCTCTAGAATCAGGAGGAGCTAAGTTCAAATACAGCCTCAGACACCTGACACTTGCTAGCTGTGTGACCCTGGACAAATCACTTAACCCTGATTACCTTGCCAAAAAAAAAAAGATGGGCCTTAACTCCAATAGTAAGTTTAAGATCAGTAAAAAAAAAAAAAAGAAAAAAAAACTTTGCAGTTTTCTAAAAGTAGTCCAACCTATTTCCCTGTTCTACTCAGGGTCTAACTCATGGTCCATCTATATATCTGGTTGAGATATACTTACTGTTAGAAAAGCTACCTTGTTAGCTTTTCCAAAAACATGTTAAAACCTGGACACTAATTATTCTTTATCTACTTAGTGAGTAAATATCCCCTTTGTGAATGGAGGGGCTAAACTTCTTTGAATGAAAACTGATCTATTCTAGGAGACTCTGCAATGTCCTTGATGCAATCTGTACAATGTCATTTGCAAACAAACATCTGAAGGATCTCACCATGTACAGGGAATCCCCCTTCCACCTGGAATCTTCCCTAGATCTCCTCCCTCACAGAAGCAAATACCTTTGGCAAGCCAGCATCTTCCTAATTTCACATTGTCTGATATTTAGGATTAAAAGGGCTGTTGACCAGGGTCATTTTTGTTGTTATAGGCTCCTGAATGATCTTGATATATGGATGTGAACTGCCCTGCTGTGAAAATGTCTATAAAGTGGCCTTTTGTTAGTAAAACAAAAGTAAAATTTAGTAAAAATGAAATGCTTTTTTAAAATCCATGAACAATAAGCACAATAGGATCTTCTATTGTCTACATTTTTCAATTTATTATGGCAAATATGAGACCCATTGTTAAATATCACTTGCTAACGCTTATTTGTTTCCTACTAGTACCCCACCATGGGATTATACCTATATTAAAGTCATTCCGGGTAACAGGGAGAGTACAAAGGAATACACTCACTTGTCCTCTTATTTTAATGTAATTTTTTTAACTGCAGAGACATAGGGGGGAAAAGCTCTTAGACTGTACCATTGCCACGAATTCAGTGTTAAGAAAGACAGCATAACAAGGACCATCTTTGTTGAAAAAAATTATTGTTTGAGATGAGAGTCCTGTGAGACAAGCACAGTTTGTTCTCCCCTCAAACACAGCAGGGACCATAAATTGGAGTCCTCTATATAACAGAAATGGGTAAGCATCACCAGAATTTGTTATATATAGTACTAAAGAAATTCTACCTGGCGGTTTCAACTACTCATTTTCCCTGGCTTTCTGAGGTCCAGACTGCCAGTACTGATAACTGGTACCCACTGTCAAACAAAACTCTTGTCAAAACCGAGGGAGGTATGAAAGACTGGGGGCCCAGAAGGAAAACAAAAGGTTGTCTGTGCTTCTGTGGTAGGAATAAAGACTAGACAAGTAAATTAGCAATTGGCCCTTTTGGAGGAGGGGGGATTTACATTCATACTCTGTTCCCCAAAAGACAACTAATGACAGCTATGGACACTACTAATATTTTGTTTTTATTAAAATTAAGGCTGTCTTTTGGTCTTCTTCATTGCATTTAATTTCTATGATCCAAAGTCTCATCCTCCTCCTTGATTTGGTCCAGATAAGTTTTTTCATTGGCAAAACAACCATTTTACAATTTATAATCTTAGAAAAATTACCTGATTCACCAAAGGTCTCATACCCAGTATAGAATGAGCAGGGACTTAAAGCCAGATCTTCTCAGCTCAGATAGCAACTCTCTCACCACCATGCAACAATGTCTACATTTACTTTGGGGTCCGTAGTACCTTCTGAAATTTCTCGTGTGAAACAAATGAACAACAGCTCTATAAGTAATATCCCCAATGGACACAGAATACCATTTCTAGGAGGGACCCATCACCCACCTTTGGGGGGGGGGGCTTAGACATTAAGCAGTGCTTTTTTAGAGATTTGCTGGAGTTACTTTGCAGAGTCAAACTGAGCTGCCTGACCCTCTTAGTTTGAGTCTCCTCCCTCCATCAATCTGGGTTCATATGAACCCAGAGTCAGCCCCAGAACTATTTTATTTTAATGAACAGCCAGTATAGCTCAGAATTTCCTGCACTTGGAGAAAAACGAAATGTGATTTAATTAAATAAATTCTACCACAAACCTAATTAAATAATTTTGCTTTGAATCTTTAAAGTAGATTGTGTCAAATCATCTTAATTAAGAAGAGATCATAAAGAAGGGGTCGTCATTCATTTTTGTCATCTCAATTTTTTCTTCCAAATGATCAACTTTATCTTCTAGCTTCTTTGTTTCAGATTCTTAACTGGCAATGGCCAACTGCTGTCCTCCCCAAGCCCCAGCAGTCGGGTGCCAACACGCAACATAACCTTACTAACGCTCAGTCACTCGGAACTTCTCCATCTGGGTTTCTGTCCATTCAAAGAACCAGCTGCTCTAAACAAATGCCTCACTTGCCTGGTCTGTGGTAGCACTCGCTGAAATATGGTCCTACCATAATTACCATTCTCAACCTTCAGAGAAGAGCCAGCAACTAACCTCTAGCTCACCCAGTACCCGGCTGCTGCTAATTGGCTGACATATAACTGAGGACAGAGATTACTTCATTGCAGCTGACTACTAGCAGCAGGACTCCCTTGCAGAGCCAAAGCGGAAAAGCTCCTTACTGATACAGGGAACACTGGATCTCCCTCTCCCCCTCCCCCTCCCCCTCCCCACCTAAAGAAATCAGGACAGTTGCCTGGTCAAAAGGCTGCACACCATCCGGCCCATTCATCAAGCCGAGCCATACACTAACAGTGGCAAGGCCTGCTCTAGGTCTACTCCTGATCACAGCTGCATTGAGTGAAGGCCACATGGCAGGCGGGGAACCTTTCTTCTGCCAAGGGCTATTTGGATATTTGTAATACCATTAGCGGGCCATACAAAAATGATTGACTTATAGAAGTCAAGCAGTGGAAAGTTATACCTGGCTTCTAGCTCATCATGGCATGCAGCTGTCTTACCAAATGATTTCCTGGGCCTTATATGGTCCTTAGGCTTGAGGTTTCCCACCCCTGCACCTAATCTGTGCTGCTATTTGGCATAGTGGGTAGAAATAACAGATTGCTAAGCTTTGGCCTTAAATACTGCCTGCTGCTTACTAAGTGACCAAGGGAAAAATCAATGGACAGTCCCCATATCAAGCTAAAAAGTATTAGCAATGGGCAGCCCTCATCCTGGATCCCACTGGAACACCAATAAGCAGTATCCTTCTAGATCATGCCAATATAACCAATGAGCAACACACAAGGCTCAATGGAACAACCACTAGGAAGCATCCATGCTGGGTTCTGTTAAAACCACCATGGGGACCTGTACCACTGCAATCAATAGAAAGCCCCCATGCTGAACCATACCAAGACATCCAAGGCACAGACCCCATATTGGGCCATACTAGCTACTGATACAACCAATGAGAAGTCTTCATACTTAACTATACCCAGAAAACCAATAGGAAGTCCCCATACTTAGTAAACTAGTAGGCAGGCCTTATTTTGGCCTTCACTGGTAGGCCAATGGGCACCTCCCATGTTGAGTTCATTGATAATTGTGCAGGTATCAAAGTTAAGACTCCAAATTTATTGCATGGACCCTCTGTGGTGAATGTGTGGGAAGACATGGATGAAAATGGCAAAGTGTGAATAGGCATGCTTATCTGGTTCACATTGTTAGAGGGAAAACTCATAGTGATGAGTTAGATCTATTAATGGTATTGGCAGAACCAGGGACAAATCAACAAATTTCTTTGAGGCTCAGTATTCTCATCTGTAAAATGGAAAAGTAATCATATTGGAAGTACCTACCTCACATGGTCATTGTGATAATCAAGTGAGATGAAGCCATAAACCAATTTAATATTATCTGAATGTCAGTTCTCATTATTATTGTTAAAAATCTTTAAAGTAAGTCCCTCAGAAAGGAAAATTATTAATAAATAAATGAGAAAGCATTTATTAAGTGCTTACTACAGGCCAAACACTAAAAAACAAATGAATAAGCACAAAATTGTAAAGACTTTCAAGAGAATTAAACGAGAATACCTAGGTCAAATTGTATGATTTTCTAACCATGTCAGTTTCCCATAAGTACAATATCATATTTAATTATGTGTGTTACCTTAAATAGTTCCCATCATTTTCCACATTTTCACAGAATTCAGGTACATTATGAAGTTCATCAGATAGATAGATATACTGCTATAATATGTTAAAAATATTTAAGGTAATAAAAGAAATTAATTACTGATTTAGGGCTGCAGGACTATTTCAAATTAAAATCAAAGACTAGCATTAAGACAACAAATAGAAATTCAGACCTCTCCAAATTCCTAATTGAGCTTGTCCTTTATGTATTTGGGAGCATTTATATAACTCACAAATGTTAATTTGGAGAAATTAGCTTAATTTACATACAAATTGTGATCTACCCATTTCCATTTAGTTTAATCAAAACATTTAGATTGTAAGTTACCTGAGAGCAAGGCTCACTTAAAACACTTCTTTCTTTCCCAAACAGTGGCATGATGCCTTGCACACAATGGCTATGGGATTTAAAAAAAAAAATTCTAACCTCATTAACTTCCATATAGGATTTGGAATAGTTTACAAAATTGAAATGACTGATATTTTTGTCACAAATCATGAAGATCATCCACCTAAGTCATGGAGAAGATGGCAATGTGGATCAGCAGAGGATATACTCATGAAAGTATGGGTCCTTAGAGAACTGAGCATAAATCAAAATAAAAATAGTAGCTCTCATCTAAGATAAACTGAAATAGATGTTATCAAAACCCTGAGATGAGCTAATACTTCCTACACCTAGATACTAAACTTGATGCAAAATTTCCTGGTGCTTGGGGCAAAAGGGAAAACAAATTAAGTAATAAAATAGTTACTGCCTGACAAAATAAAGCACATATATTCATCGACACAAGCAGATTTCTTTCCAATGCATACTTGTTAGCTGGTCACCATTACTATTTAATATTGTATTAGAAATGTTAACTTTGGCAGTAAGAGAAGAAAAAGAGATTAAAGGAATTAGGGTAGGTAATGTGGAAACCAAATTATCACTCTTTGCAGATGATATGATGGTATACTTACAAAACCCTAGAGACTCAACTAAAAAACTACGAGAAACAATTCACAACTTTAGCAAAGTTGCAGGATTGAAAATTAATCCACATAACTCATCAGCATTTTTTATATATTACCAACAAAGTTCAGCAGCAAGAGATACAAAAAGAAATTCCATTTCAAATAACAGATGATAGGATAAAATATTTGGGAATCTGTCTGCCAAGGAAAAGTCAGGAACTATATGAACTAAACTACAAAACACTTTCCACACAAATAAAGTCAGACCTAGTCAATTGGAAAAATATCAAGTGCTCATGGGTAGGCCAAGTGAATATAATAAAAATGACAGTACTACCCAAACTAATTTACTTATTTAGTGCCATACCAATCAAACTCTCAAGAAATTATTTTACAGATCTAGAAAAAAATAGTAGCAAAGTTCATTTGGAAGAACAAAAGGTCAAGAATTTCAAGGGAATTAATTATAAAAAAAGGCTGATGAAGGTGGCCTTGCTATACCAGATCTAAAATGATATTATAAAGCAGGGGTCATCAAAACCATTTGGTACTGGCTAAAAAATAGAGTAGTCGATCAGTGGCATAGGATAGGATCACAGGACAAAATAGGCAATAACTATAGCAATTTAGAGTTTGATAAACCCAAAGACCCCAGCTTCTGGGATAAGTATTCACTATTCGACAAAAACTGCTGGGAAAATTGGAAACTAGCATGGAAGAAATTAGGGCTTAACCTACACCTAACACCACATACCAAGATAAGATTGAACTGGGTTCATGGTTTGGATATAAAGAGAGATATTATAAGCAAATTAGAGGAACATAGGATAGTTTACCTCTCAGACCTGTGGAGAAGGAATGAATTTGTGTCCAAAGAAGAACTGGAACTCTTAACTGAACACTAGATAGATACTTTTGACTATATTAAGCGAAAAAGTTTTTGTACAAACAAAACTAATGCAGACAAGATTAGGAGGGAAGCAATAAATTGGCAAATCATCTTTACATTTAAGGGTTCTGATAAAGGCCTCATTTCTAAAATAGAGAATTGTCTCATATTTATAAAAATTCAAGCCACTCTCCAATCGATAAATGGTCAAAGGATATGAACCGACAATTTTCAGATGATGAAATTAAAACTATTTCTAGTCATAATGAAAAGGTGCTCCAAATCACTATTGATCAGAGAAATGCAAATTAAGACAACCCTGAGATACCACTACACACCTGTCAGATTGGCTAATATGACAGGAAAAGATGAATGTTGGAGGGGATGTGGGAAAACTGGGACACTGATGCATTGTTGGTGGAGCTGTGAACGGATCCAACCATTCTGGAGAGCAATTTGGAGCTATGCTCAAAAAGTTATCAAACTGTGCATACCCTTTGACCCAGCAGTGTTTCTACTGGGCCTATCTCCCAAAGAGATCTTAAAGGAAGGAAAGGGCCCCACATGCGCAAAAATGTTTGTGGCAGCCCTTTTTGTAGTGGCTAGAAACTGGAAACTGAATGGATGCCCATCAATTGGAGAGTGGCTGAATAAATTATGGTATATGAATGTCTTGGAATATTATTGTTCTGTAAGAAACGACCAGCAGGATGATTTCAGAGAAGCCTGGAGAGACTTGCATGAATTGATGCTGAGTGAAACAAGCAGAACCAGGAGATCATTATACACGGCAACAACAAGAGTATATGATGATCAATTCTGATGGACATGGCTCTCTTCAACAATGAAATGTTTCAAACCAATTCCAATTGTTCATTGATGAAGAAAGCCACATACATCCATATACACCCAGAGAGAGGGATCTGAATGTGGACCACAACATAACATTTTCATGCTCTCTATTGGTATTTGCTTGTATTATGTTTCCCTTCCCAGATTTTTTTTCTTGTAGATCTGACTTTTCTTGCACAGCAAGATAACTGTAAAAATATGTATACACATATTCAACTTGTCAAGTATTTTAACATAATTAACATGTAGTAGACTTCCTGCCATCTAGGGGAGGGGTGGGGGCTAGGGGAAAAATTTGTAACAGCTTTGCAAGGGTCAATGTTGAAAGATTACCCATACATATGTTTTGCAAATAAAAAGCTTTAATAAAATAAAAAAATTGCTAACTGGTTTAGAGTTATGTTAAATAATAATTGCAGGAGCAGACTAAGTTATTTAATTCATGTTGATAAACTTGTGCATTAAAGTCCTGTTTCGATGCATCTGGAAGAGGGTGCCTTTGGCTACATAATCACTACCCAGACTTGCTTAAGTCCTAGTAAGCATAAGACAGTGATGGAAAGCGTCCATTGGTAAGGACCAGCTCATCCATATCCACAGGTCTTCTTCACTACGAGGCTGACTACAAAACTTCATTAACCTGTCTATTAATGTACGGAAAGCCTAAACCTGTATCAGACTGCAACAGGATTAAGAAGCAGAGGATCTAGGTTCCACTTCTAACTTGGACTACCTAAATATGCAAATGCGAGCCAGTTATTTCTCCCCAGTGTCTCCATCTTTAAAATTAATAAAATGCTCTTGCTCTAGCTTATGTGGTTATTGGGTGAGATGTGTTTTATAAGCCTAAAAATGCTACATAATTATAAGTTACAATTATCAATAAAGGAAAAGCACTCTCCATTGACATAATACCTCCTTGATGTAATGAATAATAATGATGATGATTTCCTCAAAGACCAATCATCCCTGTTCCCTGGGTGTTGGGGAGGGCAGGAATACCAGCCCCAGTGATGTATGTGACACAGCGTTATATGCTGACCCTACTCAGAGCTCTCCTGCTGATCAACTTGTTAAGGTCAGTGGAGCAAACAAATGTTTTTTTGTATGTGTTAAAGCACCCTAAGCAAGCCAGATATAGCAGATCAATCAGAAATACTGATATTTTACAGACACATATTTTAATTAGGTAGCTGTGCTATCTCATAACAAAATCTTTATATGTATTGTTACAGAAATACATCTTACCAACTATAGGCAAGGACTTCCTACTGCATTTTGTCAAGCATATCCTCAGCTCCAGTTTATATAAAAATGTATTACAGACTAATGCAAGGCAATCATAAAAGTAGTCATATTCTTAAACACAGATTAGATGAAATGAAAGTGGAAAACTGAGGAGTTGCTTAAATCTGAAGAGGGAAATGATGAAGAACCAGAAGGTATTGAATATCAACTCTTAATGAAAAAGGAAATGGGAATCCTTAAGGTGGAATTTTGAAAAGCTTTTTTTATGTTTAATGGCATGAATCCACCTAATAGACCAACTGTGTCAAAACACAACAATCCAAACAAGCTGGTGTTGGCTATAATCAGCAAGAGAGAGGGAACACATTCTCCTACAATATTTCTCTGAGAATATTAAAAATTGTTGAGACCTGAATAAAAGAATATATTCTGTAGCCATCACCTTGGTAAGAACTGTAGGAGGAAATGTGAAGCTATCAAGGGATATTTCTAAGGACAAGTTCCAAATAAATCAGCTAGTGGAAATTACTGAAGATCTGCAAAGAATACATGAGGGGATCATAACAATATCCCCAGCAAGTACAAAACTTGACCATCTTGTTGTCCAATTAAAGGCAACAAAAAAGAAAGTGGGAAATAGAAGCTGGACAAAAGATATCCTTAATCAACAACTGAAAGGAAACCAAGAAGTGTTTAAGATGATATATGGTGACAAAAGAGCACAAGCACCAACAATAATAAAAATAGCTCAAAAGCAGTTAAAAATACTATAGAAGTTTGAGAAAGAAATTAGAGGAGAGAACTCCTGAATAGGGAGATAAAAAGCCACTGGCCATCTCTAAATTCAAAAGAAGGTAAATAAAAGGAAAAGTGCAAGTTGGATTAAAATGATTGACAGTAGCTAAGTTAAGGGAAAGGACGGAAACTCTAAGCTTTTTTGAAAAAGTGTGAAGCAGCTGGTCCACATAAGATCCATAACTATTAGCTCAAACACTTCACAGTGGTCCATTAATGACTAGCAAAGCAATTTCCTACCTTCTTCTTTGAAGCAAGCCTGATTTCATCTTTCTAAACATCCTATTTATTACCAAAAGATGAAAATTCCAATGGCTCCACTAGATATAGGACAATTATGTGTTTTATGCTTTATACAAAGCATTCATACCCCCAAATCTATAAACACTTACCAAAAAATAAAAATAACATACTGGTAGATGAGAAAAATAGGTGTAACAAAAATTCTCAGAAGTGTAAAAGGCAACTCATTATCTAGTCAGCGATCACTAAGCAAGGCACCTGAAAACCCAGTAACAGTCTTCTTGGAGGAATTAATCATGATATCGTTGAGGAATGTTGATTCCCTGTTGACAACATTTAAGCATGGAATTTCTACTCAGTCTACAAGCCTTTGTTCTCTGCCATTTTTTGTTCCTGAACCTTAAATTTCAATCTATTTTTCACCATCCTCCTCTATATCTGCTCTGAATTGAAATCAAGTGTATTAGTGTATACATTGACTTAATTTGGAGAAATAAAGTGATTTCTTTGTGGAGAATCTATAGCTCAAAAATCTCTCTATTGGACTGCCTTAGTACTTGAAATGCATCATGAGAGATTTACTACTTTTGGTTAAGGAATTGTATCTCTTGAGTTTTCTACTGAAATTCAAATGAATTTTTTCTTTAGTTTAGGATTACACTGAAAATTATTTTTGTTTCTATCCTGCTTGCAAAAAAAGAAAGAAAGCCTTTTTACAAAGTTTATTTTCATGCTTTACTATATATATATGTATGTATACACACACATACACATACACACACACACACACACACACATATATATATATGTATATATGATAATGGATGTTCTTACATATTTCTTTGAAGGTTCAGAATTTTGTAGGGCCTCAGGATCACCACTCAGAACAACTGCAATTGTTATTTAAGACCCCACAACGTACCCTGAAAGTGGTTTTCTTGAATAAATCCCCACCCCCAGCTTGCTTTTTTCTTAATTTCTTATTTCTTTAGATAAAAAGATAAGTGACAAGTACATGGAAGGTGGGGGGAGGGACCTCCCAAGCCCTAATCTTAGTTAACTGATGACTTTAAATTGTAAAATTCAAATTATTTGGTGTTTGATAATACTGAGAAAAAGTAAATATGCAGTGGAGAAAATAAAAAGAAAGCAGAATCATGAGGAGGACCTTTTTTGTACCTGGGGCAAGGGGGCAAGGGGACAAAGGCAATGCCCCAAATGCCCTGCCCCAGTTAGGGCTCTAAAAGATCACCAAGAAGCCATTTTTGCCCAATGTGGAAAGATTCTCCCTTTGCCCCCCTCCCCAATATTGCATTGCCAAATCTGAATTCTGTCCTACAAATGGAGCATTAATGATTCTTGGCCAAAATTCTTCTCCCTCAAATATGACTTCAGATTAATTTTCGCCATAGAAAAGAAGTTTCCAAGTGCACAATGGTAACCATGGCACCCT
Source organism: Myrmecobius fasciatus (assembly GCA_023553655.1). Lineage (NCBI taxonomy): Eukaryota > Metazoa > Chordata > Mammalia > Dasyuromorphia > Myrmecobiidae > Myrmecobius > Myrmecobius fasciatus. The sequence continues at coordinate 128,648 of JAJPUD010003236.1, read as the reverse complement.
TCCTCATATCTGCATAATGCATACGTAATTCATGCCTCTGACAAATATAATTAGAATGTAACGTAATCCAGTCCCTCTTGAAATGCTACCATCCTATGTAATGTACAAATGTGCAGAGTCAAATTCTAGGTATTAGAGAAAGAAAAAAGAAAAGAGAAAAGAAATGGGCTCCCTTCACTCAGAAATTGTTTCCGGTCTCATTTCTCCCCCTCCCCCCGCCCACCTATATCAGTTGAAAAAGTTCTCAAAATGACTTGCATACAATTTGCCTATTCTTATGCTCCCCTTACTTTATGACCAAAAGGTGGCACTGTTCCATTTATTATGAATTTGGCTTGTGCTGGCTGGCACAGTTCAATCTGCAATGTCCTCCAGCCCAACTAGTAAGGCAGACATCATTAGCCATTCTGTTTAGGCAGCCCTGATATCCGGATGGCCCCACCACCAGCTCTGCTCTGACAAAACTTACTAAGAAATCATTGTAAATACGAACCTTGTACTGGAGCACAAAGGGAGATGGGACCAGCTCCCTCAGGTAGGAGAAAAACTCAATCCAGGTGGCTGACCTGCTGCTGGGGAAGGATTCCTTCTCTATTTGCATCCCAAAAGATGGAGACAGCCATCCCCGGCTCTGCTCTGTGCCATTCTATTGCCTTTGCTCACCACGTTTCATCCAAGGCGATTCAGTCTCCTGACTAGTTTACCAGCTCTGTCTGCTCAGGCAGCCAAGGGCACATCTTAAGCAGGTATGGGAAATTAGATTTAGCCAACCTTAGAGGATGCTGATAAGAAAGCATCCCACTTTGGAAAACAATTAGTCAAAATGATTTTTTAAGGGAATGGGGTGGGGGCCCAGGCAAGAGGCTAACATGAAGACATTCAGCAGAGGGGAAGAATAGGGAGTAAAAAATGTGTGAGGAAGATGAATATTCTGAAACAGGCAAGAGAGGTGAGTAAGAAGGCTCCATGCCCACCCCAATATGCTGCTGGGTATGGACAAAAGACAGGGAGGGCCATTTAGATCCTAGCTGTGTGCCTGAGCCAGTTACTTAATGTGCCTGAATCTTAGCTTTCTTGTGTGGAAGATGGAAATAAAAACAGCACTTACTTGATTGGGTTTTTTGCAACGTTCAAATGAGGTGATGTATGTACAGTATTTTGCAAATCATAAATGGCTGCTGTCATTCACTAGAACAGTTAGCTTCCTTCATATAATCTTATACAAGAGGCCTTGCCTTAGTGCTTCTATGTCTTCCAGCAGTGATCTGGTATTGTGGCTATCCTTTAGGTGCATTTATCTGTATTGATCCCACCTCCATGGGTGCAACCATCTTGAAGGCAAGAACTACTTGGCTTTTTCTTTGCATCCTTAGGGCTCAGCAGGGTGTCTGGCCTACTGTAAGGCCTTAATAAATGTTTACAATTTGACTGATTTCCTGAAGAGATAGTTAATCTTTATTATCCTTACATCCATCTTAGTCTTAGGTCAACAAGTCAACAAGCCATTTAGAATGGAGTAATGACCTGGATCTTTATAGAAGAGCTTTGAGCTCTTGAAAGAGTTGGATCCTGTAGTCCTTTGCTTCAATCTCACAGTTGAGACCAGCCCTTTAAAGGACATTAGGGAGGCTCAGTGAAGTTCAAGTGGCCCAGACCTTTAATGAAGGATTGCTCTTTTGCTCCACCACAACCTAACAGGGGACTTTGGTTCACCACTTATGCACCTGACAGATCTCTGTTTTAGTTAACAAAGAGGAAAATGTTTGGGAAATTCATAGACAAGGCAGAACTATGCTATTAGACATAACTTCCATATTAATGAACTCCATGGTGCTTCTGATTTGTTCTTGTTATAAAAGAGTTTTGCTAAAAATCACATTCCTAGTCTGTGGCACCATGGAAGAAATGGCTGGTGCCTTGATGTCATAGAAATAAAGGAAAGAGCCTGAGGTCCCACTCCGGCTATTTACCATCAGTGTAAGCTGGGGCCAGTCAGTTAAACCCCCCCCTCTGCCTTTGCCCTAACTCCTGTCCTATTCCAGCCTCTTGCCTAGATTTCTTTGGGGCACAATTGGGATTTGTTTTTTTTTTTCATTTCATAATTTTTGAGTATCAATTTGGTGCTGAAGTTTTTTAATCTTGAAGGGGATGGGGTGTGATGTCTGAGATAGGTATAGATAAAGAAATTTCAAAAGAGCTTCCGAATAGCCAAAATCAGAATTGTCACAATAAAACTATTGGCAGTCAAGTGTTTGCGGGGGGTAACTGTTAAGTGAACAAGGACTGGGAAGAGCAGCAGGTTTGTGCTTTACAGGAATATTCCTTTGAGAGCATGACTATAACAAGATCACTGTGACTGCTAAGTGGCTCGAAGTTACAAAGGCAGTTCAATAAGAAGAGGATGGGATACAGGAGGCAGGAGTTCAGAGGTGAGGTAACCATCACCCAAAATACATTATTACAATTGACAGATTCTAAAGAACAGTGCTGCACAAGACTCCAAAATGTTATTACCTAATAACTAGTTTTTATTGAAATAAACCTTAGGATCACAGACTTGGAACCAGAGGGGATCTTAGTCATATAGTTCAGTGACCTATGTGCCTTTTAATCACATATCCCAGAGGCAAAAAAAAAAATATTTCTGAGTATGTATCTCCAATATAGTCTTTAGTATTAATTATATGAACATATATGGATGGATGTATACATAAATGTGTAAATGCATATATATCTGTAGATATGAAAATAGATATAGATATAGATATAGCAGCTGGATGGCACAGCAGATATTGCTGGGCCTGGGGTCAGGAAGACTCACTTTTGAGAAGTCCAATCTAGGCCTCTCATACTTCCTAACTGTGTGATCCTGGGCAAATCACTTCACCCTGTTTGCCTCAGTTTACTCACCTGTAAAATAAGCTGGAGAAGGAAATGGCAAACCTCTTCAATATCCCTGCCAAAAAAAGACCCAACTAGGATCATGAAGAGTTGGATGCAACTGAGAAATGACCAAACAACAAATATGTAGATATAGCACATGCTGATAACTGTACACATTACAAAACTTTTGCAAAATAATTTTAAAAGGGTGAGAGAAGATGAAATATTATTTGATTTGAGAGGAAATACAGAATCACTGGAATATACTGAGTGGAGGAACATGTTGAGATCCACACTCTAGAAAAGATCTTTTTAGCAGCCATGTGGAGGATGGATCAGAATAAGGAGAGATTGGCTACTGCAGTTTTCCAGGTGAGAAGTGAAGAGGGTCTGAACCAGAATGGCAAATGTGTGACCTGAAAGAAGGAGATCGATGGGGAAAAATGTGGAGGCAGAAATTATAAGATATGGCAATTGACCGTAAATGTGGTGTGAGGGAAAGTATGGAGTAAAAGATGACCCCAAGGTTGTCAGAATTTAGGTTACTGGAAGATTCCGTGACCCTGTGAAATGGAAGATGACTACATGGGAATGGCATCCCTTTGATACTTTTCTTCATTTAATGGGTGGCCATGACCAAAAAAAAACCATTGACCTATGGTCAGCTTACTGATAATGCGCTGCCCCCCCACCCCAGCATTTAGCTAGGTTGATCCCTAGAAAGTAGACTTAGTCTGCTGCTTGCCCATATTCAAAGCTTTTCTAGCATGGTAAAACATGGGAGAGGTTATGCCATGATTGCCCAACCTTTGAGAAGCCAAGGTCACATTCATGCCCCGTGAGGCATCAGAGTGGGAATTTGTGGAGAATCACACATGTTTCTATAGGGCTTCATGATTTGCAAAGTATTTTTACAGACAGCAAATCATTCAATCTTAACAATAACTGTGGGAAGCAAGACGGGTAAGGATTATAGCCCCAATTTTACTGACAGGCTGAGACTCAGAAAAAAGAAATTACCCCAGAACTAGTAAGTAGAAGTTAACACGAGAACACCAGACTTCTGAAAGCCCAGCAGTCTTTCCCTTGCATTATATTGCCTTACTTAAAATCAACAAAGCACGGATAGAGTCCTGTGCTAAGCAACAAGGGAGCTACAAAGTTTAACGGGAGTATCATGGATAAACATTGATTAAGTACCTGCCTTGTTGAGGAGCTCTCAAAAGCCTTTGCCCCTATCATTCCTTCTATATGGAATACTCTCCAACTTCCCTCTCTCTTTATCTGAAGCCTGCTCTCCCTTGAGACCTACCTGCTCTGAAGCAGCTTACCTGACTGTGCCAATTCATAGGGAGGACCTGGAGAGGGTGGAGGGGAGGGGAGAGGGCACCGGGGCTGGGATGATACTGTCTAGTCTGCCTCCCTTTCGATTAGATTTGCTTATGTACAGTACCTCTTGGTGTTGCCAGGCTCTCTAACACAGCAAACATTCCCTGTTACTGTCACTAATGCCAATGAAAATGAAAAATCAGATATGGTCCTTTTTGTCTGGAATTTTAGAGTCTGGGCCAGAGAGAGGGGAATGGATATAGACAAATAAGCATTTAACAAAAACCAGAATCAAATAAGTCACAAATCCATTAATATTATGTACAAGCGAGGAGGTATGTATGTGCAGAGCCCAGGGAGTGAGTGAATGAGCAATCACACAGACTACATCTTTTTGCCAGGAGAGGCCAAGATGAATTCCAAGCCACAGGCAGTTCCTACAAGATATGCAGCTAAGAGCCCAGACATACAATCTGCAGATCTCCCAAGGAAATTGTTCTTGTGAGATTGAGCTATTAAGCTCATGTTATCAAGCCCAAGTGGTCTGGATAAGTCTAATATCATCTTTCAGGCAAATGCAAACATCCATTGATTTGTTCATCACAATTTTAAATAACACACAGATGAGCTAGGTGGTGTAAGATGTGTTGCCTAGTTGTCACAACTCGCTGGGTAAAAATATAGTGGGAAACCTATGTGAGGTGGTGCTTAATAAGGAGGAAAATCTACCAACCTATTTCCACCGGAGAACTTGCCATTAGCAAGTGTGAGTGGCCATTCTGAGAGATTACAGACCACAGAATTGTCACTCCAATGTAAGACAGTACACATGCATTTAGTATGCAAAAGAAATAAAGGCCCAATAGTTTGTATTTACAGGCAATTGAATCAGTTTCATTTGGAGACAATTGAATAAATTTCATTTCAAATAATTTCCCGAGAACTATAAAAGTCAAGTGTGTCACCATGCTGTTTGACCTTGAGCTCTGATTTGTGTAAAATATCTTTGCTTGCCCAAGGAAAAAAATCAAGAAGCACACCATTTTCATTCACTAAACACAAGTGTCAGGAGTGCGGGCAAAACAATAAGAAATAGCATTGACTTAGGGTATTTTGATAGGTGATAAGCTATACTTAGTACAACACTACCAGGGTTTATCCCAGGGTTCTGGCATAATGGCTACCAATCAGCCAGGGGAGCATCTTGAAACATACATGGCAAAGCAAGGAAGGAAAAATTTCCCCTCCATTGTCAGCACTTGGACACTAACTCAACAGCCACACCCAATCAATGTAGATCAACTGGGCTTGGTGTGGGGACCTACAGGGGGTCACAGCTCACACCAGCTTCATCAGTGTATTCTGGGGGCTCTCTCCTTCTTCCCGGATCAAGTAAAAAAATGACAAAAGATGTGGAATTCCTAGTTATGGCTCTAATTTAGACTGTACATGCCTCCTCTTCTTAGTTAAGCATATAATACACAGGACAATCAATCCTCACATGAACAAACTGACTCCCTCCTGTACTCTAATCAGAGTTTACCTCTGACCCCACCAGTTATCTAACGAGCAGGAGCCATTGGTCATGAAGGTCAAAACAGTGAGCCCACCCTACTAGGGGGGAACAAATTTGGGACATACACACTGTGGAGAGTAGACCAACACTATTTTCTATTTTTAGTATGCTCTGTTTTCTGCTATTTACTATCTGGCATCCCTTAGTACAGTGGAAAGAATTTGGTATCAGAAGGCCCTGTCTCTGCTACTTCCTATTTTTTTTTTGATTCTCTGTTTAGATATTTAGAATAGTGCCTGGTACATAAAAGATGCTTAATAAGTACTTGTTGTCTTGACTACCTGTGTGATTTTGGCCAATTCAAACTCTTAGATGCATTTTCCTCATTTGTAAAATGAGGGGATGATCTCCCATCTTGTCTATATTTCTCTAGGATTATTCAGATGTGGAGAGGAAAAGAAACATTTTCCTCTTGATTGAGTTCAAACAAGCTGCACTCCATGGAAGACAGTGTGAAATGGTCCTGGGACTCCACCTCAAATGATAGGCTCACCTGACTGGCTATGGTATGGCCTGGAAGGTAGATACTGTTCATGATGAATTGGCTCAAAAGTCCTGCAATCTGGATAATCACTAAAATCTTTTGAGATTGTTCTACCATTCAGATACACTTTTACTAGCCTATCCTCATGCTGGTAGCATATTATGGACAATTTGCTCCCCAGGAAGCCCCTGGCCATATGGCCCCTGGATGTGCATAAGAAGACAACAAGCAAATTGCAGCGGATCGGCCCCTAGCACTAGTGTGCAATGGCAAACGCCTGCCTCACCACGCATACAAGACAGTGTCCAAAAGCCTGAGTAAGCAGCTGCGGAGCCACATTTTGATATTTATAGCATTAATCCCATTATAAATTGGAAACTTTCTTTTTACAGTTGCTGACAGTCCACATCTCTTCTAGTTTGTTTCTACATTCTGCATGATGATCAGAAGGGGAAAGAAATAGTTACTCTCTTCCCCAAGTGACTGTGCTGTGAGCTCATTCTCATTAACAATGCCACTGATTTTGATGACACGCATTATATGCATATAATTATTTTTTAAAATCTTTCCTCCGCTCTTAGTACTATAAAAAGCTTGATTAGGCAATTCGTTCTTTTCATTATGTCAACTAATAAGACATCAGTTGAAAGAGGAGGGAAAGCCAGTAGAAGGAATGAATATTAATATGCAAAATGACTCTGAATGGGAGATGCCTGTTAGGCCAAAAAATGAATGGGAGAGGGGCCAGAATGGTTTAACTGCTCTTTGGTGATGGCAAAGTCTTTGTAGAACTCTAGTCTAGCTTATGCTGAGAAGTAGGCTAGAGTCAGAAGCCTTGAATTTGAGTTGTTAAGTCTTGGCTGTGAGATCTTGATTAAATCATGTCACCTCTTTGGGTCTCAGTTTTCTCCTCTATGGAATAGAGCTAAAAATAATTTCACTACCTTCCTCCCAGCATTAGTAAAAGGATCAAATGAGATCATGTTTGGAACCACAAAGGGCATTATGTTTCTGAACATTTAAGTATAAATATTATAAAGATTTAACTATTATACAAAACAAATGTTTTAGCTATTTTAAGGCCTATGGGACATGCACTTTAAAATGCTGAATAGGCAGTTGGTGATGTGAGGAATGAAGCTCAGGAGACAGAATGGAATTGGGTATATAGATCTGGCAATCATGTGGGCTGTAGAGATCTTAAGTGAACCAATGGAATGTCTCCTATGTACAAAGAAAGCCAGCAGAGGTAAGAGAAAAAGAATAAGGTCCCTTACTTTAAAGAGCTTTTAATCTAGCAGATGTGCTGAGACCTAGGCCTACACACAAATGGTACTCCAATTAGAATAAGCATAAAAGTGTCAGGTAAGGGAAAGATCATTCCAAACATTGTTACTCTATATGTGAGAATTTTGATCAAGGTCCAACAAGTTGAGACACCACAAAAACAAAAACAAAAACAAACAAAAAAACTAGGACACATTCAGAAGGAATTTTCATCGTAAATGAAACCAAAAGAGAGGAAGATTTCACAGCTAAATGGAAGGAGAGCTGCAAAGAGCTGCAACAATAAACTCCTTTAAGGTGTGGAAAGTACTTTCCAAATATGATCTCGTTTGATCCTCACAACAACCCTGGGAAGGAAGTGCTATTATTGCCCCCATAATAGAAGCTGTGTGATTTTCCCAGGGTCACCCACCTAGTATCCAGGGCAGGATCTAGATTCAGATCTTCCTGACTCCAAGTCCAGCATTCTATCTATCTGCCATGCCATCTCTCTGTCTCAGGCTTCATTTTCTACTTAAGAGTAATAAGTTTTTGAGGCACTTGGTCATTTTACCTTAAGAGAAGACAAGCCCATTAAGATGGCTACCAACTCAGGTACCACCACTTGTCATAGGGGATGAAGAAATTCAGAATTTCTCTAAAGAATTGGACATGATCACCCAAATCAAAGTATGGTTCTGGATGAAGATATTATTTGGTTAACTGAGCTGGGGATATTTCATTTGGAAAAAAGAGGAGACGGAGGAACATGCCTTCAAGCATTTGAAAACCTATCATGGAGAAAATGCATTTGATCTGTTCTGCTTGGCCCTAGAAGAAAGAGCTAGCCACATTGGGAAGAAGTTACAAAGACCAATTTTGTCTTAGTACAAAGAAAGAAACCTTCTAACAATCAGAGCTCTCCAAAAGGGGAGCAAACTACAGGAGAAAGTGGCTTCCACTTCACTAAAACTCTTTAAGGGATGGCTTGATGAGCACTCCTTGGAGATGTCATAAAGGAGATTCTTATTCAGGTACCAAGTAAACTAAATGTCCTCAAAAGTCTTGTCCAACCCAGAGATCTCATTCTGTGATTTGTGTACCTGTCATCTCTGGTGTAGAATGTTAGCTTCATGAGGTCAGGCTCTGGGCTTCATTCATCTTTGGAACACCCTGATTACCCATTACAGCACTCTGAAGTACTGTGTACTTAACTGAATTAAAATACAAGATAAAATACAAGAAAAGGGTCTGCTCATGAGCCTTTGTGGGGGCTGACAACCAGCTGGGAATAAAGTCCTGCTACAATTGGACATGGAATAGGTACTTAAATGGAGGGAGATACCTACAGAAAAAGCTCTGAAAGGGGAGATTGAAAAGACAACCAAGATAAACAGCTACTTCATAATTCTGCCTAGGGCCAACTCTGGTTGTTATATTCTTAAAGTCAGCACCAAATCTTGAAACAAAGCGAGTCAATCACCCATTCACAGAGTGGGCAAACTACCCTTCCTTGGGGGCATAGACAATGAGAGGAAAGAGCAGCTCAGTGGCAGGTATATGGAGTAGTTAACTTGACATCAGGACTCCCGGATCGCTGCTATTCCACAAACCAAGGCAGAGTCCTTTTATTATTTACTGGGTACAATATATTTTTATACGGCAAGATCAAAAATGCAATCAACACAACAGCCACCATAATCTATATCAAAGTATGCAGTGTACTCATTTGGATTCTCCCCAATGCAGTGCAATAGCACACCTGAAAATGAACAAGCCCACCTTGTGATCTCCTTGAAAAGCTCCAGAGAATTTGTTTGGTTTGGAGTTATTTCCTTTTGTCTCCATTTATATTACACACAGCCGCTGGCTTAACAGAATTTTCATTATCAGTACCATAGGAAAACACATAGTGTACCCATCTTGTGATCCTAGCACATTTTTGTTGTATAAATAACTTCATTTAGGCCCTATTTCTAATTATAGCACATATGGTCTATAACTTTGAGCAATAACCTTCTTTCTTTCCCCTTCAATGTCTACACACAGGCTTTGCAAATGAACAGACAACTAATTACTTTTCCCTAGTTCTGTCTGACACACTTTGCATGTAAGCTTAAAGCTTTATTTTCTTATGGTTCAAAGGTCAAAGGTACCCCAATTTATTTAAGATGAAATCACTCAATATACTCACTGAAGTATAATAGACACACTTGAATCATACTGAATTCTAGTGTTGGACACTTTCCCCCACATAGCACCTTAAAAAGAGGACAGACTTCAAACTGAAAAGCCTTGGAAGCTCATAGGATGTAGAGTTGGAAGACACCTCAGGGGCTATCGATTCCAATCCCTTGATTTTACAGAGAAAGAGACTGAGGCCCAGAGAGTGATAGAGATTTGCCCAAGATCACCCAATTAATAAGTAGAAGATGCAAGATAAGGTGACTTCCCTTCATCTTTAGAAAGGTAGTGGCAAACTCAAATAGAAGCATTGTATATGAGGATCCCCAAAGGCACATATTGCTGTAAAAAAAAAAACCACATATTAACATTATCTGTGTTTTGTTGTATTTTTATTTCTTTTGTTAAATATTTCCTAACTACATTTTAATCTGCGTTAGGCCAACTTGTTCTGCTTCAGATATCAGAGAAATTTGGGGTCAGTGCAGTAACACAATGCCACTTGTAGATATGTATTTTTATTCCATTATTAATATACTGGAGTTATGCTACATAATGAGAACTTCAGAGAACAATGCTATGGAAATGCATTAGTGACAAAAAGGCAACATAACATTGAGAGGAAGCTTGCTCCTGATAACCAAACTCTTTTTGGAGTCATCACCACCTACCGTCTGGTGAATTGTGTTACAGAAGTTCCTAGGATGTTATTCTGATACCAAGTAAATTGCTGTCTAAAAACCAAGCAAATAGATAATTCTAACTAGCACGGGGCCATAAGGTCTTTGCTCCACAAACTCAGGATCCCCTTATGGTCCTACCTCCCTTCCTGCATGGGAAATACATACCAGGAGAGATATCCAAGGTCAGGGGCAGCAAGATCAATCAGCACAGTACCCCATGCTGGCCTCTGGATACTCCAGAGTATCTGACTCTCCCCAACACTCTCTCCAACACACACACACACACACACACACACACACACACACACACACACACATTCACTTCTTCCCCTTACTAAAATTTCCTCTTAGCTCTACTTAGAAACTCTATTTTCACCTGCAAATTGTTTCCTTCTAGAAGTTCACTATTATTTAGGCTCAGTAGTACGTTCTAATAGTAGACCCTTCATAAACATGACACTGCATTGAAATGGGATGCTTTGTGAAAGCAATTTATCTAGCACCAAATTTGCAACTTTGGAAAATCTTCAGGGTAATGCAAAGTAATCTATTGACACTCTGGTGTTAACAAGTTGCACATGTCTTAATAGTTTCACAGAAAACTCCTGTCAAACCATTGAGCCTCCTAGAGTTTGATAGCCAATAACTAAAAAGTAATAACAACAGCCCCCATAAATCTAGTCCTTTCTGTTCCTCTCAATAGCCCCTTTTTATACATAAGGAAGCCAAACCCACGGTCCCACTAAGTATCTAAGGCAGAACTTAAACATCTGTCCTTATTCTACACTACTTTTTCCTTTACAACAAGCTCTCAAAGAGCTAAGAGATCAATATAGTTCTATATTTCTTTTAAGAAATTTAAAACAAGAAAACTAGTTTGTAAAGAAGGTGCTTCCCCAGTGATGTGGGTGGGCATGTTTGGTATGAGTCGAGGCCATCTTTCCCTGAGGCAGCTGCAATTACTGAACCACTTCCAACAATATTACTCGGTGGTTAGCAGTCTTATGAGAGACTATTTAGAGAGTATTTTGGAAACTTGGTTAAAGAGAGTCAAGAGGAGAAAAAAAATTCATTTCAAAATATCATCAATAAAAACCTATTTTTCAAGGATTCTGTATGTTCAGTTACTGAACCAGTATAATTAGGCAACAACATTCTTGATTGTACATGGCTGATTACTTGACCACAACACAGAATTAGGCTGAGAAAAGACTAAATCATAGAAGACAAAGGTTCTTGCCTATCCATGGCCATTTGATTCAGAGGAGTTCTAGATGTGTCTATCTTTGTTCATTCAAAGTGCAACAACCAAACATGATACAGGCCAAATTCTAAAGCTCTCAAACATTGGAATGACCATCGTTCCTGTCCTCTTCTGCTTAAGATATCTCCTTTAATAAGAACTGAGGAACAGAAAAGATCTCTAGCATGAACATACAGCAAAAAGGAAAAGGACAATCATTCCATAAGATTCATTGAACCCTAAGGGCTCCTTTTTCAATGACAACCACATCTTCAGAGTGTGTTGGGGTTTCCACCACAGGGTGAAAGAGCAAGCAATATGAAGAGAGAATTCGTTCACTCATTTTCATCTGTGTTAATTACTCCTTTTTAAATAGTCTATTAGCCTTAAAACAGGCGGCCTATTTTAAATCAGCCCATGCCAACAAGGCTATGCTTGGACTGTAATTTCTCCAGACTGGAGAAAGGAGCATACCTGACGTGCACCAAGCCCAGCATAAGAAGTTAGAAAAACTGGAGCCCAATCAGAACTGGGTCACTGAAGGGTAGGGAGAGAAAGAGTCTGCTAACCTACACTGACAGGTGTGTTCTAACTTCTTCCCAAGGAGAAAAAAAAAGAGAAATACCAAGTCATCTGAGGAAACTGAGCATAAGGCATAACCTTTCACAACCACAAGCAGATATGAAATACAAACATAAATATGAGCACAGATATTGTATATATGCATATATATAAAACATATGTGAATACTCACATGTAATACATGGCATGGGGAGCAGCTTGTACTATTCTCTGTTCTTTCCCTCACTTAAGTCACACTCATGGGTTGGGGTCCTAGGTCCCTAGGAAGGTGGTTGTTTACAGGTTCAGTAGTACTCTGAGGGTCCACACCACGAAAACTAAAGCTCACAAGCCCAACCAGTGCATTTATCTATGTAGTCAGCCATATTCCTTTTTGCTTTTCATATAAGAGATGGCTTTCTAAGAGAAGGGACATAGCGAGCTACAGGGAGGAAATGTGAGTCATCTAAATATAAAAGTTATCAAGAAAAATCTATCAATTTAAAAATAATCAGCCAGAGGACAGTTAGCTCAAAGAAAAGCTTTGAGATGGCATTTTAAGAACAATAGTAACAGAACATTCCTCTCATTAACCTAGACGCACTCTCCCCCAAACACAGTGTCACTGGGAACAGAGGACACCTACTTAGATTATACTGGTAGTGAGGCACACACCTGGGGTACAAATCCGGCCAAGGCAGTTCATCCCTCTGGAATTACAAGGTACCAGTATCTGTTGAGTGCTACATCTCTGCTGAGCCAGTTGGGCTCCATAGGCTTGTCTTCTCTCTGGAGTTCAACTCTAGGTGGCCAGGGCCACTTCTCTCTTGAATCTATAGCTATCTTTCTTTTGTGTTGCCAGGTATCACTCTCCTTGGAGCTGTCTCCACTGAGAGTCTCTCATCTTCGATTTCTCTCTGCTCTGTGCAGTACCTCCTCCTCTGTCTGTAGCTTTAGTGCCAAATGTTATAACTGATGGGAGAGAGGGAATTGAGGGACTTTTCTCTCTTCCTTCTCCTCTAACTTCTGATAGAGGTGTCAGAGGAAAAACAAGGAATAATTTTCCCTCAAGAGCTGAGTTCTTCCATAGCTGACTCTTTTCTAGACTACATGAATTACATGACATGAAGCCTCTTCCTGCTTTGACTAAGAGCTTTTTTTATAGATTTCCAGGGGTTTGACCAATCTTTGGCCATCCAATCACAAACTTCCTTTCATATCCATCAGGGAAATTTTCTTCCTCTTTTATAAAGAGGTAGTAGGGAATAAGCATGTTTTAATAGTTTAACATATTAATAATTTGTTTTCTCTATTACCCTTTCAATTGGCACAGAGAAGAGAGAATCAATTGATCAGGATTTTCTTGCCCAACTCTTTTTCCCTATATAGAATTTTCCTTATTGCTTCCTGCAGTTAAGATTTCAAATGGTGGATTTCAAATGGAAATCACTAAGTCTGACTTCCCATATATACGAAAATATGTATAATAGCACATTTTATAGTTACAAAGAACTGGAAGAAAAAGTGGGATATTCACATAAACAGGAAACGAACCTCACTTTCATCCTGTAGAATCCCTAGCTTCTTCCAGAGAATGTAGCTCATGGACCACGTCCTGAGCAAGACCTTTCTCAATCCCCACAGACTCTGAGGCTGAGATACAACAAAATTTGGATCAATTTTTCTGCTACTTGTGCCAATTTTGGCCAGACAACACCAAGAAAACAGAGGTATTTTACCAGGAACACCATACCGTTCATAAGTGGAACCATGAGTTAAATCAAATGGAGAAATTGTGAATACTGTTCATAAGTTCACTTATCTTGGCAGTATATTTTCCAGGGATGACCCATAAATGATAAGGTTGATGCATACATTGCCGACAACAGCTCAGGATTTAGGAGGCTCTGAAGGAAAGTGTGGGAGGGAAGAAGTCTTAGACTGTCTACCAAACGTAAGGTCTACAGAGCTGTTGTGCTGACCCCATTGTGGTATGCCTATGAAACCTGAACAGTCTGCCAGAATCATGCCAGGAAGCTGAATTGTTTCCAGGAAGATTCTGAAGAACCGCCCCGGGAAGATAAAGTCCAAGACATTGATGTTCTTTCTCAAGCTGAACTGCCCAACATTCCAACTTTACTGCAGAGAATGTAATTCCAACTGGTTGGCAATGTTGTCTGAATGCCAAATGCATGTCTGCCTAAGAGAAGTCACACAAGGCAAGCACTGAATGGTGGTCAGAAAAAGCAATATAAGGATACTCACAAGGTCTCTCTCAAGATATTTGCAATAAAATTATTTTTAAAGAAAAAAAAATTTGGCATCATTTGGGAGACACAGAAGATACTGGCAGACTACTCAGGATGGTGTGCCTGCATCAAAGAAGGTGCTGTGCTCTATGAGCAAAGGAGAATTGTGGTAGTTCAAATAAAAACATGAGATGCATAAATTTCAAAACATCACCACTCCAAAAGTTCATATGGACTATTTGTACCTGACCTATGGTAGAGTTTTCCAAGCTCACACTGACCTGATCAGTCAGTCACAACATAGTGATGTCATTTTGGCACTCTTCAAGAACTCTGTATGTATTTTTATACACTTACTGGTGGATGTTTTGTTATCCTACAGTACAAAGTAAGCTCCTTAGGATCAGAAACTATTCATTTTGGCCTTTATCTTAGTATCTAGCCAGACACTAAGTACATGATCACTCAGCAAATGCTCGTTGAATTGAACTGTTTAATTAAATAAACATCAATAATAGACTTTTCTCAGAGCCTGGCCTGGATCAGTAGCCAGGTAAAGAACACTCTCATAGAGTTCCATTTCTATAGTTTACGTATAGCTCCATTGATTGCAAGGCAGCTAGATGCCTCAGGCTGGCACTGGCATCTCATGGCCATCAACACCAAAGAAAACAAAAGGTCAGCAAGAGGCACAAATTGCTGTGTTTCTAACTCCTGTTTCTATTCTCTGAGCTGGTGGGCCTTCGTGGGGTGAGTTGTATCATCTCTATTTTGCTTTAAGAATAACCACTAAGCGTAAGCAAGCCCCAGTAGAAACAAAGAAAACAGCCCCAAACTCTATAGAACATCATTGTAATTTAGAGGGGAATTTTCTTATCCCTTTCACCTTGGATGAAGGATCAACTTATGTGATCAGTGAAATAGCATTTAATAAATACAGAATCGAAAGAGAGGGGAAACAAAACTGTTTTTGTCATCAAGAAACTCACATTCTAATGGTGAAGACAATATGTGAGCAACTATGAACATACAAAATGTATGCTGTGCATATGAGAGAGAATCTCAGAAGAAAGTCACTGGGGGGAGGGGAAAGGGCAGCAAATACATCTACTCTCAGAGGCTTTCTTAATGGGCATTCAGTAGAGAAAGAAGATCAATTCATTTGATTAATTGGCATCATTTTGATCATATGTGAAAATCAAACAGTGGGATCAATTAGATCATTAAAATACTCAAAGGCCAAATAAGAGAAAGACAAAATGAGGCTTTCTGGAAGGAACGATGTCCTAACAATTAGAGCTACCCCAAAGTGTAATGAGCTATATCTGGAAAAAAGCAGGTCTTCAAAGAGAGGCTGGATGAACATATGACAAGTGTGGCATAGAAGGAAATTTGTGTTTCGGCATGGATTAAACTTCTAGCTAGATTGCACAGTGGTTAGAGTACTGGGTCTGGAGTTCAAATCTGAGCTGAGATGCTTACTAGCTGTTGACCCTGGACAAGTCACTTCACCCTTTTTGCTTCAGTTTCCTTATCTGTGGAATGAACTGCAGAAGGAAATGGCAAACCACTCCAGAATCTTTGTCAAAAAAATGCAAATAAAGTCATGAAGAGTTGGACACAAACAAAACTGCTGAACAACAGCAACAAATGGATTAGAACACATGGCCTTTAAGGTTCCTTCCAACTGTAAAATTCTTTGATTCTGAATTTGGCCCTGTTTTCATATCCTATTTCAACCATTTATTGGGGACTTTAAGATATAAACTTACCATATATCAAGGGCATAGCATGGCCCTCTCCAAAATCTAACATGATTTTGGACTACATTAATTGAGGAAGATGTTCCAGCAATTAGGAAATCATAGCTGTCCAGAATAGTCATATCAAACTCAAATAGAAACAGATCTCAGGCCATATACTGATGTATAAAAGCTATATATTAAGATTATCTATGTTTGATGATATTTTATTTATTTTGTTAAATATTTCCCAATTAAATTTTAATCTGATTCAAGTTCCACTCAGGAATTCTATAAGGCCCAGGTGGCCCATGAGTATTATTGTCAGGTCTTGGTGCCATGTTTTAGGGAGAGCATTGACAAATTGGAGAGCAAACAGAGGATGGCAACCATTATGATGAAAGCTCATGAGTCAATGTCATATTAAGATCAGTTGAGGGAATGGAAAAGTTTAGTCTAGAATAGAGAATTGTTGGATCAGAAAAGCTTTAACTTTGGAAAAGACCTGTTATTATTGTTGTTCTGTCATTTTCAGTCATGTCTGATGTTCCAAGGCCCCATTTGGGTTTTTTGGCAGAGATCCTGAAGAGGTTGGCCATTTCCTTCTCCAGCTCATTCGACAGATGAGGAAACTTAAAAAACAAGGTGAAGTGGCTTGTCCAGGATCATACAGATAGCAAATGTCTGAAGTCAGATTTGAACTCAGAGTTAAATCTTTCTGACCCAATTTCTGGCACTCTAGTCACCATATCAGTTTTATCAGTTTAAGCCATATTGTATCTCAGAGCTCCCAAATCAAGCAATACACAAGACTCAACTTCCTCCAATAGCTGGGATGTTATATCTCTTCTCATAGAGATAATTCTCAAGGAGTGAGGCTAGCTTCTGTGGGAACAACACAACCTTTCACATGGCAGAAACAACATATAGAAGGAAAGAAAGGAGGAGTGGGAATGAGAGAAGTGGGAGTGAAAGAGGAGTGTGAATGAGAGAGGAGGGGAGTGAGTGGGAGAGGAGGGGGGAGGAGAATGAAAGGGGGGAGAAAGAGTAAATTAGAGGGGGATAGAGACAAAGACACAGAGAGAGAGAGACAGAGAGAGAATCCTTTCATCCTGGATCATTTTCTCCTAGGATTCAGCAAAAGCCAGACAACTTGTGAAGTAATGAATATTCAATAGGGCATTCTGCTTTTGCAGTGTTATAAGTGGGATTGACCCAGGGAAAAATCATGCAACCAGCTATCACAGCACCACTTTTAAAAGTGTCTTTCAAATTCCACTAGAAAGTACTTCCATTCTTAAGTAGTTTTCAAGGTGAGAAATGCTTCTTTCCTCCCCTCTTCTTTGGGAAACAGTTTAAATCAGTACATTTCTGTGCTCATTTCTTCTCACTTAAGAGAGAAGCACTTTGTTAACATTCCTTGGGAATACAAAGAGAAATGAACAGAAGGATAAAATGAAGAGCCAACAAAGGGAAATGTTATTGGAATCCTCTGAGCAATTTGCTTCTATCAGTGATCATGGACCTTTTAGGTTTAATCCCACCTGCCAGCCTAAACAAGATGCTGATCTTTTCATGCTTCTACTATGAAATCTTCAACTTTCATAAACTCTGAAAAATGAGTAATTATTAGTTTTCCAAATACCTGAGGATTTATTCCTTTGGTGCTAAATCTTTGTGGTTAATGATTTTTAGTTTTCACCATTTTGGACTGAAATCTCTTTTTAAATGTCTTGCGTACTACCCTATAAAACAAAGGGTATTTTTCTTGATAACTCAGCATTGTTGTTATTGCCTTGTCTATAATTTCCTCAGGACCTATTAAAATGTGTGGTGATATCTGCCCCTACACTAAAAGGCCCCAAAGAGCTATAATTTTAAGTCATGCCTTTTGTTTAAAGTTGTAGTCTGGTGTCTGTCACCTTGTTTCCTTTGCAGTCGCGATCTCCAGAAGCCCATTTTCTCCATTTAAATAAACTACTGTGTGCTTGGCATACAATGTTGTATTAGAAAATGCAAAAAAGGCTTGCCACTGAGAATGATTTAGCTTACACAACTAAATATATGCTTAAAGGTGAGTAAATGGACCTTTTACAGAATACAGTAAAGGACTTGAAAGCCTTAAAAGTGAAAAGCCCAGAAAATCAGGTGATCTTTGCAATATAAACAAAGAAGAGTAAGAGAAACTTAGGAAGGTAAATGTATCTGAACAATACTAAGGGCTTAAATGTTAATAAAGTGCTTATATTCTAATGAGGAATAAAGAGACAGGTGTTCCTTCTGAACTGCACTGTTTTCAAGGTATTGGAGAGAATGAAGATAAATGGGCTTGGAAGGGGGAGGAGAGATTGTGTTTTGTTTTCTCGGCTTTAAGCTCAAAAAGGAGAGACTTGGAGAAACAAACACACTTTTGTGTGGAAATGAGGAAGAGGTAAAGAAGAACTTATGGTTTCATGTAATTGGAGCAAGGGAGAAGAGTATACAGACTCAAGAGAGAGGATATTCCATGAATCTATGGGTTTGCTGAAGCCAACTTTAACTTGTGAGGACCAATTGTTTAATTTCAGTGTATTTACCCCTGAGAAATCAGCAATTACTAGAACTCAGGGCTTGAGTTTCTTTAACTGTCTAGATGTAAGAAAGTTCTAATAATGCCAATTAAAATAGTGTGTGTGTGTGTGTGTGTGTGTGTGTGTGTGTGTGTGTGTGTGTGTTCCCCCTAGGGAACATAGTTAAGTCTTTACCAACACATTCCTGTATTGTTCTATAAAAGTAATCATGATCTCAAGATAAGCAATATTAAAAATAGACATGGTTAAATGAGATGAGCAAGAAGATATATTATACTTAAAGAAACAAAAGTATAATCAAATAATATTCAAATGTAACATATGCAACAAATGGCATAGCATTTATACACTTTAAGAAAAAGCTAATTGAATTACATAGATGAATGAACAGAAAAAAAAAAAAAACAACCTGTAGTAACTGTGGACTCCATTATTTACTTTCATACCTAAAGAAATCCAAAATGGGGCAGCTAGGTGGCGCAGTGGATAGAGCACCAGCCCTGAAGTCAAGAAGACCTTAGTTCAAATCTGGTCTCAGACACTTAACATTCCCTAGCTGTGTGACCCTGGGCAAGTCACTTAACCCCAATTGCATCAGCAAAAAGCAAAAAAAAAAAAAAGAAAGAAATCCAAAATGACAACAGCAATAACAAAGGAAGCAAGAAGAAAGGAAAGAAGGAAGGAGAAAGGAAGGAAAGAAAGAAGGAAGGAAAACCTAAAGACCTGAAAACAATTTTAAGAAACTGAGGGCAGCTAGATGGCACAGTGGATAGCACTGGCCCTGAAGTCAGGAGGACATGAATTCAAATCCATCTTTATATACTTAACACTTATTAGCTGTGTGACCCTGGGTAAGTCACTTAACACCAACTCTCTCACAAAAAGAAGAAACTTAGATAACTTTGGATTTCACTGTATGAGATTCAAAAGAAGTGTGGAGATAAATGTGTGTGTGTGTGTATGTGTGTGTGTAAGTACATACATTTATTTATTTATTTCTCAACTGAGTATGGCACTTTTACAAAAACTGACCATGTTCCAGGGCATAAAAAATTCACAAATAAAAAAGCAGAAATAATACATATTTACCTGACCACAATAATAAAATTTTAATTAATAAAGAATAATTTATGAAGTAATTTTAATTTACATGAAAACTAAATGGTATAAGCCAAAGAAGATGTGGGTCAAATAACAAATCATGGAAACAATAAATTATTTTATTACTGAAAATTACAATAATGAGTCAACATACCAGAATATTTGGAATGCAGCTAAAGCAGTTCATGGGGAGGGGTGTCTGTATTTCTTAACACTTTCATCAACAAAAATGAGAATAAAAAAAGATCAATGCATTAATCATGTTGAGCCCAGGATAATAAACCATAGTCACCTACCTCCTTGCCATTAGTACTGGGAGAATTGAGTTTAAAAAAAGAGCCCAGGAAAAATCTTGGAGCTCCGATCACTTTACATATCATTGTATCATAAACTCCAGGTGCATTATCTAGATCCTTGCTAGGATAATACCCTCTCCTTTTGAGTATTGCCCCTTGCCTTGTTGTCTCCTGTCCTCGTTCTTCTCATCTTGACCTCTTATCCTATCAGGATTAAGTTATGGTCCTTTCCTGGAATTAAGGCTTGTCTGTCCTCTTAGTGTCCTTGCCTTCCTTATCGGCCTTTGTTTCCCCTATAAGATTGTATACTCAGGTTATGTATTTGTTTATAAACCTTAGTTAACTAAAACCCTATATAAATTCTCTGCCTCAGTTTATCTACACCAAATGCTTTGGACAAGAGTCCCATCCAGTCAGCTAGCTTAAACTCTCCACATTAAAGATCAAAAATCCAATCTCCACTTGTCTCAGTTTCTCTGGTATCACAGTAATACAACTAAAAATATTAGAAAGATGATAACTCAAAAAGCCACAATAAAACACAAAAAAGAAGCTGTGAAAATCCAAAAGTATATGACACCAAGCAAGTCACTTGACCTTTCTAAGACTCCATTTTCTCATTTGTATGAGGAGTAATATCATTCACCTCACAGGGCTGTTGGAAGGGTCAATGGAGAAAATACACATAAAGTGCTTTGCAAAACTTAAAATACCATTTAAATACTGGCTATTATTATTTCATTTTCCAAAGTGTTCTGCTGTAGTTAGTAGTTAATCATTTAGTTCATGGATTATCCAGACCCTTTATTTCTTCTGTTCCCCCATACCTCCCTGCCTTTTGACCTTTTCATTAATTGTTCATCAATTGCACCTTTTTACTTAAGGACAGAGGTACCTAGCACACTGAGATTTGGGAAGAAAGTTGAAATTAATAACTAAGATGAGGTTTTAAAGACATTTACCTAGACCTTAAATTTTCCTAATTAGTTTTTTTTAAATGGAGCATTGGTTACAGGTCAGTATGTATTCAGTTCATCATTGCTGAAGTTCTTGATCATTATCAGAAGAGTACAAAGCAGTGTTCTGGAGCTGGCATTAAGCGTCATACCCCCAGAGCATATGGCTATAGACATGATGTTCATATACTGATAGTTTTGATCAATGGGGAGTAAAATTGCTTACCATTCTTAAGGAAAAAATACAAATTAAAGAATAAAGTGAGCGATAGGAAGGGATTGGATGAGTGATCTCACAGGTATAAGGAATTCCAGATAAAGAAACTCCCTCTACCAGCACAGGTCACCACCTTCTCTGCAATTTATAGTCAGAGGGTTATTCTCCAGAGCTGTGAGAGGTATATGTTAAGTACTATCACTGAAAATCTTTTCCCACCATTGTTATATATGGAAACTGCAATAAGCAGGGTATTTAGGTTAGCACCCATTACTTAACATTTCTACTGTGTTTTGTATTTACAAAGGATTTGATCAATCAATTCTATTTGCCATTTATCAAACAGGATGTCTGACACACGGCTCTATTTAATAGCTGAGAAAGCTCTTAAAATCGTTCTTACCTCTTGGATAAAATATAAACTCCTCTGCTTAGCTTTTAAAATTCTTTACAACCTGCCCCCAACCTTTCTAGCCCTACTGTACATCATTTTCCCACATGTACTCCACAATCCAGCCAAATCAGGCTTCTTTCTATTCCTCACATGCGTCTTTCCATCTACTAATTCCATACCTTAACACTGTCAGCCCCACTCCCCCCCCACCTGAAATGGACTCTCTTCTCATCAGTCTCTGGTAAAAGGACAATACAGTCCAGTATAGGTAGTGTAGGTAGCGTGCAGACAAATAAGCAGCAAGGAGTGGAACCCAACTACACAGATCAGATTTCAGGCTCAAAAATAACTTCTAAAAGAGTTCCAAAATTACTTTAAAAATCAAAAAAGAAAGGTAAAAGAAAAACAGTAAAAAGATGCAAGATACTCATGGGAAACTGGTGAACAGCTTGGTAAAGGAAGAACAAAGAATGGAAAAGATATACAAAAATTCACTGAAGAAAATAACTTCTTAAAAAGCAAAACAATGGTGGGGAAAAGGAACAAGAGAGACAGAGAGAGAGACAGAGACAGAGAGAGACAGAGAGAGAGAGAAAGAGGGAGAAAGAGAGAGAGAGAGAGAGAGAGAGAGAGAGAGAGAGAG
Organism: Myrmecobius fasciatus; assembly: GCA_023553655.1. Lineage (NCBI taxonomy): Eukaryota > Metazoa > Chordata > Mammalia > Dasyuromorphia > Myrmecobiidae > Myrmecobius > Myrmecobius fasciatus. The sequence goes on along the minus strand of JAJPUD010003236.1, from coordinate 106,271 downwards.
AGAGAGAGA
>JAJPUD010003236.1:62097-92113 GCA_023553655.1 Myrmecobius fasciatus | reverse complement strand
CCCAAAATTAAAACCCCAAGGAATATCGTGCTAAATTTCAGGACTATCGCACCAAGGAAAGGATTTTGCTAGCAGCCAGAAAGAAACAATTCAAATACCAAGGATCAATAATTAGAATCACACACGATCTATCAGCCTCCACATCGAAGGATTGAAGGGCCTGGAACCTGATATTGCAAAAGGCAAAGGAACTTGGATTACAGCCAAGAATAACCTATCCAGCTAGAATGAGCATTATCCTCCAGGGAAGAAGATGGTCATTTAATGATATAAGGGAATTTCACCTATTTCTAATGAAAAGACCAGATCTGAACAAAAAATTTGACCTCCAAACACAGAATCAAGAGAAGCATAAAAAGGTAAAAACGAAAGGACTCTTGAGAACTTCATTTCTACTATGGGGATACTTAAAGATTGGGGGCATAATTTGACATTACTTTGATAATAAGAAAAAGAAAACCAGAGGGGGAAAGAGGGAAAAGGTGGTAAAATAAGGTAAAATCTCATGAAGAGGCAACGAAAACCTAATATAATTGAGGGAAAGAAGGGAGGGAGATGAGCATTGAGTAAATCTTACTCTCATCAGATGGGCTCTAAAAGTGTATATCAGACACCTTTGGTTTCACAGAGAAACTTGTCCTTCCTTATAGGGAAGTGGGAGGGAAAGGAGGTAAACAAAGGGATAGACTAACAGAAGGGAAATTAGAAGAGTCAGGGGAAAGAAGTAAAAAAGGGAGAGGGGCTCTAAAGGGGGGAAGACTGTTTGGGAAAGGGGGTCATCAAAAGCAAAATACTGAGAAGGGGGGAAGGGAGAAAGGGGAAAGGAAAGGGAAAAACATAACTTGGGTAAATAAGATGGCAGGAAATACAGAATTAGTTATTCTAACTGTGAATGTGAATGGGATGAACTCTCCCATAAAGCGGAAACGGATAGCAGACTGGATTAAAAACCAGAATCCAACAATAAGTTGTCTACAAGAAACACATCTAAAGCATAGTGACATATACAGGGTGAAAGTAAAAGGCTGGAGCAGAACCTATTATGCTTCAGGTGAACAACAACAACAACAACAAAGCAGGGGTAGCAATCCTGATATCAGATCAAGTAAAAGCAAAGATAGATCTAATCGAGAGATAAGGAAGGAAACTATATTTTATTAAAGGGTACCATAGAAAATGTAGCAATATCAATACTAAATATATATGCACCAAGTGGTATAGCATCCAAATTCCTAGGGGACAAATTAAGAGAGATGTAAGAAGAAATAGACAGCCAAACTATACTAGTGGGGGATCTCCACCTTACTCTCTCAAAATTAGATAAATCAAACCACAAAATAAATAAGAAAGAAACTAGGCAGGTAAAACAATTGTTAGAAAAGTTAGGTATGATAGATCTTTGGAGAAAATTGAATGGAGACAGTAGGGAGTTTATTTTTTTCTCAGCAGTTCATGGAACTTATACAAAAATTGACCATGTATTAGGGCATAAAAACCTCAAAATCAAATGCAGAAAGGCAGAAATAGTAAATGCATCTTTTTTAGATCATGATGCAATAAAAATCACATGCAATATAAGGCCAGGAGAAAATAGACCAAAAGTTAATTGGAAATTAAATAATCTAACCCTGAAGAATGAATGGGTGAAAGAGCAAATCATAGACACAATCAATAATTTCATCCAGGAGAATGACAATAATGAGACAACATACCAAAATTTGTGGGATATGGCCAAAGCGGTTATAAGGGGCAATTTTATATCTCTAGATGCTTACTTGCATAAAATAGAGACAGAAAAGATCAATGAATTGGGCTTATTATTTTTTTAAAAAATGAGAAAAAGAACAAATTAAAAACCTTCAATTAAATACCAAATTGGAAATTCTAAAATTAAAAGGGGAAACTAATAAAATTGAAAATAAGAAAACTCTTGAATTAATAAATAAAACTAAGAGTTGGTTTTATGAAAAAACCAACAAAATAGATAAGCCTTTAATTAATTTGATAAGAAAAAGGAAAGAGGAAAATCCAATTATTAGTCTCAGAAATGATAAGGGAGAACTTTCCTCCAATGAAGAGGAAATTAGAGTAATAATTAGGAGTTACTTTGCCCAACTTTATGCCAGTAAGTTTGATAATCTAAATGAAATGGAGGAATATCTACAAAAATGTAGATTGCCCAGGTTAACAAAAGAGGAAATAAATTATTTAAATAGTCCCATATTAGAAAAAGAAATAGAACAAGCTATTAACCAACTCCCTAAGAAAAAATCTCCAGGGCCAGATGGATTTACATGTGAATTCTACCAAACATTCAAAGAACAATTAATTCCAATACTATACAAACTATTTGAAAAAATAGGGACAGAAGGTATACTACCAAATTCCTTCTATGAGACCAATATGGTGCTGATAGCTAAACCAAGTAGGGTGAAAACAGATAAAGAAAACTATAGACCAATTTCCCTAATGAATATTGATGCAAAAATTTTAAATAAGATATTAGCAATGAGATTACAGACAGTCATCCCCAGGATAGTACACTATGACCAAGTAGGATTTATACCAGGAATGCAGGGCTGGTTCAATATTAGGAAAACTATAAGCATAATCAATTATGTTAATAACCAAACTAACAAAAATCATATGATTATCTCAATAGATGCAGAAAAAGCATTTGATAAAATCCAACACCCATTCCTATTAAAAACACTAGAGAATATAGGAATAAATGGGCTTACTACTTAAAACCATCAGCAAGCATCGTATGTAATGGAGACAAACTAGAACCATTCCCAATAAGATCAGGAGTGAAACAAGGCTGCCCACTGTCACCATTACTATTTAATATTGTATTAGAAATGTTAGCTTTGGCAATAAGAGAAGAAAAAGAGATAAAAGGAATTAGAGTAGGTAATGAAGAAACCAAATTATCACTCTTTGCAGATGACATGATGGTATACTTAGAGAACCCTAGAGACTCAACTAAAAGACTACTAGAAACAATTCACAACTTTAGCAAAGTGGCAGGATTCAAAATAAATCCCCAAAAATCATCAGCATTTTTATATATTACCAACAAAGTTCAGCAGCAAGAGATAAAAAAAGAAATTCCATTCAAAATAACGGATGATAGTATAAAATATTTGGGAATCTATCTGCCAAGGAAAAGTCAGGAACTATTTGAACTAAACTACAAAACACTTTCCACACAAATAAAATCAGACCTAATCAATTGGAAAAACATTAAGTGCTCATGGGTAGGCAGAGCAAACATAATAAAAATGACAATACTACCCAAACTAATCTACTTATTTAGTGCCATACCAATCAAACTCCCAAGAAATTATTTTACAAATCTAGAAAAAATAGTAGCAAAGTTCATTTGGAAGAACAAAAGGTCAAGAATTTCAAGGGAATTAATGAAAAAAAAGGCAGATGAAGGTGGCCTTGCTGTACCAGATCTAAAATTATATTATAAAGCAGCAGTCATCAAAACCATTTGGTAGTGGCTGAGAAATAGAGCAGTTGATCAGTGGCATAGGATAGGATATCAGGACAATCTAGGCAATAACTTTAGCAATTTAGTGTTTGATAAACCCAAAGACCCCAGCTTTTGGGATAAGTACTCACTATTCGACAAAAACTGCTGGGAAAATTGGAAACTAGTGTGGAAGAAATTAGGGCTTGACCCACACCTAACACCACATATCAAGATAAGATCTAAATGGGTTCATGATCTACATATAAAGAGTGATATTGTAAGCAAATTAGAGGAACATAGGATAGTTTACCTCTCAGACCTGTGGAAATGGAATAAATTTATATCCAAAGAAGATCTGGAACTCTTAATTGAACACCAGATATATAATTTTGATTATATTAAGTTAAAAAATTTCTGTACAAACAAAACTAATGCAGATAAGATTAGGAGGGAAGCATCAAATTAGGAAATCATCTTCACATTTAAGGGTTCAGATAAAGGCCTCATTTCTAAAATATATAGAGAACTGTCTCATATTTATAAGAATTCAAGCCACTCTTCAATAGATAAATGGTCAAGGGATATGAACAGACAATTTTCAGATGAAGAAATAAAAACCATTTCTAGTCATATGAAAAAGTGCTCCAAATCGCTATTGATCAGAGAAATGCAAATTAAGACAACTCTGAGGTACCACTACACAGCTGTCAGATTGGCTAAAATGACAGGGAAAGATAATGATGAATTTTGGAGGGGATGTGGGAAAGCTGGGACACTAATACATTGCTGGTGGAACTGTGAACGGATCCAACCATTCTGGAGAGCAATTTGGAGCTATGCTCAAAAAGTTATCAAACTGTGCATACCCTTTGACCCAGCAGCATTTCTATTGGGGCTATATCCCAAAGAGATCTTAAAGGAAGGAAAGGGCCCCACATGTGCAAGAATGTTTGTCGCAGCCCTTTTTGTAGTGGCTAGAAAATGGAAACTGAATGGATGCTCATCCATTGGAGAGTGGCTGAATAAATTATGGTATATGAATGTTATGGAATATTATTGCTCTGTAAGAAACGAGCAGCAGGACGATTTCAGAGAGGCCTGGAGAGACTTGCATGAACTGATGCTGAGTGAAACGAGCAGAACCAGGAGATCATTATACACGGCAAAAGCAAGAGTATATGATGATCAATTCTGATGGACATGGCTCTCTTCAACAATGAAGTGTTTCAAACCAGTTCCAATTGTTCACTGAAGAAAGCCATATACACCCAGAGAGAGGGATGTGAAATGTGGACCACAACATAACATTCTCATGCTCTCTGTCGATGTTTGCTTGCATTGTGTTTCCTTTACCTGATTTTTCTTTCTTGTAGATACGATTTTTCTTGTACAGCAAAATAAGTGTGGAAATATGTATACATATATTCGACTTGTCAAGTATTTTAATATAATTAACATGTAGTGGATTTCCTGCCATCTAGGGGAGGGGGGGGACTGGGGGGGGGAATTTGTAATGGAAAGCTTTATAAGGATCAATGTTGAGGAACTACCCATACATATGTTATACAAATAAAAAGCTTTAATAAAAAAAAAAGATATTCAATGATCAATTACCAAGACATTTTTTTCTTGCCATACAATTGTCCAGTTGGGTTACTTCACAATATCAATAGAATACTTGCTTGTTCACATTTGTTACCATTTCATATGTTTTCTGAGTAATTCCACTTTAACAGTCATTTTGATGATACAATCAGGGAACCTTACAGGTAGCAAAATAAGGACTCACAAATGGGAACCTAGGATGGAATAGGATGTTTGCCATAAAATCATGGAAGGGACCTTACATAGAATAATGCATGTACACTGGGTTCTGTTGATGAAATCCTGAGTGGTGTGTTTGACATAAAGCAACTAAAGAACTGATGGCTGAGGCAAGCAGGGTGAAGGCACTGATAGGGATCAGTTTAGCTCCATGATCCTACCCTCTGGCAAAGTCATACAGTTAGAAATCTACGTGATATCAAACCCCTGAGACCCAACCTCTATAGGGGTCTTGAGCAGTCTCACCTTGCCATGCCCTGTCAGAAATCCTAGCCATGTACCTGAGATTAAATTTTCCCTATAAAATACTTATGGGCCGGCCCATGGCTATTGTGCTCCTTTAGGTCAGTGTGCCTCCTCTCTTTCTCCTTACCTCTCCTCCACGCCATGTGGTATCTCCCCTAACTCCACTATGCTTCCCAATCCCATTTCTCTGTCTTATAGCTAACTAATTCCTTTAGGGTGCTAAGACCCTTTCAGTATTTAGCCTGCCAGCTAAGGACATGCCCCAACCTCATGGGTACAGTACCCTTTTTACTGGGTAATTCTGTATTCCACTGAGGAACTTGGGTTTCATATGCTCTCCCACTTAATTTCATAGTTACCATTCCTGCTGTCTGTCGTATCCCTTCATTTTGTCTGTACCCCCTTCCCCTAAATAAATCTACCTTTTGCCAAAAGAATGGTCATTGTGAATTCTTCACATGACCAAACCCCAACTTTTAATGCCTAACATCATCTGGTGTCTACATCACCCACATCACTTTTGTCTCTCCTACAATCTTGGCTTGTGATGTCCCTTGGGAAACTGCAAGTGCACTGGTTTTTTTGTGGCTTGGTGCCTTTTTTTTTCACCAGCCAATCTTAGGCCCTCTTGTCATATAAAAGAACCGCTCTTTTTCCTAGTTGGGCTGCTTCTTTCCTTATGGAGAGCCCGCTGACTAACCCTCCAATATGATAAACTCCTTGACTTGATTTGGACATGAATTCTTCCTTAATTCTTCCAGAGCCAACACCTAGACACCATAAAACCCCAAGAACTTGGCATGTAGGCACCCCCAAACCTCTGAACTTTCGCATTCCAACTATGTTGAGTGCTATTTCTGATTTTCTGGACTTCAAAATCATGGCTCCATGGAACCATCATCTTACCCTTTTTTTGTGGGCTGTCTTTCCCCATTGAATGTAGGTTCTTTTAGATCAAGGACTATCTTTTTTGCTTATTTTTGTATCCCCGTTATTTAGCTCAGTGCCTGGTTCACAGTAATCACTTAAGTCCTTCCTCCCTTCCTCTTTTCCTTCATCCTTCTCTCTTTTCTTCCCTTCTTTTCTTCCTCCCTTCTTGCTTCCTTCCCTCCTTTCCTTCCTCCCTTCATCTTTTCTACCTTCCCTCCTTCCTTTCCTTTCTTTCATCCTTCCCTTCCTTTTTCCTTCTCTCTTCCTCCCTCCCTTGTGGTACCTATCATTGTTCCCCCTGAGTTCATAAATTTAGAGCTAGAAAAGCTCTTAAGAATTCATCTTTTGACACATGAGGGCACTGACTCCCCAAGTGGTTTAAGTAACTTGCCCAAAGTCACACTTCTATTTAAAAGGGATCTCAAAGCTACCACCTACAACTCTCCTACAAAGAAGGACTCCTGGAGAAGTCTCTGCTTAAACACTTCTATTAAATGGGAATGTACCTCAGACAGCAGCCCATTCTAGACAGCTCTAATTGCTAGGCTTTGAGGTTTTTAAAATTTTCTTTTGTTTTGTTTTTTTTTTCTTATACTGAGCTGAAATCTGCCTTCTACCCATGGAGCTTAGGTCTGCCATCTGGAGATACACACAATAAAGCTAATCCTTCTTCCAGATGATAGTCCTTTAAATAGCTTAGTTGAGAAATAGCCTCTAGACTGCAGTGGAAGGGTGGCAGACACCCCAACAGAGTGATGTAACTGAGGACTAGGAAGGAAGGAAGAATGCTAGTTTCAAGCAGAGCCAAAATGTGCTTTTCTTATAACATGAAATGCTGATTGAAATTGAGTTGGAAAGGGTATTGAGAGAAAACTTTCAAAGCTTCACCCCAAATTGGATTTTCAACATTGGTCAACCTAAGGTTCAGTATCAGAATAAAAAAAACAAATTGGTCTCAAACTTAAATCAATCTAGATCTTAACAATCAGTAATTTTTCCCTTTAAGGTTCAGTATTTTTAAAGGACATGAGAGAAAGACCCAGAGACCCAGTATTTTTTCTCTGTTAGAGAAGTGCAGATAGACAGATGATACATTGCAGAGAGAGAATTTAAAGAGGCCCCCATATTCTATCACTAGTATAGCTTCATTGTGTCTAATTATATAAACTCCCAAATTAATCATTTTCATGTAGAATACTTCCAGCTCCATTCATTTTCTAAAACCAGAAAATATTTTACTCTCATCCAAAATTAAGACAAAAATAAATAATAAGTAGGGAACTCCTACCCCTACCTCAGCCCCCTCAACCCCCACAAGATAGCCAGCATATGGGCAAGGCATTACAGAATGTTGCAAGACAGACTGTTTCTGTCCCCTAGACACTTCCTGCTCATATCAAGAAGATAGGCTGCATCTGTTTTTTTTTTTTACATTCATTACTATTTTCGATGGATTAGCCAATTCTTCCTTTTTTTCCTTTCTTTTTTTTGGTGACCACTCATAAACTCATACTAGAGAAGGAGAGGGGATTTGATCATCCTCACTGAGAAGTCTATCGGGATGTGCGTGTTGTTTATTTTGCTCCAGCTTGGGTGATGTCCAGCAATTAAGCAATTAAACAACACATGTGTTCCATTGTGAAATCTTTTAAATAAAGACAGGGAAAATCTGGACACAGTTTCGTATTCCTCTGTTTTTCTCCATTGTGTAAGATACAGACTTTTCCACTGGTGATTGTACTTGAAGGATACAGTTATTATCTTGAAACAACCTCATCTGGTGCAAGGTGCCAGCAATGGAAGTGCTCCCCATATACTCAGATTTTACTGTAGTTCCCTAGTTCTTTCTGACTATCCACAGATACACACTAATGTGCCTCTTGATTATGGGCTACATTCCCTTAGAAACCCACAGACAAGAAAATTATTCCCAAAACATAGACTTAAATGGGTAGATTTTGAGGGAGACACACCAACTCACAAAAAGAGCCCACAAGAGGCAAAATACACACTCTATGCGAGAATTCCCACATACATACAGTCATATCAAGGTTCCATGTGCAAATAGCCATAATAGTTCTGTAATAATAATCTGATTTAATACTACAACCAGAGATCTCACAAGATCACAGGTACATAGAGCTAGAAGGGCCCTTAGAAACTATCTAGTCCAAACTAAGGTTCAGGAATGGGAAGTAAAACCCTAACTCAAGGTTAGGCAAGCCATATACCTAGCAAACTACTGTTTCAGCTAAAGACCTTCCATCTTAGTTTCCTGAGAAGAGGCTATTTAAAATAAACTCCCTATTTTTTTTCCCTCTCTATAGCTCAAACCCCCCTGATGTCATCCCCCACCACCTTTTTTTGATTCTAATCACTAATGGAAGTAACCTTTTTTCTTGACATGTACCACTGACCCTATCTCTTACCATCTTCTCCAGAAATTGCTCCCCAACATTCCCCCTCCAATATTCAACATCTACCTATCCTTTAAAAAACAATAAATTTTTATTGCTATCATTTTAATATAAGATTTTACTCCCTAACAATCTTTCCATAGCTATTGGTTCCTTCCCCGAAAAAATACACCGAAATCCTCCCTATTCTTGAAAAATGTTCACTAGAGACTACCCTCCCCTCAATCTATTGTGCTATATTTCTCCAGACTTTCTCTGCTGAAGTCCCCAAACTCTTTATCTTTTTCCCAAAATTCATCCTTCTTCTAAACCAGGGGAGAAGCAGGCTGTATAAGGCTCACAAAATCATTTGCTAAGGCAACCTAGCTGAAAGCTAGGTACAATAACTTCCTACTGCTTGAGTTCTATAGGTTGATAATTTTGTATGACTCATGAAAGATGTTATAAATTTCCAAATGGCCCTTGGCGAAGAAAAGATTCTCCATGCCTGTTCTAAATCATATTACTATTGAAAGCATCACCATCCTTCTAGTCATACTGGCTCAACAATCTTGAGGTCATCATTGACTCTTCATGCTCCCTAATTCCATGTAACCAATCATTTGCCAAATGTGGTCATTTCTGTACCAACAATCTCCCTCACATCAATCCTCTTCTCTCTGCTCATACAACCTGTATCTTAATTCAGGCCTTCATCATCTCTCACCTGAATTATTGCAATAGTCTTGTTTGGCTACCATTACTCTAATCATGGTGCTAACACCAAAAGGAGCAAGTGGCAAGAATCTGATCACTGGTGTGATACTTATGGGTTCTTGTAGGTTGACTGATTTTATAAAGTTGTTGGTAAGGTGTGGGGGGGTGGAAATGGGAGGGGAGACATCAGCTGATGAAAATTCATACCAATTGTGTGGTTAGAACTGCTTCTCTTCCTCCATTCTGTGTAATTTAATATATTTCACAGATACCTCTGTTGATTGCCCTTCCATGGAGGCCATTTGGTTTTATCACCTATCAACCATCCTCATGACTGTGCCTGTTGAGGAATATTCTGGTTGTAAACTGTGAATCACTGACCCATCATTGGTGCATTCATGTGAAAAATCATTTAATAAAGGCAGCAATAAAATAAGAGGGGGTAGGACTAAACTAGATTATCGCTAAGGTGATGATCCAGATCTAAATTCAATGGTCCAAAATTTACTTAAGGGAGAAAAGGAAAAAAAAACATGCCTGTAAGTATAATTACTCCCCCAAAATGCCTGCTTTCAAAACATTACTCCATATGGAGGTAACAAAGGAAGGCTACCAGCTAAATTGAAATATAGCAAATTAATAAACCTTTTTTCCTAAAAATCTGTTTCCTAGCATCTTAATTGTTAATTATGAATGTTTTTTCAATAATACTTAAAGATATGGATGTCCTAACATTTTTATACTACCATAATCTTTTCTTTCTCTAAAAAGTATGAGGTTTGTTTGTGACCACTGCTAAGTTTTATATGGATAAATACATTTAAATGGTTGTGAGCAGAGGCTTTGTCAGTACTATTAACTGAGGAATAGTTTCTTCAACCATAAAGTGAACAAAATAGTAGCATCTATCACCCAGGGCTGTTGTGAGATAATATCTGTAAAGCATTTAGCATACTGGCTGGTACACAGTAAGTGCTTTATTAATACTTGCTTGCTAGCTTTCTTCCTTTCATCCTCCTTCCTTTCCTCTTTCCCTTCCTCCTTCTCTCTCTCCCTTCCTTCCTTCTTTCCTCCCTGAAGAAAAGTTCTTTTTTGTTGCTTCTTGATAAAAAAAAATCTGGAGAAATATGCTTAATAGTCAAGTTTGCTTTTTCTAAAAAAAATTGAAATAGTTGACATATTTTATACAAAAGACAAAGTAAATGAGTTACTAATGCAAATAAAAAATAAATATAAAGCATTATATTATCCCTAGCAAATAGGAACTATTTCTGATAACATACGCAACAATCCACTTTCTGGAAGCAAGTCTAAACATTATATAAAATCATAGTTCTGTTGTCTTTAAACATTGGTTCATTATTATGTATATTGTTCTCCTGATTCTGCTTTTTCTTTAGTGAATCTGTTTATATAAGTTTCTTCATGTTGTTCCTATTTATTGTATATTATAGTAAAATAATATTCTATGAAATTCATATACCATAATTTGTTCAGTCTCCCATTCATTTCTGGCTTATACAAATACAGTGAGTGTTGCTATAAATTTTTGGTTACTCAATTAATCTCAATACATATTTATTAATATTTATTGTATCACCTAGACACCAGCTATAGAAAGAAGAAAATTATTTACCTCTACATGGAGACTATGGAACAATTAAGATCTATAACTGGAATCAAAAGACCTTACATGAGCAACATTCACATGAAATCAGCCATCAATATGTAGACAAAGAAGTGTTACACAAATGACTGACTCATGCATATTTGTTGATGGAAATGGAAGAGATTTATGATGGCAATTTAGAATAGAGTTATTAACAGAAATTACAGAAGTTATCTTTAAGGAATCTGAACTAGGTAATCAATGCAGATTATATAAGGAAAATGGCAAAAGACTGTGCAAGCTGTAAAAATTTAGTACCTATTAAGTGTCTTGCAAAATATGACATAGTGGCTAAAATTAAACATCAGAAGTTCACTATCTTTTATAAACTGGCAGAAAACAAATCTCTCTACAACAAATATAGACCTCAATGAATAGACTGTACCAAAACCAGAACATTATCATAGACAGCCCATAATTTTCCATATTGTCCATAATTGCATGGGCATAACAATGATCCATAAAAACTTAAGAACAAAGTTCTTAATAAGTGTCAATTTACCAAATACCCATAACTTCCAAGTTGCATGGAATAAAAAGCTTTCAAAACATAAAGACTAGCAGAAGAAATCATAATCATGTAGGGAAAGGATTGATACAAATAGGAAAAGTAGACAGGATTCCAGAAAAACTGAAAGACACTCTTGTGACAAGAGAAGTCTTGTGTTTTATATCTCCGTGAACCAAGACAGGAAGTTTATAGGGCCTGGTTTATGAATTCATTTGTGCACTGGAGCTAAAGGGAATAAAACACTATCATCTATTCTTCTAAAGGGGAGGTCGGTCAGTCCAAAGAGGTTCAATTAATTAAATAATCTAGGTTTATTTCCACTTAAGGAAAGGTGGAAAGATAAAGGTAAAGGAAATATAAGTCCATTAGACTGTGAACTCTCAGGAAGCAGGGACTGTCTTGCCTTTCTTTGCATCCCAAGCACTTGAGGATAGCACAGTATCTGGAGTTAAATAAAGATTTATTGACTGATGAAAAAAATAATAACATGACAGTCCCTTTACCCTGGACTATTTTTATCAGAATGTTGCCCATCAAAATTGAAAGAATGAGATCTTATTGAGCCTTGAAATGTGGCAAAACAATCTCTATAGATTATAGGGCACAACAGATTTGGTTATTAGTAGCTGAGGGGCCTGGGATTAAGATGACTTTACCTTGCCTTGTAGCTCCACACTAACATTGCCTGCCTTACATAACCTTCCTATAAACCCATTAGCTGAATTAATTCAAAGACAAGCTACAAATATTCCAAAAGCAATCACCACCTTTTAAAAATAATCCATCATTGTTAACTTTGTAGGTTAACGAGTCCCAAACTGAAGACACAGTCATTTCAAATCCTTCACATATCAAATCATATTATAATGAAATGTTCTTGTATTGTCTTTTGTATATGTCTGATTTTCCCCAGTCACAAATACCATGATTGAACAATACAAAATAAATTTGATCTTAGACTCTTAGACTTAAAGAATGTTAACAGTTGAAGGGGACTTCAATGAGCATCTGAGATAATCGTGCTACCATTCTATATTCAAGCTGAAGGAATTTGAGAAGAGAAGGTTGTGGGGTTGGGGTACAGCAAGATGGAAGTGAAGGAACTACAGGGTTTGAAGGGTTATCATATGACAAAGAAATAAGACTTATTTTCATTGGTCTCGGTGGACAAAGCTAGAAACAATGAATAGCTTTATGCAAGAAAAAGTTATGTCAAAGTTGAATAAGCTGCCTCATGGAAATATGTTTCTTGTCACTGGAGCTTTTTATTTTTAATAGCTTTTTATTTTTCCAAATACATGCAAAGATAGTTTTCAACATTGATCTTTGCAAAACCTGATGTTCCAAATTTTTCTTCCTTTCTCCTCCCATAGACAGCAAGAAATTCAATATAAGTAAAACATGTGCAATTCTTCTAAATATATTTCCATATTTTTCATGCTGTACAAGAAAAATCAGATTAAAAGATGAAAGAAAAAAAACATGAGGGAAAAAAAACCAACCAAGCAAACAATAACAACAAAAAGGTGAAAATATTATGCTTTCATCCACATTCATTCTCCATAGTTCTCTGTCTGTATGCAGATGGCTCTTTCCATCAAAAATCTATTGGAATATCCTAGAATCGCCTCACTATTGAAAAGAGTCAAGTCCATCACAGTTGATCATCAAATAATCTTGTTACTATGTACAATGTTTTCTTGGTTCTGTTCACTTCACCCAGCATCAATTCATCTAAGTCTTTCTGGGCTTTTCTGAAATCAGCCTGCTCATCATTTCTTATAGAATAATAAAAAGATCAAAAAGGAAAAAAAATGAGAAAGAAAACAAAATGTAAATAAACAACAACAAAAAGAGTGAAAATGCTATGTTATGATCCACAGTCAGTTCCCACAGTCCTCTCTTTGAGTGTAGATGGCTCTCTTCATTGCAAGATCATTGTAACTGGCCTGGATCATCCAATTGTTGAAAAGAGCCACATCCATCAGAATTGATCATCCTATAATCTTTCTGTTGTCATGTACAATGATCTCCTGGTTCTGTTCATTTCATTTAGCATCAGTTCATGCAAGTCTCTCCAGGCCTCTCTGAAATCATCCTGCTGATCGTTTCTTACAGAACAATAATATTCCACAACATTCATATACCATAACTTATTCAACCATTCCCCATCTGATGGGCATCCACTCAGTCTCCAGTTTCTTGCCACTACAAAAAGGGCTGCCACAAACATTTTTGCACATGTGGGTCCTTTTCCCCTCTTTATGATCTCTTTTATGAACTTTTATGATCTAGAGACACTGCTGGATCAAAGTGTATGCACAGTTTCATAGCTCTTTGGGCATAGTTCCAAATTGCTCTCCAGAATGGATGGATCAATTTACAAATTCACCAACAATGCATTAGTGTTCCAGTTTTCCCACATTCACTCCAACATTTTTTATTAGATTTTCCTGTCATCTTAGCCAATCTGAGAAGTGTGTGGTGGTACCTCAGAATTGTCTTAATTTGCATTTCTCTACTCAATAATGATTTAGAGCATTTTTTCATAAGACTAGAAATGGCTTTAATTTCATTGTCTGAAAATTTTCTTTTTATATCCTTTGCCCATTTATCATTTGGGGAATGGTGGAGCTCTTTAAACAAATGCTATAAGAGTATTTATCAGCTATGTCACAGAGGAGATTGTTTAGGTATGGCTTGGACATATGTTAGATTGGTGACCTCCTAACTGATTCCATTTCTTGCCGATTCCAATTTCCAATTCCCATTCCAATGCTTTTTTCTTATAGGTAAATACACAAAAATGTCAAACAGGTTTCTCAGCTTATCACAGTTATTAATGAGAGATCAATGACTAAAACCCAAGCTTCCCAATCCAGGATTTTTTCCACTTAAATGCTACATCACTGATACAAAAGCATTATCATCTATTTTTCATTCTTTTTCTACCCCCATCAGATTTAAAACACAGAGCCCTCTTTGTACCTCAAGAAAAAGACATTCATCAAGAGGGATTCTCTCAGCCTAGACTCTGTATCGTATTTTCAGTCCTTCCTTTGAAACCAAAGAACAGACTTGAGTAACTTTTCAGGCTTCAGGAACTCACTTTTGTTTGATGTTGACATAAAAAGGGAGCTTTTCACCATTGTCTTAAAATGTCAAGCCAGTATTTGCCTCATTCAAGAAGGCAGATTCCAAGTCACATTTCATAAATGTGTGGTGAGAAGGTTCTCTTTAGAGACATCTTAGTCATGCATAAAATTTCAAATGGCCCCAGGAGCCAACCTGCAGTATTACCTTGTAAAGGGAGGTGCTAAAGTGGCAGGAAGCAGAAACAAGAGGTGAAATAATGAAAAGTCAATTTTCAAATGCAAACTTATGGCAGTCAATTCTATTACCACCACCATCAACTGCCCAGCTACTTTCCTCATAATTTTCAAGTTATGTAGATTCACTGAGGCCTTTGTTAGTTCTTCAGCCTCTTTTCAGACTTGTGCCCAGGCCACCACTAGAGCTCACTCCCATATTAATGATCCTTAAAGGGACATTTGATTCCAACCCCTCTCTCCCCCAAGATACTTGCCTATTGAAGAAATTTTGCTAAAAGGGGGGCATTCCATATAGACACTGTAAGTGCTAGCATTTTAAGAGCATGTATTTTTAAAAGGCGAAAGGAAATGGGTAGGTATTGTAAGAAAGGATATGTTTGCAGCACCAAGCAACTGCAATCAGATCCTATGCTGTATGCCAGTGCCAAAATATGTTCAAATCATAATTAGTCAATAAGAAAATCAAGGCAACACTTTAGAGGTGGTTTTGATAAACAATTTAGGATCATCAGAAGCAAGCTCCCCTTTCTCCCAACAATCTCTGCTTATTATAAATATGAATTATTCATTTGGCAACTAGACAAATAGGAAGTTCTCAGAGACAGAGAAGTGCTAAGATTAGGAGATCTGACTGGGGAAAAGCATGCCATTCTTTTTCTAAATTCAAAGGAAATAATGAGATTTTTTAACAACCCTTTCTAATGAACAGAAAACTCATTGAGAAAAAAAACATAAGAATCATATTAAGTATATATCACAGATTTCCAGGGGCATAACATCATATATGCAGATTTCTTTCTTAACATATACAGACACAGACATACATACACACACACACACACACACACACACTTTCTGAGTCCTCCTAAAGTCCCAGAAAATAAAGAGCATGTGTAATATTTTAACTATGATAGTGGAGATAGTCTAACAATACTAATTTTGTCAGTGCAAAAGGATTTGGTCCCTAATGTCAAAATTTTTTAGAAAGACATTCATTTAACATCTTTTTTTAGGGTTGAATATATGCTCTTAAATAGGTACCACGGGGATTCCAAAGAAATGTAAGATTGCTTTTCCCAAAGATAGCTGGAACCCAACTGAGAAAACAAGACCAGAGTTATAACTAGATGGCAGCCACTTGGCCTTTGCTTTTGCAGTCCTTTAGCAGAAGGCACAGAGCTTAGCATTTAAGTAGTAAGAATTAGCTGAAATCGAAAGCTATTGGGTAACTTCCTTCCTTCTGACAGGATACCCAAGATGAATGCCTTCTGACCCCGCCAGAGACCTCTTCAACAGTGGCCTTGTGGTGTCTTATGACTCCTGTTCCTGGGGAACAAGTACTTTGTCTTGAAGACTTCTTTCATTTCATGCTGTTTGCCTAGAACTGTTTATGCTGCTCTAGAAGTAAAAACTGCTCATTGTGGCTCAGAATAACCCAAAGACCTCAGAAGTTGAATCATATAAAGCAATCCATTGCAGAAGAATGTGTTCATCAGTGTATAGCATACCCCAACAGAGGCACACTAGATTGTAAACACCAGGAGGGCAGAGATTTTAGGGGTCGAAGGGAAACTAAATACCACTTAAAAGTCAACTTCCTTATTTTATGGATGAGGAAACCGAGTTGAAGTTCAATTAACCAGTGACAATGGCTGGTGTCAATTTTGTATCCTCCACAATACCTAACACAATTTTGCACATAGTGGCCACTCAAAAAATAAACAACTTTTAATTTGTAATTGAGGCAATGTAGTCAACCAGTGAATAAACATTTATCAAGTGCCTACTGTGTACCAGACACTGTGCCAAGCCCTGGAAAGATTTAAAGTCAGAAGAGGGAGTTCAAAGCTTGCCCCTGCTATTAGTGTGTGTGGTGGAATCAGTTAGATGCCCTGGGCGCTCATTTCCCTTCTAATGGAAGTAGGGGAATGAGGCAGACTAGATGACCTCGAAGGTCCCTTCTGCTTCTAGATCAATGGCCCTTCCTGTCACAGACAGAGCGAGACTGTCTTTCCTTCTGTTTGCATTTACATCACCAGTGCCTAACACAGCTCCTGATGCATAGTAAGTGTTTCTAACTGCTTATCACTTGCCTGTCTGTCACAGACTGCTCATGTTGTCCTGTTAACTGTTCCCCATATGGCGCTTACCATCTCCAGCCTCCACACCTTATCTAGAGTATCCATCCATATATGGAATGTGCTTCTTTCTCATCCCTCCCTTAACTTCCTTCAGAGCGCAGCTCAATGTTTGTTGAATGAATGAGTGCAGTATTTCCATCTCAGATCAGCCTTTTGGTTTCTCATTGAGAAACGAAAATTCTTTGTCAAATTCCCCCAAGTCCAGATTCAGGGAAACATCTCAAAATGTGTGAGTAGTTTTTAATTCTTGCTATTAGATCATTAGAAGTAGGGGAGATTCTATTTTTTTTAAAAAAGCCAGGCAAACATGGAACTATTATTAACATGCCCAGTGAAAGAAATCACAGGGAGTTGAACTGGCTGCTGTCATTGGTCTAAATGTTTTCTTTGTGAGTTCATTTTACTTTAATTGCATTTCTTAGCAGCATCAAAGTTTACAGTAGGAGATAAAAGTATGGAAGAAAGTGGTATAGTGTTATGACTATTTTTACTGCCATCTTTATTGGTTATTCACAATAAAAAGCAGAGCATATTCAGCATGCATTAATAAAAAATGGTGACCATAAAATGCTATTAAAATAGAATATACATTATGTTCATTGAGAACACCATAGACCTCAGCTGTCATTTTTTCTCCCCAAATAAGGGGTAAAGGAGAGAAAATTTGGCATGTGTGCCTGTGTGTGCATATGTGTGTGTTTGAAACTGTGAACATCAAAGCTGTATTCAGGGTTATCAAGACCATATAATTGATCGTGCGGCTTGAACGAATATTTTCTTAAAGATGCTCTTTTCAAGGGCACTTCGCATGCTTAGCAGCATAGGCCAAGCTCCAAGGCGAGAACAAAAGGGGACCGATTCCTAGCTAACCAACAAAAAAATTAGTTCTGGAATACACCTAATACCTCACATAAGCAGACCAACTGAACCTCCATGGAAAAAGCATCAGCTACATGTAGCATAACCCTACTTTCTAAATGCCCAAAGGAGTTTTTCAGTCCCTTGTTGTTATTCTAGTTGCATTAGGTCTTTGAAAGTAGAATGTCCAACATTTGATAGTCATTTCTATTCCTGACAGACAAACCACCTTGAAGTAAGGTAAAGAAAAGGCAAATGTGTTTTCATTCTTCGTCCTCAGAAAATTGACCTGATTATTCTGGATAGCAATGTGGAATTACATAAGAAAAGCAACTCAACTATTTAAACTCTTTGACCCAATGATCCTACTGCTGCCCATATAGATCTAAGGAAGTCAAAGACAGAAATAAAAGTCCAGGATATCCCAAAGTATTCATAAAAACACTTTTATGGAAGCAAAGAACTAGAAACAAAGTAGATGCTCATCATTTGGGAATTGTCCAGTAGTAAATGATGGTAATAGAATATTCTGGTACAATAAGTGATGAATAAGAGTTCAGAGAAACATGGGAAGATATGGCCAACATTATGTAAATGAAATAAAATAAAACCAAAAAAATTATACACAATGACTGCAACTGCAATGAAAAGAAAGTCAAACTCTGAGTAAATGAAGAACCAAGAACTATGAAACATTTCCCTTCCCTCAGCAAGGAAGTGGGGAACTACTTGGACTGAAAGCTGCTTACATGATCATATGAAGTCACTATTTTAAGTATTTTTACTCAAGTTGCCCAAAACATAATCAAAGGAGGGTTTCGAGAGAACCACAAAGCTATTTTCCTAAATAAGATGATTTAAAAAATAAAATACATCATGCAACTTTTTTAATGGTTAGAATAAGCAACAAATCTTGGCACCAAGGAAGATTCCACAAGCAGGATACATTAGACAACATTGCCTTTCTGGTTGCTTTCAAAAGAGCTTCATGCCTGGGATCTGCCCTTCATGGCCATGGATCTCTCGTTTTTAATTCAAGAGCTAAAGCAAACCACCCTTGTTCGCCTTGGTAAGTTTGTGAATCGTATAGCCCTCCCCTGATTTATTGAGCAAAGGGAATTTGGAAGCTCATGAAAAGTTTACCCAAGGCTTTCTTTGCAGTGTAAAGGCACTTTCATGGTTGTTTTAGATTTACTCTTGAAACTCTATAATAGATTATAAAACTTTCCTAGGTAAGGAGCTCCAGGCTGGAAGAGAATTTATTTGGAACGCTTCAATGTCTGGGTTTTTTTTCCCCTCTCTTTCTGGTTGACAGGGATGTTGGAAAAAGGGCACTACTATCATAAGTCATTCTACCAGGACCTGAGGACTGGACTAGAGAAAACAGATGGGTCTGGCACCAAGAAAGCCTGCAGAGCTTCCAAAGGCAGAAAAGAGTCAGAGACTTCAGACACCCCTCCCCCTATACACATAGGGATCTCAACTCATCCTATTCCAGACTATAGATGCATCCAAACTTACTCAGCTAATAATCAATTGGTTTTCCACTCTACTTGTGTTGTCCCCGTTTTAGGGGACTCAAGATTTACAATGAATACGTTAAAAAAAAAAGCATGGAACTGAGCAGCAATTGCCATTGATGATACAGCATATATAATAAACAAGCTGCCTTCTCTTAGGGCCAACATGACATTAAATCAGAACCTAGGGTTAGGAAGCTCCCCTTCTCCAAAAAACTAAACCCCCAAACCTGTAAGCTAAACACAAAACAGCGGATCATTCAAGCTACTTTTGCCCGTGCTGAGCCTCAAAAGGTACAAAGACAAGAATGAGATTTCCCCAGAGAGGGATAAGCAATCTCAAAAGTTCCCAGAAGTGAGGGGCAGGAGGAAAACTGGTCAAATGGTTTGAACATGAGAAGGCTCATCAGGTGCCCAGCCTCAGGAAAGTTGGGCAGCAATGAGTGGAGACAGTGTATATCAGGGGTGGGGAACCTTTTTGCAACCAAAGGCCATTTGGATATTGATATCATTCGTGAATCATACAAAATTATTAACTTATAGAACTCAAACAGTAGGAGACTGTTGTGCCTACCTTTCAAGTCATTGTTGCCTGCGGTTGTGTTGGCAGGGCCAGACCAAATGATTTCGGGGGCCTTATACAGTCCATGGACTGCATGTTCCCCACCTCTGGTGTATGGAAAGAGCTTTACAAATGTGGGATCTCCACTCATTGCTACCAAACTTCCATGCCAGGGAAGAAAAGATTCAGATATGAGGAGGGAAAGCATTACAGGTATGGGAGACAGCCAGTAAAAATGACTGGAGTCTGGAGAAGGATGGTCTTATGTAAGCAACAGCAAAAAGACCAGTATTCCTGGATCACAGTAGATGTGATAGGGAGTAAAGTATGAGAGTAAAGTATGGAAGAGTAAGAAAGAGGCAGGGTACAAAAAGTTTAGGATGCCAAAAAAAAGCATTTTGTATTTGATCCTGGAAGCAATAGGGAACCATTGGGATTTATAGGGGTGGGAAGGGGGATGGAACATGGACATACCTGTATTTTAAGAAGATCACTTTGACAGTTGAATCATTCTGGACTGGAGTGGAAGGGGAGAGACTGAAGGCAGACAGACCTGCCAGTAGGCTTTTGTCATGTCCAGAGCCTGCAAAGCCTTTAGACTACTCTAAGCTGCCTCTCTACCATCTGTAATGGAAAGAACTCTGGCATGAGAGGCAGCAGACCTGGGACCTAGTCCCAGGATGTTCTAGACTTTACTTCCTTGTCTCATTTATAAATACTAGCTGAGAGGGAGCAAGTAAATGGTTATTAATAATCATAATTGTAATAAGTGTTCATTTAACCAATCAATCAATAAACATTTATTAAGTGTCTACCTTATGTTAGCTACTGTGCTGTTTTACCACTTAAAGTTTACAAATTACTTTACAGATTTTCTCATTTGACTAGGCTTCCTTCCAAATTGAAAGTATTGGAATTTTATGATCAAGGCACAGGAACTGTGGGGTTGTGCATGATTTTGGACCCTGGAAAAGCTGACTTAGTAAAAGCAAAAAAGGACTCCAGTTTGGGATTGCAAATAGGGGACAAGGAAGGTATGGAAGCCAGAGCTTGAGCATAGTGAAAAGAAGATGGGGGACCAAGTTACTAGGACTAGGTTATAAAGCTGTGTGAGCAGTTCTAACAGATGAGCTAAGGGCTCAGTGACAAGAATGTAGTGAAGTCAGAAAGAGACCAGCAGCACAGGGTGACTTGAAGCCAAGTGGGCCAATCTATGGATCTATGGGATTTATGTCCAGAATTATAAAAAGGGTAAAGCAAGCAAAGTGAGGACTAAGGAAAAATGTAAATGTGTGTCAACTTCACCATCCACACCATAGGGATGTGGGAGCACAAATGCATATTCTTGCCTGGGGCATATAAACAGCTTACTGGAGATAGAACTAAAGTAGAGCTATCTGAACTTTGGCCTAGGACATCACAATTGTGAGGGTATTGATAACACTTATAATCTTTCATCAGATAAAAATAACTAGCAAGAATAATAGGAAACAGGAAATACCACACAGGGTGCTTCTGAGCTGCAGATATACTTCTCCCAAGACAGCTATGTCTATATTCCTTCTCTTGAGATAGCCTCCCCAGCACTGGCGCATGATGTCCTTGAGCCTCTGCTCAACTGAGGCCTATATCCCAGTATTTCTTAAACAACACAGGAATAAGGACAGATTTCTGAGGTATTCCACTAGAGACCACCCTTAAGTTTCAACTCCTCTCAAACCCCAAAAAAGAAAGCCCAGGGCCTTGACAATAGTACAGCAATACCAACCAGACCTCTCTAGCCATAATAGGAGGGTGGTCCCTGTGGAGGTAGAACAAAGCAACTGATTTTGTCAGGGTTTTGGTCTCCCTCTCCTCACAAGTCAAAGCTACTAAAAAACTATGGGGGGGGGGAGTTCTTACCTCTGATTCTGTTGGCACTGTCAAATAGTCCAAAAACTGAAATGGTTTTATCATTGAAAATGACACTGAAGAGTTGCCTTGCTATTGCATCCTACAGACCACAAGATTTTTTCCCTAGGTCTGCAGTTGAATCCTTCCCCACCATGTGTTGTTGGACCCTATTACAACAGCAATCTCTTGAGACTGTCTTGTTTTTCTATTTTTATCTGCAATGATTCACATATAGAAAATGTGAGGGGAGGTTTCATTCATAAACCTCACCCAATTCAATTTCTAATCCTAATTCCTAGGATCTTAAGACTTAAGACTGACTTTAGGGCCTAGGCATATAACTGGCTTTGAAAGAATATAACTAGTTTTGAATCCACCTAACTATCTCTACTGCAAGGGATCTTACCTTTTTTGTGTCATGGATCCCTTAAGTAGTCTGATGAAGTTTATGGAACTCCCCCCCACACACACACACCTTCTTAAAAGCATGAGCTTTTTTAATGCATACAATAAAATACCCAGGATTATAAAGGAGACAAAATTTATTTAAAGTTATCAAAAATCATTTAAAAATAAGCTCATAGATACCACTACATACCTGTCAGATTGGCTAAGATGACAGGAAAAGATAATGATGAATGTTGGAGGGGATGTGGGAAAACTCGGACACTGATACATTGTTGGTGGAACTGTGAATGGATCCAGCCATTCTGGAGAGCAATTTGGAACTATGCCCAAAAAGTTATCAAACTGTGCATACCCTTTGACCCAGCAGTGTTTCTATTGGGCTTATATCCCAAAGAGATATATTTTTTTTGCTTTTTGCTTTTTGCTGAGGCAATTGGGGTTAAGTGACTTGGCCAGGGCCAGACAGCTAGGAAGTGTTAAATGTCTGAGACCAGATTTGAACTCAAGTCCTCCTGACTTCAGGGCTGGTACTCTATCCACTGTACCATCTAGCTGCCCCACCAAAGAGATCTTAAAGGAAAGAAAGGGACCCACATGTGCAAAAATGTTTGTGGCAGCCCTTTTTGTAGTGGCTAGAAACTGGAAACTGAATGGATGCCCATCAATTGGAGAATGGCTGAACAAATTATGGTATATGAATGTTATGGAATATTATTGTTCTATAAGAAATGACCAGCAGGGTGATTTCAGAGAGGCCTGGAGAGACTTGCATGAACTGATGCTGAGTGAAATGAGCAGAACCAGGAGATCATTATACACAGAAACAACAAGCCTATATGATGATCAATTCTGATGGACATGGTTCTCTTCAACAATGAGATGTTTAAAAGAAGTTGAGATTATTCAGTTATGAACAAAGCCATATACATGGAGATAGAGAAGCCTGTGGGATTTGAGTGTGGAACAACCACAACATAGCATTTTCACACTTTCTGTTGATGTTTGCTTGCGTTTTGTTTCCCTTCTCGGGTTTTTTTCTTTCTAGATCCAATTTTTCTTGTGCAGCAAGATAACTGAATAAATATGTATGCGTATATTGGACTTGTCATATATTTTAACATAGTTAATATGTATTGGACTACCTGCCATTTTGGAGAGGAGGTGGGGGGAAGGAAGGGAAAATTTGGAACAGAAAGTTTTGCAAGGGTCAGCATTGAAAAATTATTCATGCATATGTTTTGCAAATAAAAAGTTTTAATAAAAAAAATAAGCTCATAGACCCAATCTTAAGAACTCCTGCCCCAATCTTTGCATCTCCATATTGTCCGGAAAGATAACATGAGACTATGTCATATACCTTGTTAAAGTTTAGCATCCTGCATCCTCTGATCTAACAGTCAAAGAACATTGTCCAAAAAAGGAAAGAAATGGTGTTAATCTGTCACGATCTACTCTTGAAACTTCCTAGATACTTGTTATCACTGCTTCCTTTTCGAGATGCTCACAAACCATCCTTTTAATAATACTTTCTAGAATTTTGCCAAGAATAAAAATCATGCTCATCGGTCTATACTTTGTAGTCTTCAAAATCTACCTTTATTTAAAATTGGGGCAGCATTGGTTCATCTCCAATATTTTGGCATGTGTCCCAGTCATTACGATTGTCATCAAAGAGCAAGGGGAAACCTGACTACACAGTTATAAGCATTTTGTTTTCTAGAGTTCTATAAAAATATTATTATATTATTGTCTCAACACCAACATGTGTCTCTCAAATAGCCACTGGAGTAATTTTTCCAAGTGACAGGCCTATTTTCACTAGTCAGAAACTTTTTTTAAATAAATTAACCTTTGTAGAACAGTTTTATATAAAAATATAAAAGCAATGCCATCTTTTTTCCCCAAAAGTGTAAGCATTTTGACAGGACAGATTTTGGCATAAATAATGCATAAAAATCTCATGATAATTTAAATAGAAATCTGTAGAGACTGTGTTATAAATGCCATCATGATGTGAGATTACAGAGGGAATGAGTTTAATGAAACTCTATTGGGACCAGACTACAAAATGAAAGTGTGTCAATACAGCATGTCACCATTATAATGAAGAAAATAAACAAAAAAGACTATTAAAATACTAAGTGCCTAGCTTAATTCTACATTCAGTTTTGGATATCTGAGATATCTCAGCAATTGGAAGATGTAAATTAAAGGGCTTATTAAAATGCCATATATTTTCTTCCATTTCTTGCAGAGTCTGGCTGTTCATTTCCAATGGCATTTTGAGGAAGTTTGTGTTGCCCATCATGTTTGCACATATTTATTGAGTGCCCTTCTATGCACAGCACTGATCTAGACACTTCACAGGATATTACCTAGGTCCAAAAAAAAAAGGATCACGGCATAGACAATGCATTGTTTTAGTCTATTTTAATAACGCAATGGGACCAGAGCACATTGCCTCTGATGGATTGTCACACAAGCATTTGTTAAGTTGGTCTAAAAGAAGAAATTGACCATGCTACAGTCAATTGATTCACTTTATATGGACCCTCCCTAATCTAGAGGTGGGTGAGTTCTAAATCACTAAAACATTAGGGCTATAATGGCGAATCAACTTACTGAAACATAATGGCATACAATATTCACGCTACCTGGTCAATGCTCCGTGAATGCAAATTAAATGACGCAATATTCCATGCAGACTGACCACTGGAACCAGGGCAGAAATATTCCAGAGTAACACAGCATGACTTTCATGGCAACCTAAATGAATTCAAACCAAATTCAATGCAATAAGACCCAACAGGATCTAACCTAACCAAACCCAACCAAATTGGATTAGGAGGCAACTACTTCATGCCATGCACCTTGCAAAGATGCAGTGAAAAAGAGGCTTAGTTTCAAAAAGCTCACAGCATTTGTTTTCCCTTTAAAATGACACATAGGACCAAAACAGGCCTGTGGTTTCTTCTAAGGGTTATGAAAAAGTAAAACAGAATTCAAGCAACAGCCTTGCTTGTTTTCTGGTTGCTGTCAGTAGCTAGGAACTCAGGTAAGCTGGACATGCCAAAAAAAAATTGATACAAGCTAAAAGAGCTTGAGAGTGGCTTCCAGAGATGTAAACAATTTGTGACCTCTGGCAAGCCATTTGACCTCTGTGAGCCTCATTTTTGCTCATCTGTAAAATGGGAAAAAGAATATGTTGAGTACCTACTTTACAGAGTTGGCTGAGATTCAAGTAAGGTAATGTATATAAAGTAATTTGCAAACATTAAAGTATAGACATAGTTGTTCTCATTCTTGGCCTTAGAATGGACTAATGGAGAAGCTAACAGCAAAGCATACTATTTTCACCTTGTGGTTGTTTTCTCATGGTTTTTCCCTTTTGTTTGTTTTTTCTTTTCCAACATGACTCATATGGGAATCTGTTAAAAATTGATTGTAAATATATGATTTACATTGGTTTGCTTCATGTCTTGGGGAGCAGAGAGGTTAGGAAAGAAGAGAAAACCACAAATTAGAAATCAACTACAATGAATCACTACAATGGAAGTATGAATGTCCCTCTAAAATTTTAGTACCTCAAATGAATCTCCAGTTGCCCCACCCTAGTAAGAACTCTGTCTAAAATGGAGCAGCTTGCCACCCTTATCCTCAGTCGTTCAAGGAAAAGATTCTTTCTTCCTTGTAATGCAGATAATCCTGACCAAAAACATCCCACTGCACTATGCAGGTTTCTGAAACTAGATTCCCTTCTATTCTAGTTAGAATATTCATCCTGAGCATTAATGATGTCTTCACATAGAGCTCTCACTCATATAATATCATGAATTTTCTCGACAGTACTGAATCAATCAAAACCATATCATTTTTTGAGAGGAGCCATTTTGTGGGATGAAACATTTAATGATGATACACACCTTGGATGATTTTGTGTTCAAGAGAAGGATACCAGTAAATATCTCATCTGTGCCCCATTTTTCATTTGCTACCCTCATAAACCTTGAGAAAATTTAAGATCAGCTTGCTATTTAATAACAGCTAAAATTTTCCATAATATTAAAAGTCATCAGAATTCCCTGGCCCTGACTTCTGAATCTTAAGCACTTGGATGTTGGGAGCTAGATGGAGATTGTGAAAAATGGAATGAAACTACTTGAAAGATCTATCAAAACAGAAAGGCATCTTAAAATCAACAGTTATGGCTCAACAGATAGGTCCAGAATCGACTTCTGCTTCTAATCTGGGCATGAGATAATACACTCAGAGTGATGGACTACAAAAATCCCTCTTCTTACTCTCTCCCTCCCCACTCCCCCGACCAAATCCGTGCCTTTGCTGAGTGCATTACAAAACAAATGTTTATAAAATGATTATGTGTTCATCAAATGCCCATATGTTCATCAAATTCCTGCCTCACAGGAGTAAGAGAATATGTCCTACACATGGATAAATGCCCATTTTAGCCATCATTTGAAACATCCTTTCATATTTATTATGCAAAAAAGAAAGTACAGCAAGCTCTACGTTACTCTAAATGACAGAATTTATGCTGTCAATCCGTATGGCTTTCAACTGTCCTCTAGCAAGCAGCCATGATTTGACCTATTATACAGAGAAAGAAGAGTATGCAGGGATATCGATTAAAGTGAGACACTTCCCTTTCCTTTTAGGTGATTTTGTTTTAGGAACCTTCCGAAGGAACTGTGAGAGAACCATCTGGGATTACAGAAATACAAAGGGTTTTAAAGATGACATAATCCAACAGATGTGGGGACTGAGGTTTGGAGAAGGGCACGGACTTGGCTAAATTCTTCCAAATTCAAACCGAGATCCTTTGAGTTCATTCATCCATTTACTGTATATTGTGTTAAGAGCTGGTGATGGAAAAACCAAACCAAAACAGTCCCTGCCCTCAGGGAGACTATGTTTGAAACCATGTGGGAATCACTAATAGAGAGAAAGTATTTTCACATTCAAAATGTCTCAACTAGTTAGCTTCACAGTCAAAATGATCTAGCCTAGATGTTTAGAAATAAGATTTTACTATCTCGTTTTCAGATAAATGATTTGATTATTTTTCCAAGTAAATACAAGCTAATTTAGGAAGGGAGATGTCATCAAAAACTGGGAGTCTTAGGAAAGGTTGCCTATAGTAAATGGCATCAAGCTGAACCTTGAAGAAAGCTAAGGATGCTCAGAGGTAGAGGTGAAGAGGGAGTGCATTCCAGGCAGAGGGGGACAGCCTGTGAAAAAGCTTTATATATCAGAAAATACAATGTTATATTCAGGGAACAGTTAGAAGGATGCTTTGGCTGAGTTAGAATGCATGGGGGGTAATGATGTGAAAGTGAGGCTGGCCAAGGAACACTTGAAATACCAGGCTCAGGCATTTGCACTTTTTCCAGAGACAGTGGGGAGCCAGTGAAGATTTTGGAGCAGGAGAGTAACATGGTCTTGTGAGTGAGTGTTTTAAGAATCTTAACTTAGAAGCTTTGAGAAGGATGGATTAGAAAGGGGGAGTGACTAGGAGTGACTAGAAGTAGGGAAACCAATAAAGAGATGATTTATTTACTATAGCAACAAAAACAACAAAACAAACAACTTTAAAAGACGCTGACCAAGAAAAATACTAACCAGGACTCCAGAGGAGTGATTATGTAGAGTGCCACTCATCTCCTGAACAGAGGAGAGATGGACCTGAGGTACAGAATAAGATATTTTTTAAAAAATTCAACAGTATTTTACTTTTCTAATTGCATATATAGTTTTCAATATTCCAAATTTCCCCCTCCTTCCCTTGCCTCCCCCCTCCCCAAGACAGCAAGCAATCTGATAGAGGTTATAGATGTACAATAAGATACATTTTTGAACATGAGCAAAATGGAAATTTGTTTTACTTAACTAGGCACATCTGCTTCAAAGGTTGTAGGTGGGGTGGGGAGGAAGAGAAAATAAATGCTTAATTGAAAAAAATTGAATTTAATTTTTAGAGACAATTTCAATCATCTATGGTGACAGTCTGAAAGAGACAAGTGACCCAATGAGCAGGAAGAGCAAGATAGATGTAAGAGATATTCAATCTGGGAAGAATCAAAGGGTTGTGTTAAGATTAGATAATAAGCATTTGTAGGGAACCTAGTGGAGAAGGTGGATTGTGGGAGTAACCAGGAATTGGTTGGTTTGCTAAGCTGGGACTTGAGGCCAAGGGGCTAAAGGATTCAAAAGCAGAGGAGACTGAATAGCTGAATTGGTTAGCAATAGGGTTAAGACCATGGAATGTTGAAAGAGAGGGGGTAATGTCTGAAAGAACAAGAAAAGTTGGGGAAGTTGGAGTTTACAGGGAGGAAAAAGAATAAGTTTAGAAGGAGGGTGGGATGGAAGGATAAAAGGTTTTGACGAGAGAAAGAAATTTCAGAGCTCCAGATCATGGGGTAGCTCAGTTATGGGCAATGGTGAGTATCCATTACTCATCCAATTACATCCAATTTTGACTATCACTGTGAAGAGCTGAGGAGGAGTAAAGATGTGAGTCATAGGAGTCAAGGGAATTAATCAACTGGAAGGTCAAGTTGTTCAAAGAAGTATATTGTACATATTGAAATCCTTGAATATAAAGACGGTATTTGGAGTGGGAAGTAGGATTAAGACCCAGGTACTAAACTAGAAGATCCTGGAAGCTAGTAGATATTTGGGACAAGCAGCTGAGTCAGGGGAATACATTACTGCATATGGTGGCAAAGGGACCAAAAGTGGCAGTGAGGAGAAGAGCAATGCTGGATGTGACAGGGGTCTATGACAGAAAGAATACTCTATGTTAAAGAGGGTAGGTAGGATAGCAGTTTTATGAGAAGAGCCAGGTTTTGGTTAACATCAGAAGAAAAGAGTTGGACAGAAAGACAGTTGGGATGGAAATGGGTTTGTTGACAAGAGAACAGGTCTTCCAGAGGGTTGGATGGAATATTAAAGAAGGCTATGGGCTGTAGGGATAAGGGCTGAGGAGGCTAACAATATACAGGAGGAGGTGCAGACTGAGATACCTATAAGAGATCCTAAAAATATATATAGTGGAATTATGAACTGGAAAGAAACTTAGAAACCACCTAGGGCAATCTCCTCCTTTTACAGAGAAGGAAATTGAGGCCCAAGAAGCTTCAGTGGCTTGTCCAAGATCAACAAAATGGGATTTGATTAGAGGCCAATTCTGCTTGATTCTACAGACTCATTGCTTTATCTACTGTACCATGAAAAGTGAAGAGAAGGATCTATAGAACTAGAGACTTATAGATACCACCTTTTCCAAATGACCTTTCTCTCTTCTGATCACCTTAATTAGACCCTGAAAATGTCCATTTCTTAGAACTTAGTGTGAAACTTTCAGTTCATCTACACAAACAAGAGACAGAGATAGAGAAAAAGAGGGAGAAAGAAAGAAACAGAGAGGGAGACACAGAGGCACAGAAAGAGTTTTAATAAGAGAGAGAGAGAGAGAGAGAGAGAGAGAGAGAGAGAGAGAGAGAGA
>JAJPUD010003236.1:0-62087 GCA_023553655.1 Myrmecobius fasciatus | reverse complement strand
AGAGAGAGAGAGAGAGAGAGAGAGAGAGAGAGAGAGAGAGAGAGAGAAATGGAGACCAGCCTCTCTCACAGCTTCTCATGATGCCCCTGCAGACCCTCTCCAACCCATCTCAACACTCTTCATCTGTGGTTTCACTGATGTAAGGAACTCCCAGATGAGGAAACTCTACCAAATGCAGGTTAGAACCTGCATCTGATGGTCTTAAAAGAACCGCAAGAGCACTGTGAAAGTAAGGATTACAGTTCCGTATTGGCCAGAGATGGGACTAGAAACCAAGACTTCCTACTCTCTGGGGCCAGTACTTTTCCATTCTACCACACACACACACACACACACACACACACAAACACACACACTTTCATACTCACAATCTACTCTAAGATGGACAGAAAGTTGTCCAAAAGCAGTGGTTGCCATTTTTTTTGCTCTTCTCAGACACTGTGTGCAGCCTTTTCAGAGAACCACTTTTGATAAATGCTTTCTCTACCCAAGGCCCAGTAGAGTACATTATCACCGGGCAGTGCAGCAACATTTGAGGAATCCTTTTGGATGACAATGACTGGACACCCACTGCTATTGAGAATATCATTCAAATATCTCTAACTCTAGAGAAGAACTTTGGGGCCCAACTGCTTAGAGCATATGCACTAGTCACAAGGATGTTCACTTCTGAAGTTAGGCCCCCAACCCAAACACAATGATCTAACTTCCCAGAATGTTGCATTTTTGCCTCCCAAACATAAAGCGACTTTATGCTGTCAGTGTGGTGCAAAGAGTGATTCTTATTTTGTTTTTTCTCAATATGCTATCAAAGAGAAGAGTGTTTATAAGGCAGAGATTTACAGAGCTCATCGTCAGCTGGATTCCAGCTTCCGTGTCAGCTGGATGCATTTTTTATCACTCCAGTGTCTATGTAGTTGATAGCTATAGTCAGATAACAATAGAAAAGTAATAGAGCTGGCAGGCATATGAGCAAGTGAGGCAAGCGATGTCTATCTAATGGGGAAGGATTGTCCCCTGTGAAATATTTAAAGCATTAGACACAAAACAATGAGTTTCATTAGTTTGGAAAACTGGCCAGCTCTGCAGTACAGTTGCTTCCCAGAAACAAGCCAAGAACTAAACTGCATAGCCCAAACCTTGGATCAGCCAGCCCTCATGGCCCTCTGAATATGAGGGTGGGGAGCAGAACAGGAAGACCTGCCCTCTAACCTCTCTCCCCCCAGTTTCACTACCATGCTCTTTTTAGTGGCTCCACCCATTTGACTTGCCCAAGGCCAGGGGTGGAAAGGCAGATCCCTACACCACAGTGATGATTTCTCCCATCACACAGCTTCAAGCAACTCATCCCCAAAGGTCTAGCATTGATGATCACTGAACAGAGAACTGGGCACTCACTCTCTTTGAGAATTTTGCTTTCATTGTCAGTAAGGATGGTTTCATTCTTTGTCTTTGTATCTGCAGCACCCAGAACAGTGCCTGGCACATAGTAGGCACTTCACGAACACTTACAAACCGATTGCTAAGCAGCTGGCTAAAAGGCAAGAGTATTCTTTTTATGAGGACTGCAAGTCTGTTCCTCTCCCTTTTGGGGAGGGCACCAAGTTGACTCCTCCCTAGCAGTAAAAGGGCTTAATGAACAATATGCAATGCATTTGCCAAAGTCAGTGATAACGAAGAACAGGTGGAGAACTGTGGACACAGTATATTGCATGCATTGTCTGATACTACTCATGGATCAGTTCGTTTCACTTCTCTATTTCCCTTTTCATTGAGTCTAGAAGGAAATATGACACATCTTGGCATCAATGAAATGTAAAAGCCAAAGACATCAATAAAACAACAAAAAAAAGTGAAATGAAAAAATAACAAAAGAATACAAATGCCAACAGTGGAAAGAGAATAAATACAATTTTGGGGATCAAGGACCCCTCCAAATTTGGTGTCATAATTGACACTTTTCAGTGTCTATCTTTTTTATAACATGCTATATTCATGCTTTCAACATGGGGTTGGATTTTTGCCCTTTATTCTCGATAATTTGTCATTCTAGTCATAAAGAAATTATATAAAAAAATAAAATAAAAAAATAATAAATATATAAATAAATCTAGACCATAAGGGCTAGACCCTTTTCTATTTTATTTACATCTCCTTTACTCTGTGTTACAATTCTCACATCAGTAACATGCTTTGCCTTTGCACAAAATCCCAATTTTATACTACAATTTCCTTTCAGTCTCAACCAAGTTTCAGACTTTTAAATTCCCCAACATTATCTCTATCACTGCATCTGGCAGTTAAAATCTATTAATTAAAATTTTCCCTTTTACATTTCTGTTCTACCCAGATCAGCTCAAGTTATTAGAAATAGGAGGATTTTTAGCATTGCAGGCACTGGTGACATCATGGTTACCATAGAAATAACAATCTCGCAACAATAATACCAGGTTCCTTTCTTTATCAGGAGTGCTGCATTGCTGCTGTTCAAATCTTCCACCCGTAGGTGAAAAGCTGAGAAGCTTCCTGTCATTGAATAATCCACGATCATCCAAGCACATTTTCCAGACTAAAAAAGGGGGGGGGAAGAGAGGAAAAAGAAAGAGAGAGAGGCGGGGAAAGAGAGGGAGAGGGAAAGAGAGAGAAAGAGGAGGATGGAGGAAGAAAGAGAAAGAAAGAGGGAGGGAGGGAAGGAGGGGGAGACAGAGGCAGAGCCAGAGCCAGAGACACAGAGAGCCAGACAGACAGAGAGAGCCAGAGAGGAACTGTGGGAGAGAGAGGATGAAGAAAAAGAGAAAGAAAGAAGAGCAAAGAGACAGAAAGAGCAGGACAGAGAGGAGGGAGAAGAAGGAAGGGGAGGGTGGAGGAAGGAAAAGGGAAATAAGAGACAAAGGTTTGTTTTTTGGTTAGTTTTTTTTTTTCAGTTGTAGGCTGGGTCATTGACTATAATTAGACATAGGTACTTTAAAGCCCCAACTAAAGAGAAGGCAAGAAAACACCGATTTTAAACCCAGACATGACAAAAACAGTACATTAAATACAAAACTTCAATGATTCCTTGTTTAAAAATATATCTTTGTGAGATTCCAGTTTTTTCCACTAACAACCAAGGAATGGGTACTTTTCACAGCATCACAATTAGTCTCTGCAAACAGGGTTGTCGCTGTTAATCAGCTCTTGAATATTTCCATGTCCCAAGGAAGGCCAAGCTTCCTCAGGCCTGCTCTTCACCTGCGGCTGCTGTTGTTGCTGTAATTCTTGGGGGCAACCAGCTGCTTTTTCAAGTGAAGAGCTGAGCTGCTGCTGTCAGTTACATTTCTGAGAGAATAAAGATTACTGTCAGACCCCAATTACTCAGTCCTACTGTGGCCTGGTAATACTTGGATTGCCATTGACCTTGATATGCCCACATATTCGGTTTTCACAAGCATCTTGTCTTTGGGATATTTGTGCTTTTTTTATACTGCTAAATTAAACCACTTTAAATCTTGTTGTTGTTGTTTTCAGAAAGGAGGTGGCAGGAAAGAGAAATGATTTAGAAATCCCTTTTAAACTTGCCAAATTCTCTAGCCCAGTTCCTATAAATTAATGACTCTTTTAGTAATCAATAACAAGACATGATTTCCTACTGAATCCCACCACAGCAGATCAATCTTCGGTTGCCACTATCTCCCCAATTTGGTGTTCCAAAGATTTATGACAGTGGCAAAAATGTTTTATTGAAATACACCGGGAACCTAATTGAGTACAATCCCGAGCAAATTGCAAAGGTATGTAATGCTATAATTAATGTAATTAGAGAGGGAAATTGATTGTCATTACAAATGCAATCAGAATCTTTTACATTATTATATTTGCCATGCTAATGGAGTTGTTATTGCCATTTATAAAAGAGTTGCCCTTTCTTAACAGCAAAATTGGCAAAAAAGCAAACAATACATGGGAGGTTGCTGGAATGAGTCAGGGCAAGATGATAAGCAATGGGGCCAGCAGTCAGAACATAGACCATTCATTCCAGCCATCTTTGTGAGGAATTCAGATTGTCCCAGCTGGACTGATCATGGGCTGGTCTTCACCAAGCAGCCAGACAGTGGAAATGAATGGGTCCTACAGTCCCCATAGGGTAACCCTGTGCCCATAAAGATGGAGTCGCCCTCTTATCGCTCTGCTGAATCAAACCAGGCTCAGTAACTCAATGGCTTTGCCATTCAGAGATCATTTTCATTTGCTAAAGCCAGGTGTGAATCAGCCAGCAAACAGGTCCCAGTGATTATATTCTAAATGTTCATGTGACATGACATCAAGCCTGCTTGAAAAAATGGGGGGGAATCTCAAAGGGGTGGCCAGTGATTTCTATTTTTTACTGAAATTCAGTCAGAAGATTACAGATTTAGCACAGCAAGGAACCTGAGAGATCATCTAGTCCCATCCCTTATACTTCCCCATGTCCCCCACACACATTTTATAGATGAGAAGACAAAGAGAGTCAGATTTCCAATGACCCAAAGGCACTAAGCAGGAGGCCAGGATTTGAGCTGTTATTGTTCAATCACTTCAGCACTGTCCGAGTCTTCATGAATTTATTTATTTATTTGTTCCTGGCAAAGATACCGGAGCAGTTTACACATCTTTCTCCAACTCGTTTGATAGATGAGGAAACTGAGACAAACAGGGTGAAGCGATTTGTCTAGGATCACACATGGAGGAAGCATTGAACTCATGAAGAAGATAAATCTTCTTGACTTGAGGCCTGGCATTCTAGCTGCCAAGGATTTGAATACAAAACTTCTGACTCTAAAACCACTCCTCTCTCCAAAGCCCTCAGTGATATCATACTTGCCAAATTTGATGGTATTTTGTTACCTTCACCCTTTGTTGATTTCATCAGCTCCCATGATTTTTAATTACCATCCCTGTACAGATGACTCTCCCCATCTTGTACTCTGGATCCAATCAAACTGGCTTCCTTTTGTATTCTTCACATGTCCTTCTATCTCTCATTTCCATGCCTTTGAACTGGCTATCTCCCAAGCCTGAAACACCCTCCCCCACCCCGGGCTGATACCCCATAAAAGTCCTTTCATCATTTAAGACTTAATTCAAGGAACTCCTTCCACATGGAGCCCTTTTCTGCTTCATTCTCCCATGTTCTCCCTCTCAAATTACCTTGGATCTAATTTATATTTCTTTTCTTTATAGTTATTCTTCACATAATTTGATATGGTCCCATTTTCTCCTCCATCAAAATGGAAGCTCCTTGAGAGTAGAGTCATTTGTTTATTTTGTATTTTTATCCCCAGCAACATAAAGCACCCAGCACCTAGCAGGGGCTTACTGAATATTTGTTGAATTGAATTTAATTGTTCAACTATAAGGTTAAGAAAACAGATGATAAATGCACATTAGAATCAAGTCTATATGCAAATTCAGTATACCTCTTTTCAGAAGAAGATCTTTGCAAAGGATTGGCTCACTCAAGCAGCATTCTGAAACCTCTAAAGATAGGCAAGGGTATGTGCCAGCATCAACTGAGTACCTTAAAGCAGGAGCTGTTCCATCATTACTTTGGAGGCCCCAAGCTCCAGGACTTTATGGTCGTTCCAGAAGGCTCCAACAGACTACATGATATAATAGTAGATAGAGGGTCTGCCTGAGAACCAGGCAGATCCAAAGTCAAGTCTTGCCCTCAACACACGCCTGTGTAGCTATGTGGGGGTGGGCAAATCATCCAATCTTAGTGGCCCAGGCAACTCTCAGATCATAAATGACAGAGGTTTTAGATCTAGATCAGTAGAATACTATGTTTAGTTTTGGCAGTCACATTTTGGGAAGGACATGGGTAAGGTCTAAAGGCAACTGAAATGGTAAAGGGCTTGGAGCTTATGTCATGTGAGAATGAGTTGATCAATCTGAAGAAAAGAAGAGTGAGGGGAGACTTGACAATTGTCTTCAACTATCTGAATGGTTCTCATGGGCACGATACTTTAAATTTGCTTCAATGTGGCCCCAGAAAGTATAACTAGGAACAATAAGTGGAAGTTGCCAAGAGATGACAAATTGAGGCCTGGTCCCAGGTCCCATGGCCACATAACTCAAGCTGTCCAAAAGGAAGATGAGCTACCTGGAGAGGTAATGGGCTGCTTCTAATTGGAAATCTTCAAGTGAGGACATAGAATAGCTTAGAGAATTCTAAGTCAGGTATGGTTGGGACTACATGGTCCTGAGAGCCCAACAAACTCAACAATTTTGTGATTTTTCTACAACTCAGAAAGAAAATTTAAAATTCATTTCATCATGTTAAGACCAGTGGAAATCCTGGCTTTATTTTTACCCTTCCAAACCATGAAGGAGATCACTGTCATTTTGTCTGACAAGCCACAGAAGGAAGATGATGGCTCTTAGATCTCACTAAATCCTTTTGGCTATGAAAATTCTCAAAGCCCTAACTGCTTATGTCATTTGATGCATCACCCTGGGCTTCTTATCTCTTTGCAGGGAAGAACTAAGGTCCTGCCAGAAAGCCAAGCTTGAAGGAAACCCAGCTTCAATAATTCCTTTCTCTGCCAAATGAGGGGGTTGGATTAGATCATTTATAATGTCCCGTTCCAGCTAACAACCCAAAACTGTGAATATCCCCAAAGCATAAGAATATGGGACTTAAAGGTCATGTGTGGTATAGTATATAAACATTAGGTTGAAAGCAGAGGAATGAAATTGCAGGTCTGCCAAGTATTTCCTACCTGTATGACCGTAGGCAAGCCACCTAATATTTCTGGGCCTCAGTTTTCTCATCTGTACAATGAAATGATTGGGGTACGTGATTGCTAAATCCCTTCAAGTTCTAAATCTGCAATTATTGAAGAAGTACTAAATCTAAGAAGGGGCAGGTTGCTAAGCAACAGATTTCTTTTTTATAAAATGGGTTCTGCTCTCTCCTCTGTTTTTGACTAATTTTTTATTTTCTGGGTTTTTTTCCCTTTTTGATTCAATTAAATTTCAGAGCATTTTATCTTTTTGCCCTTACAATATAGTCCTATCTCTGCGAGCACTATTTAGCTTATGGGTTCATACTCATCCAGTGTTAAATACTGGCAGATGGAGAACCTGAACATTAACTGGAGATGGCTTCTGGCCAGCCTACCAAAACCTTGTACTGAGCAATTTAGCAACAGCAAAGGTTTGAA
Source organism: Myrmecobius fasciatus (assembly GCA_023553655.1). Lineage (NCBI taxonomy): Eukaryota > Metazoa > Chordata > Mammalia > Dasyuromorphia > Myrmecobiidae > Myrmecobius > Myrmecobius fasciatus. The sequence goes on along the minus strand of JAJPUD010003236.1, from coordinate 54,903 downwards.
TGACTGTGTGGTTATCTCCTTTGGCAATGGCTGCAATGGATTACACTGTGACACAATGTTCAGCCAAGTATATCACAGTGTCGGAATGAGACCAGATCTGGAGCCTTGATCCTTAAGCTGTAGATATTGACGTCCAATTGGCGGCCAGATAATGAGAAAGTTCTATAAACACTGGAAAAGACAGTGCAGGGTGTTATCTCCCATGTATAAAGTGTTTAGCAAGGAAAAAAAATAGCTGTAAAGCTAATTTCTGTAAAATGGATCTCAGTTTCCTACCAGTTTCCATTATAAAATTGGAGAAGACTTCCCAGGAAAAAAAAATAAACAATTCCTTCTTCTCACCCTCACCCTCAGTAGACTCAGTTGAAAACCTTAAATTGGCAGGTATTAATGAAAGGGCATTACATATAATCTAACTAGGTAGCTACCTAAATAATGTGACTGGAAGGGTGCCACTTAGCTCAAAAATCTCAGTCTCTTTGTCCTGTAATACATTCTCCCTACCTGGTGAAATTCCTACCATTATAATCATTTCTTTGGATTAACCAAAAAAATAAAAAAAGGAAAAAGAGCTAACAGTTAAAAGCACAACTATAACTCCAGCATGAAGAAAGCATAGGGAGGGGAAGATCGACATGCTCTAACCTTTTCTGAAAATAAGCAGAATGATCAGATTAGGTAGCTGTCATCTTTGAAAGCCCAGAAGTCTGGTGCTAGAGCTAGGGAACAACATGGGAAAGGGGGACAGGCTACCAAGACATTCTTCCTAGGATAGCCCTGTTTGCAAGGAGAAAGGTTTTGGTTTAATTCAGACTGAATGAATGAACATGTTGCTTAATTGTTTGTTTCTACACCTCCTGACTATAGTCAGAACCCAAAATGTAAGTTTTAAATCACTAAAATGTTTCCAGTGCACTGGAGTCCATGGTGGATTCTGAAGAGGAGAGAAGAAGGACCATGACATCATTTTCCAAAAAGCAAAAAGCATAATTCTCCAAGTAAAAATCTCTCTCAGAGAAGAAAGGAATGGACATCCTGTTCGAGTATTTATTAAGGCCCTACTGTATGCCAGGGACTATGCCAGGCACTGGGAAACACACACACACATACAAAGATGAAACAACCCCTGCTCTAAAGAAGCTTGCATTCTGCTGGAGCAACAACATGTACATATATATGTATTTACTGAATAAATATTTACATTACACAAAATACATTCAAGTTAATTACATTTGAGATGATTAGAGAGGGAGAGCACTAGCAGTTGGGGAAATCAGGAGACTTTTCATAGAGAAAGTAAAACATAAATTGCTCTATGAAGGAAGGGAGGGATTCTCTGAAGCCCAGGTAAGGAGGATGGTCATTTTAGTCATGGAGGACAATCACTGCAAAGGCAAGGAGAATGGAGAGAAAATGCCCTAAGTGATGAGCAAAACGACCAGTTTGGCAAGAATGCTTAGAATGGGGAAGAGGAGAGGGGAAAAGGAGGAGAGAAAGAAGAATGTATGGTGAGGCTGTGGTAATAGCTTAGGGGCAGATTGTGAAAGATTTTAAAGACAAATGGTGGACTTTACATTTGATAACAAAGGCAATGGAGAACCATCAGAGTGAGCAGGGGAATGGCATGGTCACATCTGTGTGTAAGAAAGGTCACTTTGGCAACAGTATGGAAAATGAATTGGATTGGGGAGAAACTGGAGGCAGAAAGGCCATTGGAGTCTAGACAAGATGATGAGGGCCTGCACTAACATTGTAGCTGTGAGTTAGATGTGAGAGATATTGTGGCATTAGAAATAGCAAGATCTAACAATTGGTTTGGATATATGGGGGGAGGGAGAGTGGGAAATCAAGAATAATGCCAAGGTTTACAAACCTGGGAGAATAGAACAAAGAAGTTAAAGAAACATGGAAGTCTGGTTGGGAAGATGATTTGGGGGAAAAGATAATGAGCACTAACAGACTAAGTTTAGTCTAAATTTACTAATCTAACTAGTCTAACTAGTCCAATTTAAAATGTCTAATAAGAAGCTTGTAATGTGGAATTAAAGTCAAAAGTAGGGACTGGGACTAGATTTATAGATCCAGTAATCATTTATGCAGAGATGATAATTAAATTCATGGGAAGTGATGAGATCATCAAGAAAGAAAGAATAGAGAAGGAAAAGAAGAGGGCCCCGGACAGATTTTTGTGGAACTCCTCCAGTTAGGAAGTATGATATGGATGTTGAGCCAGCAAAGAAAGAACCATTAGATAGGTAGAAGGAGAATATGGAGAGAAGTCATGAAAACACAGAGAAAAGAGAATATCCAGTAGGAGAAGGTGGTCAACAGAGAGATAAAGAAAGATGTGGACTGAAAAAAAAACCCATCAGATGTGGTGATCAAGAGATCATTGGAAACTTCGGAGAGCACACTTTTAGTCAAATCATGCAACTGAAAGCCAGAATGCAAAGGGTTGGGGATAAAATCAACAGAAAAGTGAAGGTAATGAGTTAGACTTTTTTCTAGGAGTCTGGCTGAAAATTAAGAGGAGGGATTCAGGATGCTGGTTTAAAGGAATGTCTGGACTTAGTGTTTTTTAAGGATGGGAGGACAGGCATTTTTGATACTTGTATCATCAAATTCTAAAATATCATAGGAGGAACGTTAGAAATCATCAAGTTGAACTCTCCTTTTGTTTTGTTTTTTTTTGCTTTTTGCTGAGGCAATTGGGGTTAAGTGACTTGCCCAGGGTCACACAGCTAGGGAATGTTAAGTGTCTGAGACCAGATTTGAACTCAGGTCCTCCTGACTTCAGGGCTGGTGCTCTATCCACTGTGCTACCCAGCTGCCCCAATCAAGTTGAACTCTCACTTGGAATATGAATCCCCTTTACAATATCCTGGACAAGGAGTCATCTAGTCTATAACCCTCAAAGCTGAACCTTCTGTTCCCATCTACTATCTCACATCCATCAAACTAGCAACATAATTAAAACACAATTAAAAGCAATGAAACTCAACAGTAGGAAAGTTGTAAAGAAACAGGTAAGCCCCCTACTTGTGTGACTGACCATTCTTTCTTAATCTCCTTTGCTGGCTCATTCATTCAACTCTTGGATCTTCATGAAGGTCCCTGTGATTAGTATCTCCTGACAATTCCAGTAGGTTCTTCCTTGTTGTCGTCTTTTGCCCTTCATTCTCAAAGAGGACCAAGACGTCTGGGAGTTGATGCCATGATATGAAAGTGGATTGGATTTAAGTGAGGGAGGGCTGTGTAAAAGTCACCTGCCTCACTTTCCCCTCCAGAACCAGCTGGATCCAGAGGCAAGATATAGATCAAGATGACTGGAGGTGGCCCTGGATGAAATGGGAGAATGCTACTCCCTCTTCCATAGTACAGCCCTCTAGTTATCTGAAGATGGATTTCACATTCCCTATTGGGTCTTCTGTTCTCTAGTCTCAACACCCTCAATCCCTTTAATCACTCTTTATGTGACATGACCTTCTTATGTGACACTCTACTCTTGACATGCTCCATTTGCATGAAATGTGGCACCTAGACCATAACACAATAGTGCTTGTGTGATCAGTCCATGGCCCATACTTACAAAACTATCTCTCTCCTCATTCAGGGCTCACTTAATTACTTGAGTGACTCTGGGAAATCTCATCAGTGTGGATCTTTCCCCAACCTAGTACAATTCACAAACTTAGTTTGAACAGGATATTTCTTTCCACTTGAGGTTACTTTAGCTCTTTGTCACAATCAAGTTCCACTGTTTACTCTTCCTGAGCTTGCAGAATGAGTCAACTCCAACTCCCACACCCTTTTCTTAAGTGCTGTTCTGAAGACAGGTCTTGCATCCTGTACTTATAAAATTGATCTTCGGGCTCTAAGTGCAAGATTTGACATTTAGACTTATTAAATTTAATCTTGTTAGATTTGTTCCATCATCCTGTCTAGACCTTTGTGGATCCTGATTTCCTCCTCTAACCTATTAACTTTTCTTTTCAGCCAGAAAGTCAGTAAGCATATATAGTCAGTTCCTCCGCCTAAAAGAATGGCACAAAAGTTAACAAGAACAGGAGTGAGAACAAGTCACCCTCCAGGATGACATCTGTATTTTTGCACCCACCTAATTGTTGAAACACCTGGTACATATTCTGTCTTCTTGTTCACAAGGATACCACAACCACATTTTTCATATATTTCTATCCAGATACTGTGAAGATTGACTAATTCCCCCCCTCCTTTTCTGTGTTTCAATATTCACTGTGCAGGTTATTCTCTCTTTATCGTGTAGCATGGTTTACCAAACTATAGTCTGAGGGCCAAATCTGACATAGGCCAGATATGATGCTTGATCCATAGTTTGCCAACCCCTGGTATATAGCTAACAATTGCAATCCCTCCACACTTGAGCTTTGTGCGTCATTCTTGGCCAAGTCCTCCCAGAAATTCTCCAAAGAGGATTTATTTAAATGCTAGCATTTTTCTATGTCTCTTAATATTCTTCAATTAATCAATCACCAAGGATTTATTGAGTGTCTACTCTGTGCCAGGCACTGTGCTAGTCACTAAGGACATGAGGACCAAAACAAAGGAATCTTTACCCAAAGTAAAGAGCCTCCTTAATTAGAATTCTATGCTACAACTGCTTGCACCCACCATACACCCCTCTGTTGTATGGTCCTTTCACCTCTGAGTGTTTAAGTTCCATGATTCCTGGTCACATGGCATTACAGAAAAATAAAGGCATCTCTGGCATATTGTTCTCCCCCCTCCCCCAGTGCCTATAGCCATGACTGGAGATGAAGAACAACTCAGAGCTTTCCAGATATATGCAAAACTTCACTTTGAGGAGAATAGCCTTCTAGTCACAGCTTCCTGTAAACAGTTGGCTGGGGAAATTAGCACTGCTTTACAGCTTTTTTCAATAAGTATAGCTTTATTTGCTGCTAACTGTGTAACCCAATGTTCACCTAATTGTGAACAGAGCCAATGTGTTCCCTGAAAACTTAATTTAACTCTTTGAGTGCCCATAGAAATGTAAAATGCTATTAAATGCCAACAAACATACATAGTTTCTCCTATCCACTTTTTTCTCCACACTTACTTTTCTTCAGTTCCCTCTTTGACTTTATTAGTGTTAGTCAGAAACAGGGTCACATGGTCAAATTGCTCTTCAGATATACAGCTTCTTAGCAGATTGGTACACAATGCTTATCTGTGAGATGGTTCAAGGTTCTCTCAGAAGAGAGTAGCCTTCAAATCAAAGCTTCCTGTAAACAATGAAGGCTGGGGAAATTAGTAAGAACCACTGATTTACTGTCTTTGTTCAACATACTTTTTTTTCATGATAACTTTCACTGGTCCTCCAGAATCACTCAAAGCTCATAATCTTAACCTTAATCCATCAAATTGGCAAATACAATTAGAAGCAAACAAATTCTATGCTGGCAGGGTCATGGAGAAACAGGTCTATGTATTCACTGTTGGTTGAAACTATCAATTTATACAATGTTTTTGTAGAACTATCTAGCAGTACATAGTAAACATTACAAAGATTACCATACTTTTAACCCATTCAGTACATTTGTTAGGAATATATCCTGAAAGTATTATGAAGAGCAGCATTTGTATAAAAAAGGAGCTCTCTCTTCAAAGAATTTTATGGCAGTATTATATGTAATTAAGAGAAGGTCACCTAAAAATCCAACAAAAATTGTGGTACATCTAAGTTTTTGTTGATTTTCAGTTATCTTTCAGTCCTGTCTAACTCTTCATGATCCTGTCTGGGCTTTTCCTGACAAAGATACTGACTACAGTAGTTTGCCATTTCCTTCTCCAGCTCATAGGAAGAACTGAATTACACAGAGTTAAGTAACCTGCCCAGGTTCACACAACTAGGAAGTGTCAGAAGTGAGATTTGGACATAAGATGAGTTTTCCTCTATCTACTGTAGTTTTACCTAGCTGCTCCATTAATTTAATGGAATATTATAATGCCATTAAGATCAATAAGAATATAGGCAATAACTATAGCAATTTAGTGTTTGATAAACCCAAAGACCCCAGCTTCTGGAATAAGTACTCACTATTTGACAAAAATTGCTGGGAAAATTGGAAACTAGTGTGGAAGAAATTAGGGCTTGACCCACACCTACCACCACATACCAAGATAAGATCTAAATTGGTTCATGATTTGGATATAAAGAGTGATATTATAAGTAAATTAGAGGAACGTAGTATAGTTTACCTCTCAGACCTGTGGAGATGGAACTCTTAATTGAACACCAGATAGATAATTTTGATTATATTAAGTTAAAAAGTTTCTGTACAAACAAAACTAATGCAGTCAAGATTAGGAGGGAAGCATCAAATTGGGAAATCATCTTTACATTTAAGGGTTCTGATAAAGGCCTCATTTCTAAAATATATAGAGAATTGTCTCATATTTATCAGAATTAAAGCCACTCTCCAATCAATAGTCAAAGGATATGAACCAACAATTTTCAGATGATAAAATTAAAACTATTTCTAGTCATATGAAAAGGTGCTCCAAATCACTATTGATCAGAGAAATGCAAATTAAGACAACCCTGAGCTACCACTACATACCTGTCAGATTGGCTAAAATGATAGGAAAAGATAATGACAAATGTTGGAGGGGATATGGGAAAACTGGGACACTGATACATTATTGGTGGAATTGTGAATGGATCCAGCCATTCTGGAGAGCAATTTGGAACTATGCTCAAAAAGTTATCAAACTGTGTATACCCTTTGACTCAGCAGTGTTTCTATTGGGCCTATATCCCAAAGAAATCATAAAGGAAGGAAAGGGCCCCACATGTGCAAGAATGTTTGTGGCAGCCCTTTTTGTAGTGGCTAGAAACTGGAAACTGAATGGATGCCCATCAATTGGAGAATGGCTGAATAAATTATGGTATATGAATGTTATGGAATATTATTGTTCTGTAAGAAACGACCGGCAGGATGATTTCAGAGAGGTTTGGAGAGACTTGCATGAACTGATGCTGAGTGAAATGAACAGAACCAGGAGATCATTATACACGGCAACAACAAGACTATATGATGATCAATTCTGATGGACATAGCTCTCTTCAACAATGAAATGTTTCAAACCAGCTCCAATTGTTCAGTGAAGAAAGCCATATACACCCAGAGAGAGGGATGTGAAGTGTGGACCACAACATAACATTTTCATGCTCTCTATTGATGTTTGCTTGCATTGTGTTTCCTTTCTCAGATTTTTTTTTCTTGTAGATATGATTTTTCTTGCATAACAATGATAAATGTGGAACTATGTATACATATATTCGATTTGTGAAGTATTTTTAACATAATTAACATGTAGTGAATATCCTGCCATCTAGAGGAGGGGTGGGGACTAGGGGCAAAAATTTGTAACAGAAAGCTTTGAAGGTTCAATGTTGAAGAATTATCCATACATATGTTTTGCAAATAAAAAATTTTAATAATAAAAAAGAAAAAGAAAAAAATCAATAAGTATAATAAATACAATAATAATCTGGAGAGAACTTTCTAAAATAACATGAATGGGATAAAAAGTGGAACCAGAATAAGGAAATATACACTAAGCACAACCACATAAAAGGAAAAATGAATAGAAGAAATAGGTAAGAAAAGAGGATACTGAGAAGGAGCAACTAAAACATGATATCTTTAGGTTTGAAATGAATTAATTTGAATGCAAATAGTTATCAAGTCAGTTTAGTTTATTGCAGAGAAGTTTGGTATCAGGTTTTAAATGGAACTTAAAAAAATCTTCATCCTAATTCTTTTATTATAGATCTTGCATGTGTAAAGATCCTTCCTTCTTCTATCCTGGAAATTTCGGCCAAAATTCAAATCAGAAGAGAATAGGGGCATCCTGTAGTGTGAGGAATCAGGTTCTGCTAGCAATCATCTCATGCTGGGCCCTGCCATAAACACCCTTCTTTCCAACAACAACAACAACACATTTATATAGGTCTTGAGGTTTGCAAAGCAATTTACAAACATCATCTCCTTTGATCCTCATAACAACCCTGGGGATAGGCTCTATTATTACCCCCAGTTTACAAATAAGGAAGCTGAGGCAGACAGAGGTTAACTGACTTATCCAAGGTCAAGCTGCTCTTAGGAAGGGCCTGAAACCACATTAAAATCGAGGACTTTCTGACTGAAGGCCCAGCACATTCTGTGCACTGCGGCACCACCTAGCGGCCAAAAATAATCCCCACTTGGAACACAGCTACATATGTAGACACAGTGTAAACATAATACAAAAAGAGGAAAAGAATGATGAGCAAATTATAATACTGACATGTCTCTTGGACCTTCCAGCTGGCAATGTACTTTCTCTATTTTATCTCCCAACAGGTCTTTAAAGTAGATACAAGAAGAATTATCCCCATTCTACAGATGAGGAAGGAAAATACATGAGAATATATGAAATATTTCACAGAATATTAAATGCCAGTTTTTATAACACTGTACTAAAATGCACAGAGGAATTTGTGCTGTCAAAAATTCTAGAAAAATATTGCCTAATCTTTGAATTAAAAAAATTCATATGTCCAGTTAATGTATCAAATCTAAATTTTGATAAAGATGACTTCAGTTTTGTTTTATTGAGGGATATAATAAGGTTCTTTTGGATGGACAAAATAAATCTAGGCCTGCAGACAACACAGTGAAAATGTATCCTCTGTTCTAACGAACAGATGTATAAAACTGGATTGGTGGTTGAATTGGACACCATTTCAAATGCTCATGACTTTCTCTTACATGGGATCTGGGCTGGGATCCTAATTATGGCATTAGAGAAGGACAGCTGAAGCAGTGGGTGATTGGAAATACTGGGTATTTGTATGCCCGGACATCAACTTGGTGGGATTTTTTTCTAATTATTAATAAGCAATAGTGTTCTTTTCCTTTTCGACTCTCATTCTTCTCCCTTGCTGCTTTCCCCCAACATCAGCAAGATTAAAAAAAAAAAAGAAAAAGAAAAAAGAAAAAAAAAGAAACAATAACACAAAGAACTTAGCTTACTCTTACCTGAGGATTGCCAGACACTAGAGGAACAGACAGAAGTAAAAATCTGGCCCACTGCAAAAGGCTCCACTTCAAAGGGTAAAGAGCAGAGTGATCATTTAAATGGAAAAGAAGCATAAGAGAAATCACTTACGAGGAAGGATTTTCTGGGACTTCACAGCACAGGGGCTCAGTCTCTCTAAAATGGATGCTAGAGAGACAACTTCCAAAAGTACTCACAAGATACTACCAAATTTCCAGTGTGATCATGTTGCTACAATATCATTTTTTCATTTTCTTTGCTATTTAGTTTCCAGAGCAGAGGTTAGCAACTGTTACTAGCTAAGAAGTATGGACATTTTTAAGTTTTGCCAAAAACAATTTTAAAGGATGAAATTGGATCCCCGGTGGATAAACTAAAAAAAAAGTCTAAGTAAATATTCCTCTTTAAAGGCTAAGATCACATGACCATCAAAGTTCTCTTGCTATTAACAAAAGAAATGAAATTTGAGGCCTTACCATCAACAGATATCAATACCAAACAGAATGCTGCTCCTGATCAAACCAGGCAAAGTAAGCCAAAATTGTGCTAGATGTTGCAATCAGAACAATCAGAAATTTCCGGTACAGAATTTTACTTTTAATTAGCATTTTAAAGGAATGTATTATGTGACCTCATTCAAAATGCCTAAGGATACCACTGAGGCAACATCCTGACAGAATGGGAAGAACGGGTACTGGACTTATGATTTCTTTGGAGAACTTCTAGGGGAGGGAAATCCCTCTACCAATATAAATTAATACCTGCTCAGCTACTTACTCTTAAAGAATTGCCTAAAGCATTGAAAAGCTAAGTGATTCACCCATAGTCAAACATCCATCTTGGGCCACTGGAGGATTTGAACCAAGTCCTCCTGTAGGCCAGCTCTCTGCCACAATGCTCTCAGTAGAGGCAACACCTCTCAAATCACACCAGACAAATCACACACTCCCTTCACATGTGACTGTAGTTATGCTTTTCTTTATTCTTCCTTTTTCTCCAATATTGAGTTATATGTGATCATGACGATAAGGAAGCCTCATCCCCCCCCCCATGTTGGGTGGGCCTCTGGTGTCAAATTTATGGAAAAACATGGAGAATCACATAAGAAAGATAGTCAAAGGTAAATTATAATCTATCCTCAAAGTATTTATATTCTGTTAGGATAAAGACAATGTCCTTTCAGTGACAGCTGTGTTTGAATTACATGAGAGCAAAGGTTTCTGAGTGCATTCAAGTCTCTACATTAGCTTGGCTATATTATAAATAGATTATGGACCACCCCTTTACTCATGTATACCTATATGGAATTAATGCAAACTGAGGCTTATTTCATAGACAAACAGTATCAATAAGGGTGTTAATCCCCACATTGCCATTGGAACCAAAGGCCACTCTATGGCTTAAAGCAAAAGAGAAGAGGGAGACAAAAGGCTCTTTCTAAAAATTAACAAACTATCATATTTTTTGTATTTTAAGTTTTATTTATGCTCTTGTTTTTACATCCCAATCACTTTCACATTTTCTACACTGACCCTCACCATGACCCAGAGAGCCGACCTTTGTAAGAAATAAAAACAGTTCCTCAAAGCCAACCCACACAGTGACCATGGCTGACAGCATATGCCACATTTTGCCCTTCTTCTCCAAGGAAAGAAAGGTGGGAGGCACAGGAAATGCTAAATTCAAAGAGTTAATATTCACATTGTCAGAGTGTATGGCAGTGAAACAAAAATGCATTTTAAATAAATTATGTTTTGATTCAATTTACATACTAAGAGAGTCTAGCTCATCTTCCTTCTTTAAAAGAGAATATTGGATTTTTACCATTCCAAAGCATAGTCTTACAAAGGCTTTGTAATGTAATATATCAGTGGGAGGTATAACTCAACCTTTGTCAGGGGTGTACTACTGCATGATTCATTAGGGTTTCCAAATGCTACCACAGAGGGGCCTTCTTAGCTTAGCTCAAGACACGAAGGACAATGAAAAATACATATAGGAACAAGGGATTGGACCTGTGATTTCCTTAGTACGACACCAATAAATTCAAAAGGTTTTAGGTACTCTTCATTGGTTGATTTCAAATTTTGTAATTCAGTGTCACAGATCATCCATGTTTTTTTTTCACCCCATTGGGTTCCCATAATGGGACATAATGTAAGCAAAGGATCTGTAATTTGATTGATCAAATATAACTGACAGTCTTAGAGAACTCCATAATACTTATAGGGCTTAGGTGACATGACTATGGTAATGCATCATGTCAGAAGTGTCTTTTGAACTTAGATCTTCCTGAATGTGTCTAGCACACTACTGTCCAACCTCAGAGGGGACAAACACTGGAGGGCTGTCACTTGGAGCCTATATCATTCTTTACTGCTACCATAATCAGATGAAAATGTAACCAGGGGCAGTAAGGTGGCACAGCCCTGGATCAGGAGAATCTGAGTTCAAATCTGGATTTAGATACTTAACACACACTAACTGTAAATCCTAATTACCTCACCCAAAATAAATAAATAACATTTTTAAAATGTTACTTAACAAATGAAATAAAAAACCAATGATATGTAGTTTTTAAATCAATATGTACCCAAAGGGATTCTTATATACTATTTAATGCCCTCCCTTTTTCTATTTGAATCTGAGGAACCCACTGTCCTACACTACAATGTGATACTTAAGCCTTTAGGAAATGATCTGACCTCAGCCCACTGGACTCTCCCCTCTTTTCTTTTTTCCTTCTGAAAGCTTCTCTTTGCATAATGAAATGCTTGTTTCCTTCTTTCTCACTGAAGGGCAAAAGAACAAAAAGCAGTTGACACTTAAGGAGAGTGTATATGCTTTTGAATTTAAATAGCAAGGATAAAAGCTAAATATTTATATGTAATATATACCTGTACTGTTGCTTCTCAAAAGTAAGAATATATATTTATAAAAAATGTCATTCTTTATTATTGGTAGTTCTTTTCAGTTTAAGTCATTCCTGCACTTAAAATATATTTGATATATACATGAAAAATCAATTGCCAAAAGAACCCTCCCCCATTATTCCCAGGACAGCATGTCTGGAAATGGTCCTAATGAAATACCTCAATTTCCCTGCCTCATGTTCCCTGAATTGTAATATCTCAGTTTCCCTGCATTAGTTTCCCTGAATTATAATATCTCAGTTTCCTGGAGTCAGTATGCTATGCCCCCCCCCCCCTTCCTGACCATTAGGACTGAGATAATTAGGGCTTTGGAGCTCTGACCACTCTGGCATTCCAAAGAGTCATAAAACTCTAGATGGCTTATCTCAAATACCTAGATAGCACCCTCTATCTTTCCTGGCCCAGACTTCCAGTCTCCTGCTTGACCATCTTCTTGACTCCCAACTTACCAGAATTTATGGTCCTTCCTGAAATTATGACATACTAAATGTTTCTCCCCCCATGCCTTTGTTTCCCTGATAGTTGGAGCCATATAAAAGTCTCTGGAATTAATTGCTAGAAGCTAGGTGCTTTGAGACAAGAGTCCCATGCAGCCTACTAGTCAAAGCTCTCCACTATTAAAATATTAAAAACCCTAATCTCTGTTTTGCCTCAGTTTCTCTGACATTATACTGTAGCCTCTATGTACAAAGCTCTGAGCAGGCAAAACTTACCATTGCCCAGCCTCCTACCAGGCCATTCTCTACCTGCCTTTGGGAGGCAAAATTAAATCTCTTGGCAGCTTCTACCCTTTTTTATTTGCTCCTGTTTTTGCTTCCCGGAGAGAAGCAAAACAAGCCTAATATGTCTTCCATATTCATTTCTTAATAATAAATAATTCCTATGTGTCTCTCTAAGATTCCCTGTGAGGTATACATTGAAAATATCATTATTCTCGTCTTGATAATAAGGAACAGAGGCTCAGAGAGATTGTGACTTATCCAAGGTTACACATTCAGAAGTAGCAAAGACAATTTTAATTCGATTCAACCAAGACCTACTATGTGCACAGCACTGCACTAGGTACTGAGGACACAAAGACAAAACCAAAACAAGCCCCATCCCAAGGAACTCACATTCTTCTCCTAGCTGAAAAATGTCCCTTGCTCATCCTTCCCATGGGAATGGGTGATCTCATTGAGAAAAATATTCTCTCCAAAGAGACAGATCATAGACTCGTTGCTTCAGAGCCAAAAGGAATCCTGTCAATTTACATATAAGGAAACTGAGGTCCAGAATGTTTAAGTGCTTTCAAGTCATTCATCAAGTGAATATTAGGGGCAGGATTTAAAATCAGATCTTCCTCATCCCAAGTCCAGCACTCCTTCAGCATTACTTAGTATTCCCATGATTAAACAAGCCTTTGGATTAAGACAGGCCACAAAAACAACAGCAACCAATCTCTACATACCATTTGAAAGTTTGGAAAGCTCTTCACATGTTATCACATTAAATCCTCACAATACTCCTGTGAAGCACATGCTCTCATCCCCATTTGGCTGATAAATATACATTTAAGGAAAAAGACTTTGGTAGGTATTTGGAGGACAGACTGAAGTGAGGAGAGTCTCCAGGCAGGGGGGCCAATAAAGAGGCCATGACAATGTTTGGGCCTGGAATATATGGTGGCTGTATAAATTGGGAGGAGATAAATTCAAGAGATGTTGAGATAGAAACAACCAGATTAGGCAAATTTCCAGATAAATGGAGCGGGGGAAAAATGAGAAATGTTAGACAACACAGAGATTATGAGAACCTGGATGCCTGAAAGAATAAGGAACTTTGAAGGAGCAGAGAACTGGAGAAGACAGGAAGATAAAATAATAAGTTCTGTGATCTGTCACCACCCCCTTTATACTTACTTATCCTAGGTGACTCAAAACAAAAAGGAATTTCTTACTCACCAGTCACTACCTTAGAGTGCAGAATCAAAGGAGGGCACTGGCTGAACTCATCAGGTTGATCATGGGTGAGTATGTGGGAATGGGGAATTTTCCCAATGGAATCAGTACAGCTACTGTTCTGTGTGCTAGATTGGGGTTAGCTTATAACTGCCCAGAGGGGCTCATGTTTGGCTGAAGTTGGGAGTTTACACAACAGAGACAGGGGGAGGACTAGAATGGTATTAGGCTAGAAAGGTAAGGATGACTATATTAGAAATAAAAGCCTCAGGATTAGCTATTTCTCTTGGGATCATGCCATATTGCCTATTCTGGAAACCACTGCTCTAAAACATATGAAAAAATAGAAATTAGTAAAGTGATGCTATAATGAAATTGAAATAAAAATGGTATACATAAGTTATTTGGGCCAATACAGGAAACAAATTTAACTTATGAGAGAAATTATTTTCATTATTTCATTTTTTCCAATAATTGCTCATAAATAAATACTGGAAAGGAAGTATGTCATAGGGAATAGGGGTGGTCCAGAAAGTTTGAATTAAACTCCTGCCTCTGAAATAAAGTAGCTGTGTGAGTGGGGGCTTAAGTTTAAGCTCCAGGTACTCTAGGTAACTCTCTAAGATTATAAATAGCAGACAGACCTGCATCATGGGTGAGAATTTGGACACTAGGAGTTCCCTACACTAATGACATCAAAGTCCAAATAAAAATAAGTAAATTACTAAAAACAAGCCTAATTGTACAGGTTAAAAGAAGGTAACAGGCTGATGGATCAATTGCTGAGAGGATATTAAAGCAGCTGGGTGACCTTGCACAAATCAATTCTCTTCTCTAGATCACAATTTCCTCATCTGTTAAATTAAGGGGTGGAGACAGATTATCTAATGGTTTTGTTCAGTCCAGCTCTATAATTGGTCTGGGGGCCCCTTAGGGATTCATAGTATAGAAGTCCCTCCACCAAGATTAGCAACTTGTTTGTCACTGTTACTCAAGCTTCCAACCAAGCCTGGGTCAGCTGCAAACAAGAGGCAGAAAAGGAACCAGAGCTTCTTGGAAGAGAGACAGACAGACAGAGTAGTTTCAGAGATTGACAGACCAAGAATATTCTAGAGAGGAAGGAGGAACAGAAAGACCTGTATGGAAAGCTGCAAGCATACAGAGGAAGCCAAGTCATGTCTTTGGTTGCATCAGCATCAACACGCCAAACACAACAAGTCTGCATGGGACCTGGGTTACATCCCCAGCAACCCTGAAGAGTGTCACAAGACACCAAGAGAGGCAGCTACTTGGTACTGGGCACACAAATAAATGGTCACACAAATCCAGTAAAAGGATTTGAATCTAGGTCTTCCTGACTCACTAGTTGGCTCACTGGCCAAAGCAAGACACTACTACTTAGGTTTTTCTCTGACATGCATACGGCTCTTATTCTCCAATACCTAATCCATGTAAAATCTGAAATTTTAGTTCTGAACCTTGTAGAACACTTCGTATATATATCAATTGGAGTCCTGTTAAGTAAGGATTGTGGGTATAATATCTTCATGTTACAGAATGAATAAACTGAGGGGGAAGCACTTACTTTTTTTTTTGCTTTTTTGCTGAGGCAATTGAGATTAAGTGATTTTCCCAGGGTCACACAGCTAGGGAATGTTAAGTATCTGAGATCAGATTTGAACTCAGGTCCTCCTGACTTCAGGGCTGGTGCTCTATCCACTGTGTCACCTAGCTGCCCCAAAGCACTTTTAAAAGTGACAAAAGCAGGGTATGAACTCATGTCCCACCACATTCAACACTCTATCATCCACTGTTCCTTCCTCTAGAGAATGAAGGGGATGGCCTAGATGTTCTCTGACTTTCTTTCCAAATCTAAGTCTATGATTCATTTTTATCACAAGTAACAGTTTAGATATAACTAATTATTATGCCCTATTCATACATTAGCTTATTTTTTGTCTGTAAATCATTGTGCATGAAATACTATAGATCCAAATGCTGAAATAAAGTTCAAAATTTTGACTGTTAAATATATAGGATGCTATTTAAAATATCAGATGACAGCCTTTTTATAACTAGAGATCATGCTTAGTAACACAAAGTAGTTATATTTCTCTGTGGGTATATTGACTCATAGACCATGTCTACATGAGGTAAACAACATGTCTCCAGCTGCTAAGAACCACCAGAGATAATTTGCAGGTCTGCATCCTAATGAGCCAATCATCTCCAACCAACTGAAACAGTTTGTAGGAAGACATTGTGTTTTTCTGTTTTCAGTCCTTAAAAAAAAAGTTTAACAATGATCAGCAAGCCCCAATTGAAGGATGATTTCCCCCTCCCATGCCCCCCCTCCCGCACCCATGCTATTGATTTGCGTGCATTCACATGGCAAGTCATACAGGTAGATCTTGTTACATTTCAGGTAAATGTTTCCATGTGGAAAGGCTATCTCCCTTCTTTCATTTTCCTTTGGCAATGTTCAAAATACCATACCATTTCCTGCTATTGCTCCCTTCCAAGCAATCATTTGGGGTTTAATTCTTTGGAAATGAATATTCATTTTAAAGTTAATCTTAAAATGACACTAAAAATGCCAGGATTGGGGCAGCTAGGTGGCGCAGTGGATAGAGCACCAGCCCTGAAGACAGGAAGACCTGAGTTCAAATCTGATCTCAGACACTTAACATTCCCTAGCTGTGTGACCCTGGGCAAGTCACTTAACCCCAATTGCCTCAGCAAAAAAAAAAAAAAAGCAAAAAAAAATAAAAAATAAAAAAAAATTAAAATGCCAGGATTCAGATCATACTGTCTACTCTTGGTTCTGGGAACATATGAAGAAATACACTTTTTCAACACATTGATAGAGAGATAGGGGTTTACAAAAGCCAAATGGTGCATATATTGTCGATCCCCATCACTTTGTCATTCACTTTCATTTTGCTTAATTGACTTTGTTATAAATGAAGGTTCTGAAGAAAGGAGGAGGCTGAGTATTACAGAGTTCTAGTGGTATCTAAAACAAAAGCTAACAATAAAACTTTTTTTTTGAGGAAGAAGAAAAAAGATACTACAATAGCCTGCCCTTAGAACATGAGTGCAGTACTTCTCTTAAGCTTTTTCCTTGACTTGGGAGCATCTGTCTTAGAAATTCTAAGTCAGCCAGATGAATCCTACATCTATTCCACAGAGGTCTTCATTTTTGCAAATGGTGTAAATGTTCAATTCTCTTACCTGCCCAACAGGACAGAATCAGGCATATCAGTTTGGGGAAATGTTTTCTCATCATGTTTTATATGAAAGTAATGGAATCACAGAATATCAGAGTTAAAATGGATCTCAGAAGCCATTTGGTCCAACCCACACTGAAAGAAGAAGCCCCTTTATAGCATTCTCAGAAAATGGCCTTCTAGATCAATTGTGACAAATTTAGTTCTTTTCAACAATGCAGTGATTCACGGCAATTATAATAGACTTGGGATGGAAAGTACCATCTACAGCTAGAGAACTATGGAGATTGAAAATGGATTGAAGCATACCTTTTTGCTGTTGTTTGCTTTTTTATTTCTCATATTTTTTCCCCTTTTGTTTCGATTTTTCTTGTACAACATGACAAATATGGAAATATGTTTAAAAGAATTGCACATATTTAACCTATATCAGATTGTTTGCTATTTTGGAGGGAGTTGAGGAAGAGAGAAAAATTTGGAACACAAAAGTTTTACAAAAATGAATGTTGAAAACTCTCTTTACAAGTATTTGGAAAAATAAAATACTAACAAAAATGACCATCTACCTTTCAGTGGAAGACCTCCAAAGAAAGACAAAGAAATTGTCTTTCAAAACAGCTCATTCCACTTTGTATGCAAAATAATAGACTCAAATTTACAAGGATGCTCTAAGGATCAAATGAGATGATGTATGCAAAGCACTTTGAAAATCTAAAACCATGACAAAAATGCCTGCCGTCATCCTTGTATTCAATCTCATTATCATCATTATTATCATCACTGTTAATTACCTTGTTCTCTAGATACTCTCTCTTTCTATGATTAACAGGATGGACACAGACCCCCTACCCTTGGACTTGTATGTCTCCTCTTATAGAAGTGTAACCTTCTTGAGGGTATAGCAGAGTACCCGGTAAATACTAGGTCTAGAATAAAGGCTTTGGGATTGATTCATGAATCATCATTATTTCTTCCCTCTGGGCTACGTAGGTAGTCATGAACACAATATTTAGGGAGAATATTAAGCTACAGAGTTGCAGACAATAGATAGCATTTTATCTTTATATCTTTTTGAATAGATTCCATTTGGTCAAAATGACCACCTTTAAAAAAAAATCTCACACCAAACCTCATTCCCATTGATTCTCTTTTTTTTCTTCTCTGTTCTTTTCTTCTTAATCCAATACATGTTCACTGGACAAATGCATTCTAGCACAACTTTCTGCTTTAGACAATCTACTTGATGGCAAGAAATTGAATGAATCACCTCGAATGTAAAATGAGAGAAACCACATTTGTACATTTCTCCCTTCCAATTTGTCTTGCATCCTCCATATGCATACGTATGGCAGCTGGCAGCCTCACTAACAGTTGTAAATATTTGTATTCTCAACCTTCTTCCCACAGTTTTTACAACTTTTACAGGCCCCCATATTTGAATATCATGGAGTCCCTGTGAGAACAGCTTCATCTTGAGTCTGCATATATGCAGTTGCAATAATATGCTATCTACTGAGACCAATATCAGCAGCAGCATTTTCCTATAAACAATTTTCAATGTTGCTCTGGAAATATATATTATGCGCTATTTTGCCATAAATTTGCTATTATTCACAATGAAATTTCCTAGTACTGCTCCACAACTGTTTAGAAAGTTAAACCCAAGACATTAAGCAGTTGTACAGGGAAGCTGATAAAGTTTTTTTTTCCCTATAAAGATGAAACGTTTGAAAGATGACCCATGAACCAAGATTTTAAACATGATTTTTCTGTTACAACTAAATGGACATTTATCAAATGCTTATTAAGATGGCTAGAGAACAAGAAGAAAAATGATGAATCCCTCATGAAGAAGGATTGTGGGTTTTTTTCCTTTCTTTTAACTAAGCAACATTTATCATGTTTCTCTTCCTGTTCTGTGCCCCTGGTCCTGTTCAATTGATGCCTTTGAAGCTGATTTTTTTGCTTACTCATCCTATCTATCACAGAAGATGAATGGAATCAATACACCAACAGGGGCAATGAGTTCACTAATATTTACATTTATTTTCTCCCGTTCTTTCTTTTCCCACTACAATCGGCTACCATGCCACATACCTTCCCAATGACAGTACCATGCTCTCTGCTTAACAATGAGTCTACTGGACTTGTCTGCCCTTCTCCCTCATTTGCAACTGAAATCCCCTAATAATAACAAACTATGCTGGAGAACAAAACAGAAAATTGGGAAGGGGAAAATGCTAGTGGCTTACTGAAAACAAACTTGAGTAGACCAGAGTTTTAATCAATGATGGTGCTCTGTGAATTTATGATTCAATATTTAAAGGGCACATTAGTATTTCCCAAATAGAAATCCTTTTTAATAGTCTTAAGTTCAGAAGATCATAAACTTTGAGCTAGAAGGAATCGTTAGAGATCATCTAGTCCAAGGATTTTTTATTTTTCTTCTGTGTGATGTAACTTGGAAATTTGGTGAAAACTATGGATCCTTTGGGCAGCTAAGCTGTGATGGAAAGAGTGGTAGGCTTGAAGACTGTCTGAGTTCCACTTTGGCCCCAGACACTTACTAGCTGTGTGATCCTGGACAAGTTACTTAATTCTGTTTGCCTCAATTTATTCATCTGTAAAATAAGCTTGAGAAGAAAATGGCAAACAAGTATTTCTGCCAAGAAAACCCCAAATGGGGTCATAAAAAGTCATTCATGACTGGAAACAATTGAACAAAAACAACATGGATCCCTACTCAGAATCATTTTTTTAATGAATAAAATAAAATGCATAGAATTATGAAGGACACTCTAGGTTAATGAAATAAGGTATACTTTTTTTTTACATGAAAATTCAAGGATCTCCTGAAATCTATCTACTGATCTCTTTTGGACCTCATATTAAGAACCCTGGATTTAGTTCAAACTACTCATTTTATAGAAGAGGAAGCTGAGATACAGAGATGTAAAGTGATTTGCCTCTGTTCACCCCAATAGTGAAATTCTAGAGCTGGGATCCAACTCTTCTCTAGGCTAAGGATGGCAAAGGATGATGGAAAAGAATAGGACAAAGCTGGTAGAGCCCCTTGAATAGGAAGAGAGGTCAGAAGATTCAGTAAGGTTATCCATTTCTCTGCCATAAAATTAATATACATAGATTAGGTTGTCTCCATTAGCATTTTTTTAAAATCAAAATGGACATATTTTTTGCTCACTTCTGAGGTTAGTCTTGTTTTGTTTATATAAAAAGTTGTTTCCCACTTGGGAAGGCTCCTTATGCCCTGAAAACTTCAAAATGAATTCAATGCTTAAAGGAAAAATTAGCACATTGGACTCTTTAATTGAATTTAATATCTTGACAATTATAATTGCTGATATTAAAACCTTTTACAGGGAATAAGATAAATATGCATTATTAATTCACATTCAACTAATAAGCCAGAATGAACATAAATAGCAATTTTATATTGCTTCAATAACTTTTTAGGAAATGACTTTTAAAATCCAGAATAATGACATTATTGCATCTTTAAGGTCCTTAATCAGTGTCTTTGGTCTTACATCTGCATTATTCAGCATTATCATGAAAATGACTCTGACCCATCTCCTGAAAATGTGCCAGTTCTCTCCAGCAGAGTTTTCTGCAGAGAAAAAAAGGCCATAAGGAAATGAATGGATGCTCATGTTGAAGTGGGTGAATTTTATTTGTGTTTTTTAAAAAGGAGACCTCTGATGGATTACCGCTGAAAATGATTGGTCTCAAAATCCTTCTTCCTACCTAATTATTCACAGGATGAACTGCAGGGATTCAGTCTCACTTTCACATTTCTATCCTAAGTGGATGATGATTTTTTTTTCTTTTAGGAATGGAAGATTAAAGAAGAGGCAGCTTAGTGGAACAGTGGATAGAGCCCCAAGCTTGGAATCTCAGGGAGACCTGAAATCAAAATGGGCCTCAGATACTTCCTAGCTGTGTGACCCTGGACAAGTCTCTTAACCTGTTTGCCTAAATTTTCTCATGTATAAAATGAGTTGGAAAAAGAAATGGAAAATCACTTTAGTATTTCTGTCAAGAAAATCCCCAAATGAGGTCATAAAGAGTTAGACACAACTGAAATGACTAAAGAATAAATGTGAAATAGTTATCTAGATCAAAATCGTTTGTTTACAATAGAGTTGGAATTTTAGAGGGTTCATATGTTAGTTAACTCATTGGATCAGGACAAGTTTACTATCTTCCTATAATAGCTTTACATTTAATGTTCTATTGACAACTGCACAGGTCAATAAAATAATTGCTTTGTGAAATTAAAATACTAGGATGCATGCATATCCTTTGGAGGCTCACTGAAATCATCCTCAGTACAACTTTGGTAACAGCCAAGACATCAGGACAACACAAACCTCATAATGAACTCATTAGATTTTTATCTCCTATCCTAGGTCTCTATATTTTAAATGCATTTCATGCCATGTAGCTTTGGAGATTATGAATCTTCAGCATAAATCTCTCAGTTACCATAAACAAATCTGCATGACTTGGTTGTTTGTTTGATGTGTCTTTGTCTACATATTTTCAGTTGAATTCATGAAGATGGAGCCCATGGGGAATCTTTTGTTTACACTTTGGGATCTTAACTGTTTCATAGGCTCCATTAAGAGATAAATCATTTTTGTTTATGTTAAACAAATATGGCAACATATACTACTGCTCTGTGAAATGATGTCTGTTTATTCCAAAAATATTCCTCTAGTCATTTGACCTATTTATCATTTGCTCAGAGAACATCTATCAATCCTCTTTCACCGTTTTTGGTGAGGAAAGTATTAATCTTTCTATACCTATCTTAGAGTAAATGAGCCTTGGATTCTGTTTTCCTTTGGACACCTTTCACTTCTGTTGTCATCCATTTTATCATACCAAAAAGAATACACTGAGATTGGTCTGTCCTAAGTATCAATTTCTCTAAATGTGTTTAAAGCTTTCAGTCCTTATTCCTTCTTGGCACACATTGAGAGTGTTATATTTACAGAGTCCAAATTACATTTTGATATCAGTGGAGAAAGTTTCAAAGAGATGAAGTAACTGTTTAATGTTCTTTTCAGTAGAGCAATATAACTTGGCGTCATCTGTGAACATCAAGTGATTAATATAATGTTTAGGAGCCACTTCCTCTTTGATTTGAAAGCCCTAAGCAGTTCTATTCAGGAGTGAATATTCAGGAATGAAGATAATGGATTTTCAGCTAGGCAGAACCATAGGAGGCTTAAAAATTGTTGCCCTAAAAGATGCTACATTTTATATCATTTGTTCTTTATATTATTATGTTGGTGGTAACTTAAATAAAAAGTCTTTCAAATGGACTTAAATATTCTTGCAAGTGTGTAAAATATTTGCAACACATAACTAAGTCATGAATACAGAAGGGAATCAAAGGTTTTTTGATAATCATTAAAAGTATTATTAAATAATTATCAAATTGTTAATGAGCTGCTATTTACATGTCTTGAACTTTTATGGCATACTTTTTTGTTTCTCAGCCAATGTATTGTTTTCTTACAAATATTTACAGATTTTTTTAAGCATTTTAAGCTGTAAGCACTTTGCAAAAAAGAATATAAATAAATAATTGGCCTATATTTCTAGGAATTGGTAGTATTCAATAAAGTTCATTCCTCCTAATTACTTCTAGGACCTACCAGAAACTCCTCTGTTTTACATTTCAATCTTATAACTTGGCCCCTTCCTACCTATCTGATATTCTTATATCTCCATGTATTTCTATATGTTTTCTCTGATTTATATTGACCTACTCGGTATTCTTTACACATGGTGTTCTATACCTTTCTATCACCTATACTCCATGATTGGAACACATCCCCTCCTCATCTCTGTCCCTTGAAACCTTTGCATATCTTTCAGTTTAAGTACCACCTTCCACATGAAGCCTTTTTGATCACCCCAGCTGCTAGCGCCCTACTTCCAAAAATACCCTATAGTGGGGAAGCTAGGTGGCACAGTGGATAGAGCACCAGCTCTGAAGTCAGGTAGGACCTGAGTTCAAATCTGGCCTCAGACACTTAACATTCCCTAGCTACGTGACCCTGGGCAAGTCATTTAACTCCAAATGTCTCAGCAACAACAAAAAAAATATATCCTATACTTCTTTTGTATAGATGATATATACTTACAAACATGTCTCTATTAAAATGTAAGTTCCTTGAAGGCAGGGACTGCTTTTATATTTCAGGGACTAGCACAATATCTACCACATTGTAGGTATTTAATAAATCACTGTTAATTGACTGACTGATAAAACTTCTAATATACTTATGTTTCTAGATTCTATTCATGTTTCTTTTTCATTGCCTTTATTGGGTGACACTGTGTTCAAGTTTTCTACTGTATATATAGTTTAGATATAGATATGATCTTCCAGTATATCTTTCCACAGGTTTTCAACAGTTTTCTTAAATTTACTATGCTATCATAGCCTTTGTTGCTTAGCCTCAGGAACATTTCTTGATCCATCCACCATTCTTTCTTTGGTCTTTACTATGGCAACAGCCATAACATGCACTGTTGTATGCAGGTCCTGAAATGCTTTTGTTCTCACTGTCAAATATTGTAGAAGAATATGCTTATTCATTATGATTACAACAGATAGCAGCTCTTTTGAATGATTCTTTTTTGCATGATTTGAGCTAACAGTTGGACGCTGAGAGGTCAAAGTCACAGAGGACTTTTCAAAATTCCAATATAAGTCTGACTATCTCCTTTTCAAAATCCTCCAGGACATTTACATTATTTTTTGCCAGTTATTCCATTATTAGGTATTACTTCTGAAATTTCAGTTAATTGAATATAACGAAGCTGTATTTCCTCTTAATTCAGGGAGAGAGGAATATTAAATGGGATTAGAATTGGAGAGTAGAGGTTTCTGCTAAAACAGCAGTTTTAAAAATCTCTCTGGAAAGGGATGAAAAAGAAAAAAGTTGGGAGAGAGAGAACTGAAAGACGAATTCAAAGAGTTCAAAGAGCCACATATGAAAGATGTTTATAAGGAGATTGGTGGTAAATCCAGCACAATTCAAACCTTGAATTAAAAAAAAATGAGAGATCTATTCCTGTCTCACATAAATAGGTAGCCCTTTTCCTTGCTAAGGCAAACCCCTGTACATGCACCTTTGGTTTACCCCATCCCATCTTCTCTAGCAGATTGCCCCCTCTATTACTCACATACTCTCACCAATCTCCCTGTCTGAGGAGATAGTGGGGAAAGGCATCTTAGTGATGTTACATGAGGAGGTAAGATGAGGGAGCTCTTCATAAATGGACTCCATTTTTTTCAGTGAATATGAAGCCAAGTTCACAGCTCAGAAGTAGTAGCAGAGGGTGCCATGGGAAGTCTGATGAGGGATATAAAAAGTTGGAAATGGAAATCTGGCAAAACTGGATGCCTCAGTGGTGAGTGTGATGGTGAATCTATGAGAGAAGTGTATAAGAAACTGCTTTGCTGCAAGGAAGACTCAGTTAAAATTACATAACAAATATTTGTAGTCTACACAGTTAGCGTGGTTTCATTATTTTTTCCAACTTCATTTAGCATCATTTGACTAGAAACAAAAGCAATAAGTGGGAGTAATCTACTTTTTTGGACTTGGCAAGTTTTTTATTTTAAATTTTGCTTCTTCATTATTTACATTTTAAACAATGGTTTATTAGATAAATATGAGATAACTATAATTGCATCATGAATTATTGGGAGGGATTTTATTTTACCTTTTTTGTTAACAAGAATGTGATACTGGGAGGGTAAAGAGGATAGAAAGGAGGAGAGGCAGGAAGAGGAAGAAACCTTTGAATATTTGATTATGCCAAGTCTACCATCTAAGAAACTATCCTCCTGTCTTAGCAATCTTACCCTGGAGATCTTGGAATATATTTTAAATTTTTATTTATAATACGTGTTTTTAAGATTTTTAGCTTTGCAGAAATACTAAGTCAAGTGGAACTGGGATCTTTGCTCTAAATGAAAATCCTCAAGAGCTAATCTTATTATTTTCACTCACTTTATATACAGGGCCTTGGGGTTTTTTCCCTCTATACCTCAAGGCAAGAGAGAGGGTGGGGTACTAAAGACCTCCAGAGAAGTGACTCACCTAAACTAGGCCCAGAGGGTAAAAACAGGTTTTTTTTTCAGTTCAGAGAGGAGTTAAAGTGTGTAGCATCCAAAATATCTTCCACAAGCACCCCAACAGTGGACATCAAACAGAGAGTCAATCTGGATGATTTTTTTTCCATTTCTCTGCTTTGAGAGTTTAAAGACAATCCCAGTTTCAATATTACTACACACGTATTATAATATTAAAAATATTAATTCTGAAACTTATTTGTGAATTTTCATTTTTACATTAAATTGTTTTTTCTTTTAGCTAAATCCTGCCTACTTTTAAGGAAAATTAATGGATACTGAATTTTTTTAAATTTAAAGTCTGAATTTTGCTAGTTTTTTCCTTTTGCTTCCCTTCAATTTTGATGTGTGACTGTCTATTTCTTGTTACAATCTATTTTCTTTTCTTTCTTGCTGATGATATCATTTGGCATTCCTTTTGTTTTTATGTGTGTGTGCTTTTTTTCTGGGTCTCTTTTTCAATGTCAGTTATATTTTTTAGAATAGTATTTTTCAATTTTTTTAAAATTTAAGAATCTGTTTCCACTGCACTTTTCACCTCATCTTCATTTACTCCAGCTCATTAAAATATTAGTGTTTGTTATTGGATAATGTCAAAATAAATATTGTTAACTTCCTGTTTGAAATGTGAGTTGAATTGTCATTCTGATTAGATCAGTTTCTTCCTGTTTGCCTTACTGATAACTACTGGCTAACACCTGACATTGTTGTTAATTTGTACTATGTATTTTGGACAAATTATTTGGTCAGGGAGTGAATTGTTTTTTAGCTATTGGTAGAATTTTGCTATTATGAATCAGGATATTCCCCAGATGGTTTGGCTATGCTTGAGTGCCATTGTGATGTTTTTGAACATGCAGAGGGGCTTAAGAAAAATAGGAACATTATAAGGACACTGAAAAGAAAGGTCAAAGAATTGGGGAATTAGAAAGTAATTTAAGATAAGGTCAGGATTTTAGCACCTAGCTACAACCTTAGCCCAGAAGAATGCTAAATGAAATAAAACATGATACTCGAGTTTATTGTCAAGACCTTAAACAAGGTGCAAGAATTTGCTGAGAAATGTTGGTGCTCTAAAGACACAGTAGTACATGACCATAGTAATCTAGTGTTTGATAAACTCAAAGATTCCACCTTTTGGACAAGAACTTGCTATTTGCAAAACTTCTGGGAAAACTGGAAAAAAGTACGGCAGAAACTAGGTATAGACTAACATCTCACAATATATACAAAGAAAAGGATTTAGACATAAAGGGCAATACCATAAGCAAATTAGGAGATCCAAGAATTGTTTACCTGTAAGATCTTTGAAAAAGGGAAGAATTGATGACCAAATGAGAGATAGAGAACATTGTAAAATTAAAAATGGTTAGTTTTGATTGCATTAAATTAAATTGCACAAGCAAAATCAATACAATATTAGAAGATTAGAATGAAAGCAGAAAGCTGGGGAACCATTTTTACAGAAAGTATCTCTGTTAAAGGACTCATTTATCAAATGTATAGAGAACCGAATCAAATTTATAAGAATAAAAATTATTCCCCAATTGATAGTCAAAGCATATAAACAAACAGTTTTCAGATGAAGAAATCAAAGCTATCTACAATCATATAAAAATGCTCTAAATCACTTCTGATTACAGGAATGCAAACTAAAAACTCTGAGGTACCACCTCATACCTATCATATTGGCTAACATGACAGAAAAGGAAAATGATAAATGTTGGAGGGGATGTGGGGAAAATGACACACATTAATGTTGGTAGAAGTGTGAATTGATCCAACCATTCTGGAGAGCAGTTTGAAACTCTTCATAAAGATCTATAAAACATGGGGCAGCTAGGTGGTGCAGTTGATAGAGCACCAGCCCTGAAGTCAGGAGGACCTGAGTTCAAATCTGGTCTCAGACACTTAACATTCCCTAGCTGTGTGACCCTGGGCAAGTCACTTAACCTCAATTGCTTCAGCAAAAAAAAAAAAAAAAAGATCTATAAAACAATGTATAGTCTTTGATCCACCAATACCTCTACTAGGTCTATAAAGACCAAAGAGATTTAAAAAATGGAGAAAAGATCTATTTCTACAAAACTTTTTTTGGGGAGGAGAAAGAATTATGAAGGTTATACTATCACCTAACTGAAATCCATAAAATGTAACTTCATCAAGTCAATCTTCTGACTACAAAACAGCTTTTTTATAGTGGTAAAGAACTAGAAATTGAGGGCATGCCCATGAACTGAAGAATGGTTGAACAAAATGGGGTATTATTAATGTAATGGAATACTACTGTACTATTAAAATGATAAGCAGGCTGATTTCAGAAAAACCTGGAAAGAATTACACAAACTAATACAAAATGAAATGTGAAGAACCATGAGAACATTGTAGATGGTAACAGCAACATTGTATGTTGATCAAATGTGAAAAACTAGCTATTCTCAATACAATGATACAAGATAATTCCAAAGGATTCATGATGAAAAATACTATTTACCTCCAAAGAAAGAACTGGTGGATCTTAATGCAGAATGGAACACTATTTTTCATTTTATTTTTTCATGGATTTTTGCTCTTTTGGGTCTCTATGTCTTCTTTCACAACATGACTAATATGGAAATGTTTTGCATGACTGTATATGTATAACATATCAAATTGTTTACCATCTCACTCAGAGGAAAAGTAAGGAAAGGAGGGAGAAAATTTGAAACTCATTTTTAAAAAAAAAAGATTGTTAAAAATTATCTTTATGTGTAATTGGAGAAAAAATAAATATTATTTGAAAATTTAAAAAAAGTTTGTACTCATGGAACATACAAGTTATGGGTAAATGCTCCATGTGTCTTTGTAGAGACATTGTGCAACCTGATTTTTTTTTTTTTTTTTTTATGAAACAGTCCCTAAGACTGGAACACTTCCTCCAAATAAGGGTGAAGGAAAGGGGAGGGGAAACTATTCCTCATCCAAACTGCCCCACCACAGTGACCTCTACTGGGTCACTGTGATCTATCACATAGTTATTACAACCCTTTACCCTCTTCAGCTTTTTCCCACTTCAACAGCTTCTGCTCTTATTTCATTTAATCTATGTTTAGGAATGAAGCTATTTCTTACATTTGCTCCATGCTGACCTGCAATATGTTGTGTAACTTAGAGCAAAAAATAAAAATGACAAAAACAATAATATAAAATCTTTGCCTATAACTGGTAAGATCTTATTCCAAAGTCATTATGATATAGTATTGGCAAATAAAAAAAGCACTCACATCCCTCCCTAATCCATGACATGTGCACATGAGATTTGCCCATGCGGGAGAGGTCAGTGCGATCTACACTGAAGTATTTCCAGCAGATAAGATATTGGTAGCTCTTGATTTGTTCTGATGTGTCTTGCCTTCCAATGGTACAAAGGAGAACCTCTTGCCTTGATGCCCTCTGTGTCAGTCTGATCATCACAATAGCTCTAAATAGCATCAGTCTGCAACTGTTTCTTAGATCCATAAAAGCAATTATATCACATTAGTTAGGGTACTACCTACATCAGTGGTGAGTACTGACAAAGCCCAATTAATTAATTGAGGTTTTAGGACTCTTGTCAGGCCATCACAGCTACTATGGTGGTCTCATGTAGAATCTTCAATGTATATCACCCTGCAAAGTATGATTTTATTTTATTCTTTTCCCTACTTGCCATTACATGTATGATGGTTTGTGCTCTGAGGGAATTATTTTTATCTCATTGGTCTCTGTTTGAATGAAGTTCAGATTAAGATGGTCCTGGGATAAGTTGTATTATTCATTATTATCATCATCACCACCACCACCATTGCTCTACTTTCCATTTATCTGAACAATTAGAGTATACCACAGTAGCTTCACGACATGAATATTCATATGTGGAATTTAATTGGGGAGGAGAAAGAATTATGAAAGCTATACTATCACCTAACTGAAATTCATAAAAATGTAACTTCATCAAGTCAGTTTTCTGAGCATCAATTGTTTTTTTACCTTATCCCCAATTTTGGAATTCTTAAATATTGTCAAGAACTTTCACATATTTAATTTCATTTTGTTTTCCCCAAAGTAACTAGATAGGCACAGTAGGGGTGAGTGTCTCCATTCTACATATGCAAGTAGAGTTCTAAGAAGACAGTCACACAGTTGAATGGCAGAACCAGAACAAACTCTACCTCAACACACAGACCCAGTTTCCTCCTATCCAAGGCCATATTCATCCTCCTTCTGGTATTACCATTTATTCACTAATTCATTCAACTGATAATCCTTTTTCTATCGAATGCATATCTTGTGCCCAGACCCTATTACCAGAGTGATCCTGCCCTCCAAGAGCTTACAATGTATTATTCTCATCTGTTGGATCAAAACACCAATAGATCTGCCATTTTAAAGACTACATTCCAGTACAGGAAATTACAGCTTTTTTGTACACCTTAACATTTTTGCCAAGAGGCCATTATCCTATGACACTCTTCAGTACCATGGACATTATCTCTTAATTAACCACTAGTTATATTTCGGCAGCATTTTATGTACTGTATTTTATTACATCATTAGTCTGTATTTTTATATTCATAATTGCTGCTAAGTGCTGAACTTTTTTTACCTGAAAGTAAAATTTAGTCATTAAAAACGGATAAAATCTTGTTAAGTAATTATTTCATTTGCAGTTTTCAGATAGATAACAGGGATCCAATTAAAATGCATATTACTTCTTGTAATTTGGAAATAGATGCTGGGATAGAGACTACCTACTAGGGTATAACTAACAGATTGAAAGTAAGCTTGTGCCAAATTAGAATAGAAGAGTATCCTTACTATGCACAGTTTAGAGGAATTAAGCAAAAGAGAAGGAAAAAATTAATTGGTATTTCATTTGTAAAGAACATGAGATTTTCATAGGGATACTAAGATAACCCTCTTATTAGCAGCATGCAGTACAATCTAAATACTTGAGGGCAAGGACATCACCAGCATCTAGTTAAGTCCCTTGTAGTAATACTCAATAAAGATTTCATGGATAAGAATTATAGTACTAGGAGGATATTTCCCACATATCTTTACATCTCAGAGAAATGAATGAGCTTTTTATCTGTAGGCAGCTAGGTGGTACAATGGATAGAGCGCCAGGCCTAAAGTCAGGAAGGCTTGAGTTCAAAATCAGCTTCAGATACTTACTAAGTCAGTCATCCTGGGCAGGTCACTTAACCTCTTGCCTTAGTTTTCTCAACTGTAAAATGGGAATCACAATAGCACCTATCTCTCAAGATTGTTTGAAGATCAAATGATAGTAATTATAAACACTTAGCAGAATGCCTAGCACATAGTAATACTATAAAAAATAAAGGCAGTTTTATTATTATCTTCCCAATAATCTCAATACTCATTGGGTTTCCATTAATGCCAAGTACCATGGTGGTATTAACACTAGATACAAAACCTTTTCTGGCAGTTAGGGAATCCCAGGATTCTGTCCAGGAGGATAATGTAGAGGGCATAAACTAGAAAGGAGGGACAGTGTGTGTAGGAGAGGCTGAAACAAAAGCAAGTTCTGAGCAGCCCTGTTCTTGAGGAAGGAACTTTTTAATGCATTTTGGGTTTTTTATTGTTTGATTTTTTACCCCCAACATCATGGGGGTGATGTCTTAACTTGTGTGAATTAGATTTAAATGAGGCACAGTTGCACAAGTTATCAGCTTCATTCTCTCTTCCTGAGTCATGGAAGTCCAGTGGCAGAACAAAAATCAGGATGACTGGTGATGTCCCAGGATGTAGTGGATGACCTTGGTGCCTTCAGGCCTAAATCTCAGACAGCAGGAAGATGGTGTTTGGGTCTGATTTGATTATTGGTGACTGCTGTGAGAGGACAACAAGGGTGGACAATGTGACTTATGATGTGTCTTTATTCTGGTATAATTGTTGGAATCACAGAAAGACATGATAGCATAAAAGAAAATAAGTTAATATCATTGGGCTCATTTACTTTTATTTTTCCTTCTTTTGTCCTATGATTGAGTATATCTACTTAGATAAAGAGTATATAGGCAATCAAGGGGAAGGGGACCAAGACTACTATAAAGAGACAATTACTCCCCCTCTGACACAGATTATTTATCCTTAAAAACTGCCTTTACATTATTTACCACTCAAGAACATTTAATGGTACCCCTTTGCCTACTGCACCAAGCCCAGTTTTTCTGGCTTCACTTTCCCTCATATATAAATTTGTGTGTGTGTGTGTGTGTGTGTGTGTGTGAATTTCTTCTGTTTTATTTTATCTTTGTTTCCAAAGATATCTCTTCCTCTCCAAATAAATGAGTCATCCCTGCATAACAAAGTTTTCTTATTATTATTGTTTTAAGAAAGAAAACAAGATTATGAGAAGATAGTGGAGTAGGTCAGTAAATTCAAGTTCTCCAGATTTCCCCCCACAAACAGAACAAATTTGCACGTCAGGTTAAACATAGACTGGTGAAAAATCAAGAAGACTTGGGGCAGAACAAGGGTCCTCCTGGCACAACCTGAGAAGACCTGAAGAAAGCCCTCAGGTCCAGGATTAACCTGTGTGAAGGGCAAACACCTTCAGGCTACCTCTGCAGAAACACCAAGTGGATATCACTGGGGCTTGCTGGGTTTGGCTGGAGCCTCAGCAGGAACCACAAAAACTTCCATCTCTTGGACTGCCTGTGGAGTAAAGCTGGAAGATCTCAGTCCCGAAGACTGCAGGAACCTCAGCTGATCAGGAACAACAGGCCCTGAGGGAGAAGAAAGCAAAACACCAGGAGTGCAGGAGAAGGGGTACAGGGACACTATTGGCTGTGAGCACGTGCAGGAGGGAGGAAGCTTTTGGTTTGGGGTTCAAGGACAGAGGGGAGAACTAAAGTGAAGCTAGAAACACCATCCCCTCCTACCCCACAATTAGAGGTGTTTACACTAATACTGCTCATTTAAAAAATGAATTGGCAAAGAAGAAAGAATCTAACCATAGATACTTACTATGGAAATAAGGAAAAACAGGATTCATTTTCAGAGGAGGACACTGAAATAAGAAAAAAAAAGCTTCTTCTATTCCAGAGTAAAAATTGTCTCCCTGCCCAAAGAGAATTTATAGAAGAACTCAAAAAAAATTTAAAAATCAAGTGAGAAACACTGAGGAAAAACTAAGAAATAAAATAAAAACCATGCAAGAAAAACAAGAAGATTATGGGAAAAAAGTTATCCAACTAGAAAAGGAGATACATTCCTAAAGGTGAAAATAACTCTTTGAAAATTAGAACTGGACAAGGGGAAGCCAGTGAAACTATAAGAGACCAAGAAATAACAAAATAATATAAAAAAATGAAAAAAATAGAACAAAATATAAAATATAAGAAAAACAACAGATCTAAAGAACAGATAAAGAAGAGAAAACATAAGAATAATTGGACTACCTGAAAGCTATGGCCAAAAGAAGAAGCCTAACACAACTATGTAAGATATAGTCCAAGAAAAACGTCCTGGAGTGACAGAACATTAAGGGAAATAGAAATAGGAAAAAAAAACATCAATCACCACCTTGAAGAGATCCTTTGTAGAAAACACATAGAAACATTATTGCAAAATTTAAAAATTTCCAGATCAAAGAGAAAAATTTGTAAGAAACTAGAAAAAATCAATTCAAATATGCTGGACTGCAATTAGAATTGTACAGGACTTGTCAGTAGCCACAATAAGAGACCCTAGATTCTGGAATCATATGTAGTGGCAATCAAAAGGACTAGGCCTATGGCCAAAAATATGATATCCAACCAAATATCCATAATGCGGAATGGACAAAAATAGACATTCAATGAACTTGCAAATTTTCAGGATTTTCTTTCAACCAAACCCAAAGGCAATAGAAAATTTAACATATAAGAGCCAATATCCCTGGTTAATTTCAAGGAACTTATCATGGAAAGATTGCTTATGTTTCTTTACATAGAAATGCATATCATATGTTTAAGACTGATATTAGTAATTGGGCAATTCAAAAGAAAGATTTATACAAATGAGGTATAGAGGAATAATAGACACAAAGGCATTAGAGGGGGAAAGAGGGCTTGTAGTTCTGAAAACCAACTCACATGATGGGTTAAACAGGCATATTTTTTACATATATACCATGAAGAGTATAATACCCACCCAAATTTATAAAGAAATAAGAGGGGAGAAATGAGTGGAGTGAGAAGCAAAGGATGGGGGAAGAAGACAAGTGAGGGATCCATGGGTGGGGCGAGGTTAAATAATAGCAAGGCAAGTTAAAGAGCAGAATTAAAGAATAGTTAGCAGAGACAGGAAAAAAGATACACACAAACATTACAGCAAAGATCAGGAGTCAAATTTATTAGAAAAAAAGAGTATGGCTAGTAATCATGGATTTTAGACAAAATCAAACTTAAAGATTCAGTCAAGAGAGAAATATTCATTATACATCAGCCGAATAATATTGCTTTGGATACATGTTTACATATGGGTAAATGCATGTGTGTAAATATATGTGTGTATGCCTGCCTGACTATATGTAGATATGTATGTATGTTTCTTATATATGTGTATATAGATATATGTATATGTGTGAGCCCGTGGATGGATGTGAATGTATATGGATAAATATATAATATATATGCATATATGTATATATAGGAGTATGTGGATATGTATGTATATATCTACTAAAAATATCCTTTCTTAACTGTATCCTGTTTAGGGGAGGTAGGAGGGTATGAAAGAGGAACAAAGGAATAAAGTTTTAAAAAAAAGTATGCAGCAAAGCACAAAAAAAAAACTTAGAAGGAAGCAAAGAAAAGATGAGCACTCATGAATATAATTTCTATTATATATCCTTTCTTGAATATAAATTTATTGTTATATATCTTGATTCTCCCTGATTTTCTTTTGGGCACATGACAATGTTCTGTTCTGTTTTATTTTCCTTTCCTGTCTTTTTTTCTATTTTTTTAACTAAACAGAAAATTTTTTTTAAAAAGTCTCACTTCACTTGACTTCTGAGGTCCTCTATGATCTGCCTTCACTCCATCCAACCTTATTTCCAAGAATCACAAAATCTGAGCACTGCAAGTGGCCATCTAGTTTAGCCTTTACATGCAATAAATCTTCCCTACGACCCACCTGACAAAGTAAGGCTGTCTCCTTAGCCCATTTCTTCTTTGACCAAGTCTTATTTCTGAGGTTTTCCTTACATTGATCCTAAGAGGATCTCTTTGCCAGAGATCAGATAAAATAAGTTCAATCCCTCTACCACATGAAAGCCTTTCAAATACTTCAACTCAGTTCTTATATTCCACTCCCTACACATCCCCTCATCCCCCCCAATCCTGAGTCTTCTCTTCTCCAAACTAAAGCTGCTCAATTCATTAAACTGATCTTTATGTGGCATGGATTCAAGGTCTTTATCAACACTGATTACCCTCCTCTGAACATCCTCCATCTTATCAACATCCTTCTTAAATCATGGGGCACAGAACTACTAAACACTTTTCAAGATGAGGCCCTGTTATTTCCTCCTATTCCCCAATATATATCTGCTCACCCTCAACATCTCATTTAACATACCAACAGACCATGGTCGTTCCTGTCTTGACCCACATTGTTTTTCTCACCTGGAATGACCTTTCCTTTATCTATTTGGATCTGCCTCAAGCTTTAAGACTGCTTCCAGTGCTACCTTCTTTGTGAAGTCTTCCATGGCAGCCCAAGGCCTCTTGCTCATCCTCTACTGAACTCTTAAGGCACAGCTAAGCCAGATCACATGATTTCATAGCCAGTTATTTATGTACTTTCTTGTTACCTTTGGCCTATGTCCCCAAAGTTATTGTAAGTTCTTTGGAGGCAAAAACTATGTCTTATACAGAGTTTAGCATAATGTTCAGCACATATAAGATACTCATGATGAACTGATTGCTAAATTGTTGTCTTCTAGCAACTGTGGTCCTGGAGTCATTTCTGCTTTTCTGGCTCGTACTTGATATACTCAGAGATATCAGATTCAAATCTCAGCTCATTACTTATTATAGTTTCCTCATTGACAAAATGAGGGCTTCTGAAGCCTAACTACCCAACTCTAGAGTTATTATAACAGATGGTTTCTACATCCTTTTCCAGCTCTACATGCATGACACCTAGCTGCTGGCCTGATGACAGCAGGCTTGTCCCACAGCTTAGCTGTAAGCTGGGACTAAATCTGGGAAAGGACCCATGAGAGGATCTTCCTTTCTTTGGTATTTGACCTTTCAGTGATTAGCCTGAATTAATTTCTTTTAAGTATCAACTGATTTGCTCTCCTTGCTCCCTAAAGGACTCTCAAAAATCTTGTCCAACACCACAATTCAAAAGCATAAAATCTGGAGCTCAGGTTTCTTTACAATCCAACTCTCACAGTCATACATTGCTAGTGGAAAAATCATAGCTCTGACTACATGGATCTTTGATAGCAAGGGGATGTCTGCTTTTTTGTATGTTGTACAGATTTGCCATGGCTTTACTTCCAAGGAGCAAGTATCTTTTAATTTCATGGCTAGTCACTGTCTACAATGAAATTTGAGTCCAATAATATGAAATTTAACATTGCTTCCACCTCTTCTCTATTAGCCAGGAAGTGATGGGACCAGATGCCAAGATTTTTTTTTTGACATTAAGCTTCAAGATAGCTTGTACACGCTCTTCTTTCACCCTCATGCAGAGGCTACTTAGTTCCTTTTCACTTTTTGTCATCATGATGGTACCATCTGCACATCTAAGATTGCTAATCTTTCCCTCAGCAACCTTAATTCTAGTTTTTGATTCATCCAGATTGGCATTTCACATGATATATTCTGTATATGTTTTTTTTTTAAGAAAAATAAGGTGATTATACCCCAGCACAGCTTTTCTTATTCTTTTATTGACTATGGGTTATTCCATCTCTTTGAAGTGATTATTGCCCGCAGCAGTATATGTAGTGATCATCTGAATTAAATTCATCCATTCCCATACATTTAAGTTCACCAATGCCCAAGATATCTGTATTTAATCTTTCCATCTACTGTTTAACCATATCCATTTGATTTTGGTTCATAAAATTTACACATTCCAGGTTCTTATGCAATATTGATCTTTAAAGCATCAGAGTTTCTGTTTATTCTTCTGCAATTAAGTTTCATTTCACCTTTGACCCAGCTGCTTCATTAGTCCAAGAGCTACCTGTAATTGTCCTCTGTGCTTCACTAGTACCATATTGGACACCTCTTGATCTGAAGGACTTTTTTTGTACTGTCCCTGGGGTTTTCTTGGCAAAGATCCTGGAGTAATTTGCCATTTCCTTCTCCATAGGATCACCTTTTATCAGATCTTTCCACAGTGACCTATTCATTTTGGATAACCTTGCTTGGCATAGCTCATGATTTCATTGAGCTATGCAAGCTCCTCTGCCAGGGACTATTCCTGCACACTAACAAAAAAAAATAACAACCTAGGTTCTTTGAGGTTCAGTTCTTTTTCTAAGTGATTATTTGAAAAGGGTTAAGTCACAGTTTAAGGAACAATTTCCTTCATCTATCAAATGCAGATAATACCACCTATCCTGGCTCACAGTACTGGGGATGTTTTGAGGATGTGATATAATAATATATGGCAAAGTGTTTGACAAATACGAGGGATTTATGGTAGAGTTGAGAGAGGATGGGTGTTCTTCAAGTATTCTTTGTCCACTGCAGAAGATTTTGGGAGGCAGTATATATGGCTGAATTAGTTTTATAAACAAATATTTAAAGATCCCTAGCTAGGAACACAGTTCTATTTTATGATGGGGTGCAATCACCAAGAGACTCAAATAAATTGATGGAAAATGAGAAATTCTAGTCAGGAATTTCTTGGCAGTTCTCTTGGGCACAAAGCATGGACTTATGAAATGTTCTCAAGAAATAAAGAAATCCCATCTGACATTTAGTTAAGACTTTATTAGGGAACATTTTTCACTTAGGGTATTCATGGAAATTCTAGACTGCCATTTTCTTCCTATCACCAATGGATTCTGGCCATTGGCCTATTTATCAGCAGATACCCCAAGGTCTTTGGTGGATGTAAATTCACCAGTCTCATGAATTATGAGCCGTGACACACACTTGGCATCCTGGATTCAATCCACTGAACAGTAAGCCTTTCATGGACAGATTTGCTGGTTCATAGCTTCCATTTTTACTAAAACAAGAATGACCCACAGAGTTGTTATTTCTCCTTCATGAGGAAGAAGCAAAGACACATACATCTTCTGTATTCCAGGATTTTGGCCAAGGGTTTCATAGAAGCACATCTCAGAGCATGGCTTTGCACATCATCATAAAAAAATGATTTCACTAAAGCATTCTGTAGAGTAGCAGGCAGTTGTCCCAACAAAGTCTTCATCACGGGAAGATAGAGATGTTTT
Organism: Myrmecobius fasciatus; assembly: GCA_023553655.1. Classification (NCBI taxonomy): domain Eukaryota; kingdom Metazoa; phylum Chordata; class Mammalia; order Dasyuromorphia; family Myrmecobiidae; genus Myrmecobius; species Myrmecobius fasciatus. The sequence continues at coordinate 17,071 of JAJPUD010003236.1, read as the reverse complement.
GGTAAAGTAATCAATGGTAGTTTAGTGGATGGAAGACCGGTCTTGGTGCAAGAAAGACCTGCTGAGGTTTGAGCCTTCTGACCCAAACTAGCTGTTCAGCCCAGGTAACCTCAAATTGGACCATAAATTGCATTCAGTCAGTCAACAAGTATTTATTAAATGTTTACTATGCACCAGTCTCTAAATGGTAAGCCCACTAGAACACAATGAAAGGCAAACATAAAATAAAACAAAAAACAACCTCTGCTCTCAAGGAAGTCTCAGAGGCAGAAGCAAGAATTCAGGGCTAGGGTTAGGTAGAGTTAGAGACAGATTGCAAATATTTAGTTGCAGTGGAATAACCATATCAAGTTCATTGGTGAAGGGAATTTGCATATCAGGAATTCCCTAAGCAAATGAAATCAAGTATATGCACCTACCCACTCTCCAAAATAAAAAAAAAATTTAAAAAAAATAGGACTTAAGTATTATTGATTAGAGCAGACCTTCTCAAACTTTTTCCACTCAAGATCCCTTTGTGCCAGAGAAATTTTTACATGACCCCGGAGTATATCAATCATTTACTGAAAGTATATCACAATTTTACAACCATTACTTATGAAACCCCACCCTCCCAAAAATTAAAAAAAAAAAAAACAGGGCTTAAATACTATTGATTAGAGCAGGGCTTCTTAAATTTTTTCCACTCGAGATCCCTTTTTGCCTGAAAATTTTTTACAAGACCTTGGGCATGTAGGTATAGAAAAAAGGCATACAAATCAAAAATTTACTGAAAATATACTATAATTTTACAACCCCCACATTTGATTATGAAACCCCATATGGGGTTGTGACAGTTTAAAAAGCTGAGGATTAAAGCACAATCATATAAATCAACCAAGGACATTTTAGAATTGCAAATGTGATCCAAGAGATTTAAAAGGAGCCCGTGAGTTCTAAGTGAACATGTCTTTTCCCCTAACTTTAAGACTAAGACTGATACTCATACATGTGCGGACACACACACACACACACACACACACACACAAACACGGCCTTTATTTCCTTATCAAATGGAAAAGATACAAGTTTGCAAAGAATAATCATATTATCCATATAACATGGTCATATTCTGCAGCATCATAGGTCCCAATTTAGCATTATATATCCTGACATCATTACAAATCATTATTCTCCAGGAATGTTTGACACATCTGTGATTTAATTGTTAAACCACATTTGCAAGAGACAACCATGTACACCAACAACATATTGATGCTTATATCATCCTCCTGTAGAATTCTTTGAGAACTCCAGTAAGTGCTTAATTGCAATATTTTCTTATTAGGATTCAAAGGGTTTTTTTGCATAAATCAACTGCTATAGTCTTCAAAACTAAAGACTAAGTCATGAAGGCTGGTGGAGACATATGTCTCTTTGAGTTAACTTTCTTGGGATTTTGATATTTGGGTTGGAATATTACCCCCCAATGCCTCTGATCTGTATAAAGCTAATTATATGCTACTATTAAAGCAGATTGCAAGAGACATTGACAGTTGGAAAGGCCTAATGACCAGCTGGATGAGAAAATTCCATGTTGTCAAAATGGTAACTTTGCCAGGAGTGTTACATGTTGCTTATTTGCCATCAACAGGACAATCTAACTCTTGTTTTAAATTAAACATAACTTGTTGAGGAATCACATTTGGAGTTCAAAGAGAGCTTCAAAAGTAAGAGTAGTCTTCTTTTTTCTTTGGAACTCATTCCTTACTGCCCAATTTCATATCCCTCCAATGGGTTTCTGCATTACAATATCTTTATAGAAAATAAATGAATCAGGAAGAATAAAGAATAAAACCATTTTCTATGATAGACTCTACTTAATGACACCAAGAAAAAAATCAAAAGCTTGGGGTCACAGAATCAGAAAACAAAATTGCTGGACAAAATTGTTCACTTTTCAGTTAGTTGTGTTAGCACTGTATAGACTCAACTCTAATAGCCTCCATTTAAAGCAGAAATCACACAGGAAGGTTTGTTGCCAGCTAGTCCAAATCTACCAAAAACAACGTCAAAAAGGTCCTTTGTACAAAACTTCAGAATAGTTGCTGTAATTGGTTTTATTTAAAGCAGCAACACATGATAAAAGCACTACCAGCAGGTTGTCCAAAAGTCTCCTGTTAAAGTGCTAAGCACCACAGGCCACCTCTAATAGTCCTAAAGTAAAAAATGATGTTCCTATGTGAGATGTGTTCATGTTAGAGGACAAGGAAAAAAAATAAATCGATGTGAGTCAGAGTGATTGTAAAAGACATATAACTGGTTGGGTAATACTTTTGTTCCCCATACTCCAAGTCTTTTTGGAATCAGAAACTCTTTAAGACTTTGTAGTAGGTATAGATATGATCTTGGATGTGCTAAGGTTCAGTCAGTAGGTATTATGACATCAACTGAGAAAGGTTCAAGATAAAACTCAGGGACAGCCTAAATGCCTGCCACCTGAGAAATCTAAGTATGGGGACACCTGCTCTCCCTATCTCCCCCCACTTCAGGTTGATCCTAGTGATCATGGAAATTCTCAAAGGTCATCTTATTGAGCTGTGGATGGGGCTTAAAATACAAAATTATAGATCTTCAAAATAATGAAGAATAAGAAATTTATTATCATGTCAAAATGCTTTTAATGACAATTAGCAATAATACTTGCTTTGTGAATGTCACGTTTAGGCTTCTCAAAGTACTCTCTGGCCTATGGAACTTACTTTGTCCTTGTAAGAACTCTATGAAGGCAACAGAACAGGAACAGATTTGGAATTAATTTATAAATTATTCATTTATCCATTTATCATTTATTTAAATCTGCCATTTGGCAGAATTACACAGGTAGTTAATGTCAAAGTCAAGACTAGTCTCCAACTCTCCTAGTATTATCCCTATGCTCTTTCTAAGTACAAGAGTCACTACCGCCATTTTACAAATAAATATACAAAAGCTCATCAAGTTTAAGTGACATACTCATAAACACATAACTTGAAAGCGTCAGAGCTGAGTTGAACCATAAGTTCACGGTGGGTTTGTCGTGAAATTATATATCAAGATACATAGCTCAAAATGTGGAAACTATCCAGATGAAGCTAGAAGTAGTTCCAGATTTAGTCAGAAGGTCTGTATTCAAATCCTAGTTCTGTGTGATTTTGGCAGGTTCCTTTAGCACCAGCAAATATACATTAAGAGCCAAGAATATGTCAGGTACTAGATGAAAGGTAAAAAAAAGTTAGCCCTCAAGGAGCTTATGGATTAAGGTGGGGGGGAATATATAAGCAACTAGGTACAATCAAAATATAGACAGTGATCTCAAAGAAAAGGCCCTAGCAGTACAGGAAAGAGGGGGTGTAGAGAGGGAAGCAGGGGACATGCCTTGTAAAAGGCAAGGGATTCTAGAAGGTAGGATTCTTTTTGTTGAGACCTGAAGGAATCAGAGAAGCCAGAAGATAGAGAATTGCAGTAAGAGAAGGCCAGGTATAGACAGCACATGAAAATATATAATATACCGAACCTTAGTCTTCTTGAAGTTAACCCAAGCATTCTCTGAACTATGCCACTGTGTTTTTATGCAAAATACATACACATCTGTACATATATGGGAATCTGATGTACATATATACATACACATATCTGTGCATGTTGTATTTATCTATACATACACATATATCCAAAGAATTTTAATAACCCAACTAGTCTTCTTTATACAGCAAATTTGCTTCTCTCAGGGTGATTATTCTGAGATTGCCTTTTGACCAGGTTCAAGAGGCTTCATTACCAGTGTTCAAATAAACAAAAATTCTTCATGGAAAAAAAATCACACAAAGTAAAGTACCTCTATGTACTCTGGCCATTTTGGCTTTTTTGTACCAGCCCAAAGGACAGGTGGTCATCTGGACTGAATTAGGTAGGCCTGTGACCTTCAAAGTAACTTTTCCTTTTTTTATCCTTTTCCTAAATCCCTTAAATTAAGTCCTGTTGTGGGAACTGCTAATTCACATAAAAAACCCAGCATTGTTTCTAGCTTAAGGTTTAACAAAGCATGAGTGCGCATTTTATAAATTTGAACTCCTAATCTCATAAAAAATGAAGATTATTTTGAGCCTCCAGATAATACATGTCAAAAGTAGGAAATCCCAGACTTCCCTTTCTAATAGAAGCCTGCCATTTTGGCAGTTTTTATTTTGGCTTTTTGCCTTGTCTTTCAAATAGAGACGACCATCTGTCTAACTAAGTTTGGGGGGAAAAATCTTGGCAAATCAAAGATGCTGACACAGAATGTAAGATTCAAGGGAGAAACATTCATTTTAATTAAATAACTGTCTCTAAAGATTGACAGAAGTGGTCAACATTGGTTGGTGCCATTTTGAATGTTGCCGAGTCTAGGAGCAACCTTCAGGGCATTCTCTACTAATGATATAGAACCAATGCCATTCTTTAAAAACAGTCTGTGAGGAGAGACTGAGTGAGTTGTTACCCTCCTACTGGGACTAATTTTGAGCCTGAGAGCCTTCAGTTCTCATAAAAGAAAAGAAGATATCAGGTCATGTGAATACAGGTGTGATTCATTGTATCTTCTTTTCTTTTCAGTTGTGTGCTCCATAGTATAGCAATGGATTGAGTTCTAGCAAACTGAAATTCTTCACAGTTCACAGGTGGATAATAGAAATGTAGTGATGACAACAGGCCTCTCTCTGTGGAATGCCTCAACAATAGCCTAAAGAAAGTTGATTTAATTTATAAAAATACAATTCCCCAGTTGATAAATGGTCAAAGGATATGAACAGGAAGTTTCCAGACAAAGAAATCAAAGCTATCTAAAGTCATATGAAAAAAATGCTCTAAATCACGGTTGGTCAGAGAAATGCAAATTAAAACAACTCTGAGGCACCACCTCACACCTATTAGAGTGGCTAATATAACAAAAAAAGGAAAATGCTGGAAGGGATATGGGAAAACTGGGACACTAATACATTTTTGGTAGAATGTAAACTGATCCAACCATTCTGGAGAGCAATGTGGAACTGTGCCTAAAGAGCTATAAAACTGTGTATACCTTTTGATCCAGCAATACCACTGTTAGGTCTATATTCCAAAGACAATCCAAAAGCAGGGGGAAAGACCTATTTTTTATATTTATTTGATTATTTTATTTTCCCAGTTACATGTAAAACCATTTTTAACGTATCTTTTTAAAACTTTTAGTTCCAGATTCTCTCCTTCCTGTCCTCCCCACCTCCCCACTTCCCTCCCCCTGAGAAGGGATATGTGAAGTTATGCAAAACATTTCAATAAAAGTCATGTCGTAAAAGAAAACACAGATTTCCAAAAAAAAAATCTTCAAGAAAAAAAACTATGCTTCAATTTTATTCAGACACAATCAGTTCTTTATTGGGTATAGATAGCATTTTTCATTATAAGTCTTTCAGAGTAGTCTTGGATCTCTGTATTACTGAGAATAATGGTCATTCACAGATAATTATCCCACAACATTGCTATTACTTTGCACACAGCACATTTCACTTTGCAGGAGCTCATGGAGAACATTTCAGGTTTTTCTGGGAGCATCCTGCCCATCACTTCCCACAGAACAATAATATTCCTTTATAATCACAAGCCACAGTTTATTCAGCCATTTTCCAATTGATGGGCATCCCCTCAAATTTCAATTCTTTGCCCTGAGAAAAGAGCTGCTATAAATATTTTTGTACTCATAGGTGAAAAAGACTATTTGTACAAAAATATTTATGGCAGCTCTTTTTAAAAAATAATAGCTTTTTTATTTACTTATTATTATTATTACTATTATTATTTTACTGGGGCAGTTGGGGTTAAATGACTTGTGCAGGGTCACACAGCTAGGAAGCGTTAAGTATCTGAGATTTGAACTCGGGTGCTCCTGATTTCAGGGCTGGTACTCTATCCACTGTACCACCTAGCTACCCCATAGCTTTTTATTTTCAAAATATATACAAAGATAGTTTTCAACATTCACCCTTGTAAAACCTTGTGTTTTCTCCCTCTCTTCCCCTATCTCTTCCCATTATTAGTGTATTATTTGCCCAGCAACTCATCCAATATATGTTAAACATGCAATTCTTATATATATCTACAATTATCCTACTGCACGAGAAAAATCATATCAAAAAGGAAAAAATGAGAAAGAAAACAAAAGCAAGCAAATAACAACAAAAAAAGCTGAAAATATTATGTTGTGATCCACATTCAGTCCCCACAGTCCTCTTTCTGGATGCAGATGGCTCTCACAAGTCTATTAGAATATTCTTCAATCATTTTATTATTGAAAAGGGCCATGTTCATCAGAATAGATTATTGCATAATCTTGTTGTTGCCATGTACAATGATCTCCTGGTTCTGCTCATTTCACTCAGCATCAGCTCATGCAAGTCTCTCCAGGCCTCTCTGAAATCATCCTGCTGGTCGTTTCTTATAGAACAATAATATCCCATAACCTATATATAACATACCTTATTCAGCCATTCCCCAACTGATAGACATTCATTCAGTTTCCAGTTAGAAATCAAAGGGAGGCCTATCAATTGAGGAATGGCTAAATAAGCTGTGCTATATGGTTATAATGGAATATTATTGTGCTATAAGAAAGGACAAGCAGGATAATTTTAGAAAAAAAACTGGCAAGACTTACATCAAATGATGCATAGTGAAGTAAACAGAACAAAGTCAGAATTGTACACAGTAACAGTAATATTACTCCATGAAGAATTGTAAATGACTTAGCTACTCTCAGCAATACAATGATCCAATACAATCCCAGAAGAATAATGATGAAGCATACTATCCACTTCCAGAGAAAGAACTGATATTGATTGAATACAGATTTAAACATGCTATTTTTCACTTTCTTTCTTTCATTTCTTTATTTGTGTCTTCTTGAACAAAATGACTAATATGGAAACATTTTACATAATTGCACATGTATAACTTGTATCTCCTTACCATTGCAGGGAAGGAGGAGGGGGAAAGGGGAGAGGATAGAATTTGAAATTCAAAACTTTAAATAAAAATGTTTCAAAAACAGGAAACAAGAAAGGTGACTTGATAAAATAACTTATTATGTGGGATGAGGGTTGAAAATAGATGGTTATAATCCATTTAATGAAGTTCTCTTAAAAACCAAAAGCCCATAAAACTTGAAACATAAAATCCCTTTCTGCTACATCAAATGATTTTTCACCATCCCAGTGTTATAACTATCATACCCTCCCTTAAAATTAAAAAAATGCAAATCCATTTAAACAACCAGTAATTCTTACCAGGAAGGTATAATTTTTAATAAAACACTGCTAATTTGTATGTATATAAGCAGGCAAAACCTTCTCTTCCCTCTTAGAATTGGCCTGTTTATACTTATGAATGATGTCAATCAGGAAGCAACATCAAGAAGTACCTTTTAATTTGCCCTAATCAAAATATAGTATCTTTCATTCATTAGGCTGGAGACTGAAGCTTTAATTTCAGGATCAAGTTGGGCCTCAAATTTATTCATCTTTTAAAAATAATAATGATATAAATAAATACAAAACCTTTTCGGAGGTCTTCGTAAAGAAAACTTCATGATGAGCAAGGCTGAAATTCCTCTTGGAATTTGTAGACTATTACAGCTAGAGGGATATTCAAAACCATCTAGTTATTAGATTATAGTTCAACCTTAAGATATGAGAAAGCTGGGATCTAGCCAAGAGCGATGGCCAGCCCAAGGATACAAAGCTAATTAGTGGCAAACAAAATTGTCCGTAATTCTGTCAGTTCCCAAATAAACATCAGATATATCCAAGTATCAGTGATCTTGCCCACTTGTAGGTAATTCCCCCCAATAACAGCTCAGAACACATCCCTGACTTCATAAGATTTCCTTATTCCCATAAGATCTCCAGAGGAGTCTACTCAACATACTTGGGGTGTTCCTTGAGATCCAATGACAGCTCAAGGGACAATCTTGCTATAAAATCGCTTTTTAAAAAAACCTGATTGCTATCAGACACAAAAACATAAGTGAAATAATTTTTAAAATAATCGCTTAGTCTAAATCCCTTGTCAGAAAATAATTCATCCTGATGCTGAGTGAAACGAGCAGAACCAGGAGATCATCATACACAGCAACAACAGTATTACATGATGATCAATTCTGATGGACATGGCTCTCTGCAACAAAGAATTGTCTCAAACCAGTTCCAGTTGTTCACTGAAGAAAACCATATACACCCAGAGAGAGGAATATGAAATATGGACCACAAGATAACATATTCATGATCTCTATTGATATTTGCTTGCATTGTGTTGCCTTTCTGATTTTCTTTTTTTTTCTTGTAGATAGGATTTTTCTTGCATAACTTGTCAAGTAATTCAACATTATTAACATGTCATGGACTTCCTGCCATTTAGGGGAGGGGAGGGGACTGGGGGTAAAATTTGTAATGGAAAGCTTTGTAAAGATCAATGCTGGGGAACTACCCATACATATGTTATACAAATAAAAGGCTTTAATTTAAAAAAAAGAAAATAATTCATCCTTTGGAGCTGACATTTGGAGAAGCATTCCCTTCTCGGATCAATGTTCCATTCTCATTAATCAGTTCATCTCCAGAAAGTCACTCAGAAAGCAAATGCTGTGTTTTCCAAACCTCTTCATTGAATAGAGATTTACCTTGATTTTGATATGAAGGTTTGTTTGTGGTCTACTTACAATAAACAGCCTTTAAGATTGATTTAAACACTCAGCTTCACTTCGATTATTAATTAATCTCAAGAGCCATTTATTGCTTTGTGTACTACAAAGGAATAGAGATCCATCCTTTAATTATTGATTCATCTGACTATGGTTGGCTGGCTGAACTGCTTTTACATATAAACTTTTCAGTTCAGCACATTCTAAGTTTGCCTTGACTTTCTTGTCAAAGAGAAAGGTGTTAAAAGCCATCATTCAAAACACTAAACTCGGTTTTCCTCATAGGCAATGGGAACCTAGTAACCAAACACAAAGCTCCATTCCTTTCCATCCAAGAAGGCTTCTCTCTTCAAGTTCACAAAAGGCCACTCCTCCTCGCATAGAAGGGGTATATTCATTAATTTTTGGCTCTCATAGCTTTCCAGATAGAAAGTCTGGAAGATAGATAGACAGGGTCTGGTTGCTTCATGATTCGTATATTTTTCATATCACAGGAATAAAACAATTGCCCTAACAAAGACTGCTGATAATTCCCTTAGAAAGAGGATCTGGGATCTTAGACTTCATGCCACAAGACTACATAGAGGTTTCCTATTTAGATTCAATTATCATCTCTACTCAGATGGTGCCCTAAAAGTACAGAATTGGGGTTTAGAGTTAAGAAGATTCAAGTTGGAGTTCTATCTCAGTCATCAGCTCTGTGACTTGGGGCAAGTTATTTATCTTCCCTCAGCCTCAGTATCGTCCTCTACCAAATGGGTACAGTAATAACATTTATATATAAAATGCTTTGCACATCTTTAATTGTAATATGTGTTAGTGATTATTATTATTATTATTATTATTATTATTATTACTATTAACATCATCATTATTACATCTAACACTACTCTTTTTCCTGAGCTTTATTCCTACCTCACCAGTTGTTATATGGAATGTCCTATAAACATCTCAAACTGAAACATACCCCAAACAGAACTTAATATCTTTTCCTCAAAACTCATCCCCTTCCAAACTTTCCTGTTTCTGTTGAGACCACATACCATGCTTCTAGCACCAGGCTGACAACCAGAGGGTCATCTTTTCCTCCTCACTCTCCACCTCTCCCATGTCTGATCAGTTCACAAATCATGCCAATTCTCCTTCCATAGCATGGTTTGAATCCATTTCCAACTCACAGAGCCATCACTCTACACTGGACTCTCATGCTCTGTCACCAGGATTGGATTCATTACACATTTCATACAGCATAGTAATATTCCATTACATTCATGCACCACAATTTGTTTTGCCATTTCCCCACTGATGAACCTCTACTGCGCTATCACAAAATGAGCTGCTATAAATATTTTAGAGTATGTGAGAACTTTTTTCTTGTCAGTGGCTTCTTTGAGATAAAAGCTCAGTAATGGAGTCTCTGGTTCAAAGAGTATAGATATTTTAGTCACTTTACTTGCATAATTCCAAATTACTTTCCAAAATGGTTGTACCATTTCCTAGTTTCACTAGCACTGTATTTGTGTACCTATCTCTCCACAATCCCTTCAACATGGTGGTCATTTTTATTTCATTTTTTGCCAATTTGCAGGGTATGAGATAAAAACTCAAGGGAGTTTTGACTTGGATTTCTCTTATTAGTAGTAACTTGGAGAATTTTTTTTCATGTGGCTCTGCATACTTTACAATTTTTATTTTGAGAACTGTTCATATCCTTTGATTATTTATCTGACAATGGCTATTAGTCATATGTGTACATATACACATATATGTGTGTATTGTATGTGTGTATATATATATTATATATATAATATATATGCACACACACATATATACATATGTATATATATATAAATACACACCTTGGATGTTATTGCTTAGTAATTTCCAGTGGGTCTGAGTCTTAATGAGCTCACACAGTTAGTAAATATCTGATACTGGATTTGAATTCAGGAAACACTCTACCTTGATGTCTTGGACAACAAAATTCTTATCAGACAAAATGCTACAAAGATATTTTTTCTCCCCATTCAGCCACTTTCCTTCTTATTCTAGACTCATTAATGTTGTCTGGGAGGAAGTTTTTCAGTTTCAAGTTTCCTCATCTGCTAATACAATATTATATTCTTTCCCTTACTTTATTTTAATATTTTTATTTTTAAGAGGTCCTGTTCCCACTATCTTCCCCTTACTCTTGATTCCTTCTTCCCATTTGATATTCCTTTCCCTTTAGGGTTTTGTTTATTAGTTGCTTTTTTCTCCCCTGTGATCCAAAGGGTGTCTATCCGCATCCTGTCTTAGTGTTCTATATGTTTTGCTTACATAATGAACATGTTTTTATTTGCTGATATATTTATTTTTCCTTTCAGTTAGTCAAACATATTGCCCCTTTCTTTTTCTCCTTCAGCTAATCCTATTCCTTAGTTCTGAAATTTAATTTTTGTACCTCTTTCCAAAAAGGATTTTTCTTACTCTCTTCATTATTTATTTTCTTTTTTTTCTCTAGACCTTTATTTTCTGATTTGTGATGGCCATAATTATCTGATCTCTCTCTTGTCTGTATTCTTCATGATATTCATTCTAGGCTCTTCCCTTTGGTGCTTTCTGCCATGGCCATGTAGGGCTTTCCACATAGATGCCCCTTTTCCATTGTGTCTCAATTCTAAAATAATACCAATTATTGCAAATGTCAAAGAGGTCACTGCCCATGGTAAGGCCCCCTCCTCCATCATGTCCTTGATTAATCAGTCCACCAGTGATCTACACCTCCTTGTGTTGGCCTTTTTTCTTTCTTTCTATATTTGCCTGAAAATCTCTCTGTGTTCATGCTCCCCCACCTCTCCAGGTGCCAGGGGTTCCAACTTTCCCCCTTCCAGGAGAAGTAGACTTCTCAAGGACCAAATCTTCTAGGCTTCATCCACTATAAGATCCTGATCTCCCTTTATCTACCATCTTCTTTACCCACGGAAGCATTCATCAATGTAAACTCCCTCCCACCTCAAACACAGACCTCCTTTCTTTCCCCTTCCTACTTTTTTTGGATCCTTCCCTCTTCTTCACACACTCCCCTATATGCTTTTCTCTTTCTGACTAATTCTTACTTTGATGCCAGCACATCCCACACTCCTCTCTATAACCCATTCTATCTATCTATCCCCTCTCTCCTTATATACCTTTTCATGTTGTAATGCATTCTCACAAAATAAGCAGCAACCTATAGGCAGTGTGTTGACATGTTCAGTTCATAAAGCTCTCACTCCACATCTTCACTGTTATCTCTATTGGATATCTGCCTTCAACCCTGTCTCCTTGTGATCATTTAGAAAGAAGTCTCCTGGTCTCTGTTATCATTCCATTGTTACTGCCTTTGGATGCAGCATTTATTTACCCCTGCTGCATTTCTGTTGTTTGAGGTGTTCCAGAGGCAAATAATCACTTCAGTTCTGGTTTTCTTTTTTAAAAAAAAGTTTCAAATTCCTTTTTATTATTGAATGTTCAGCTTTTGTATTAGATGATTAAGCTCAGATCTGCAGGATAGGTCATTCTGGACTGCATCGTAAGCTCTAGTGCTCTTCACACATAATTCCATTCCTTCTTGCTTTTTCTAGTGGGTGTAGCATAGTTTTGCACTGTTTGAATTTCCTATCCTTTTGAATTTGAAAATCTTTCTCCTGATGGCTTGCTTCAACTTGTTTCTGAATTAAATTGTTAAATTTAATTACTCTGTATCTTAAGAGTTTGCATCCTTGTTATTTTTTCCTTCTTTTTGGAGATGTGATTTGTGAATTCTTTCCATTGGAATTTAATTTTTATGCTTAGAAATTCTTGGCAGTTCTCTTTTATTATTTCATTCATTATGGTGTGAAGATATTTTTGTCCTGTCATGTTTTTAGATACCTATGATACTTAGGTTGTCTCTATACATCTTGTCTTAGAGTTCAGTATATTTTGCTTGCACAGTGAACACATTTTCTTGTAAATGTTCATGATTTCTTGTTCTTTTCTTCTAACTTGTCTTTTACTTCTGTCCATGTGCATTTTCAATACATTGCTTTCTTTGGTGAAGCTTGCCATTATAGATTCAAATGTTTCTATTCTACTCTTCATTTTTGCAAGGGAGGACATAAATTTTCCTCTGATAATTCTCATTTCCCTTTTAAACCACCCAGGAATAGTATGTTGAGGCTCCACTTTCTCCTCAAAGTCTACAAATTTGTCTCATTTAGTGTTAGAGATCATTTCCATAGTTTTGCCATGCTCATTCACAGATGCCTGAACTCACTTACTAGATCTAAAAGTAATATTTCCTTTCAATCTTATTACTTTTTCTATGAATTTATCTATGTTAAAAGTCTTTGAGTTTTCTTCTTCCTGAAATGTTTGGTACTTGCAGGTTTTTTCCTCCTCTATTTTCCTTATCACTCACTTCCCAACTTCTTCACTTCTGATTCTTGTTTCCTTGGGACCTAGATCTCAAAGTATCTCAGTCTCCCACCTCACTGGGCAATTCATGGTTCATCAGCTTAGATCTCTGTCCCAACTGACTTTTAGGTGGTTGGAATTGTCCCTGATGGATACTGTATTCTTTCCCTCAAGCTTGGTGGAGTGCTGCATACATAATATTTCACACACATGGTGTCCTGAACTTGTGACATATCCCACCCCGCTGTTGCTCTGTTCTCTAGCCCAGCATCATAGTTCAAAGCTTTGTTGCACTGTTGCTTCTGGGTTATAATCCCTAGTAGGCTTTTTTTTAATAAAGCTTTTCATTTACAAAACATATGAGTGATTTTTTTCTACATTGACCTTTGCAAAAACTTTTTTTCCCAAGCTTTTCCCCTCCTTCCCCCCACCCCCCACCCCTAGATGACAGGTAATCTAAAACATGCTAAATAGTATAAGTTATATGACAAATAAAATACATGTATATATATATATATATATCTATACAGTTATCTTACTGCACAAGAAACATCAGATCTAGAAAGAGAAGGAGAAAAAACAACCTAAGAAGGAAAACAAAATGCATGGAAATATTCACAGAAAGCGTTAAAATGCTGTGTTGTGGTTTGCACTCAGTTCCCACAGGCCTCTCTCTGGATGTATATGACTATCTTCATCGCTGAACAATAGGAACTGGTTTGAATCACATCATTGTTGAAGAGAACCATGTCCATCAAAATTGATCATCGTATAGTCTTGTTGCTGTGTATAATGTTCTCCTGGTTCTGCTGATTTCACTCAGCATCAGTTCATGCAAGTGTCTCCAGGCCTCTCTGAAATCCTCCTGTTGGTTGTTTCTTACAGAACAATAATATTCCATAACATTCATATACCATAATTTATTCAGCCATTCTCCAATTGATGGGCATCCTTTCAATTTCCAGTTTCTTGCCACTACAAAAAGGGCTGCCACAAACATTTTTGCACATGTGGGTCCCTTTCCCTCCTTTAAAATCTCTTTGGGATATAGGCCCAGTAGAAACACTGCTGGGTCAAATGGTATGCACAGTTTGATAACTTTTTGAGCATAGCTCCAAATTGCTCTCCAGAATGGTTGGATCCGTTCACAGTTCCACCAACAATGTATCAGTGTCCCAGTTTTCCCACATCCCCTCCAACAGTTATCATTATCATTTCCTGTCATTTTAGCCAATCTGACAGGTGTGTAGTGGTATCTCAGAGTTGTCTTAATTTGCATTTCTCTGATCAAGAGTGACTTGGAGCACCTTTTCATGTGACCGGAAATAGTTTCAATTTCTTCATCTGAAAATTGTCTGTTCATATCTTTTGACCATTTATCCACTGGAGAATGGCTTGAATTCTCATATATTTGAGTCAATTCTCGATATATTTTAGAAATGAGGCCTTTATCAGAACCTTTGGATGTAAAAATATTTTCCCAGTTTACTGCTACCCTTCTAATCTTGTCTGCATTCATTTTGTTTGTAGAAAAACTTTTTAACTTGATATAGTCAAACTTATCTATTTTGTGATTAATGATGACCTCTAGTTCTTCTTTGGTCACAAATTCCTTCCCCCTCCACAGGTCTGAGAGGTAAACCATCCTATATTGTTCTAATTTGTTTATAATATCATTCTTTATGCCTAGATCATGAATCCATTTTGACCTTATCTTGGTATATGGTGTTAAGTGTGGGTCAATGCCTAATTTCTTCCATACTAGTTTCCAATTATCCCAGCAGTTTTTGTCAAATAGTGAGTTTTTATCCCAAAAACTGGGGTCTTTGGGTTTATCAAACACTAGATTACTATTGTCATTGAGTATTATTTCCTGTGAACCTAACCTATTCCACTGATCCACTACTCTATTTCTTATCCAGTACCAAATGGTTTTGGTGACCACTGCTTTATAATATAGTTTTAGATCTGGTGCAGCTAAGCCACCCTCATTTGCATTTTTTTTCATTAATTCCCTTGAAATTCTTGATCTTTTGTTTTTCCAGATGAATTTTGTTGTTATTTTTTCTAGGTCAGTTAAATAATCTCTTGGGAGTTTGATTGGTATAGCACTAAATAGATAGATTAGTTTAGGTAGTATTGCCATCTTTATTATATTCGCTCGACATATCCAAGAGCACTTGATGTTTTTCCAATTGTTTAGATCTGACTTTATTTGTGTGGAGAGTGTTTTGTAGTTTTGCTCATATAGATCCTGACTTTCCCTTGGCAGATATATTCCCAAATATTTTATACTATTGATAGTTATTTTGAATGGAATTTCTCTTTGTATCTCTTGCTGTTGCATTTTGTGATTGATGTATAAAAATGCTGATGATTTATGTGGATTTATTTTGTATCCTGCAACTTTGCTAAGGTTGTGGATTAATTCTAATAGTTTTTTAGTTGATTCTCTTGGGTTCTCTAAGTAGACCATCATATCATCTGCAAAGAGTGATAATTTGGTTTCCTCATGACCTACTCTAATTCCTTTAATCTCTTTTTCTTGTCTTATTGCCAAGGCTAGCATTTCTAATACAATATTGAATATCAATGGTGATAGTGGGCAACCTTGTTTCACCCCTGATCTTATTGGGAATGGTTCCAGTTTATCACCATTACATATGATGCGAGCTGATGGTTTTAAATAGATGCTACCGACTAGTTTAAGGAAAAGTCCATTAATTCCTATACTCTCTAATGTTTTTAATAGGAATGGATGTTGGATTTTATCAAATGCTTTTTCTGCATCTATTGAGATTATCATATGGTTTTTGTTAGTTTGGTTATTAATATAGTCAATTATGTTAATAGTTTTCCTAATATTGAACCATCCCTGCATTCCTGGTATAAATCCTACTTGGTCATGGTGTATTATTCTAGGAATGATTTTCTGTAATCTCTTTGCTAATATTTTATTTAAGATTTTTGCATCAATATTCATTAAGGAGATTGGTCTATAATTTTCTTTCTCTGTTTTTGTTTTACCTGGTTTAGGTATCAGTACCATGTCTGTATCAATCATAAAAGGAGTTTGGTAGGAGTCCTTCATTCCCTATTTTTTCGAATAGTTTATATAATATTGGAGTTAATTGTTCTTTAAATGTTTGGTAGAATTCACATGTAAATCCATCTGGTCCTGGGGATTTTTTTCTTAGGGAGTTGATTAATGACTTGTTCTATTTCTTTTTCTAAAATGGGACTATTTAAGTAATTTATTTCCTCTTCTGTTAATCTGGGCAATCTATATTTTTGTAGATATTCCTCCATTTCACTTAGGTTATCAAATTTATTGGCATACAGTTGGCCAAAGTAACTCCTGATTATTGCCCTAATTTCTTCTTCATTGGTGGAAAGTTCTCCCTTTTCATTTTTGAGACTAACAATTTGATTTTCCTCTTTCCTTTTTCTAATTAAATTAACTAGAGGTTTATCTATTTTGTTGGTTTTTTCATAAAACCAACTTTTAGTTTTATTTATTAATTCAATAGTTTTTTTACTTTCAATTTTACTAATCTCTCCTTTTATTTTTAGGATTTCAAGTTTGGTATTTGATTGGGGGTTTTTAATTTGTTCTTTCTCTAGCTTTTTTAGTTGCAAGCCCAATTCATTGATATTCTCTTCCTCTATTTTATGCAAGTAAGCATCTAGAGATATAAAATTTCCCCTTATTACTGCTTTGGCTGTATCCCACAAATTTTGGTATGTTGTCTCATTATTGTCATTCTCTTGGATGAAATTAGTTATTATGTCTGTAATTTGCTGTTTCACCCATTCATTCTTTAGGATAAAATTATTTAGTTTCCAATTGGTTTTTGGTCTATTTTCTCCTGGCCTTATATTGCATGTGATTTTTATTCTGTCATGATCTGAAAAAAATGCATT
>JAJPUD010003235.1:213411-261904 GCA_023553655.1 Myrmecobius fasciatus | reverse complement strand
TGTGGATACCCATCAATTGGGAAATGGCTGAACAAATTGTGGTATATAATGAATGCTCCTGTATATGATACTGTGTTATAAGAAATAATGAGCTTAGTCTTAGAAAAGCATGGAAAGACTTGAAAGAAATGATGAAGAATGAAGTGAGCAGATCCAGGAGAACACTGTATACAGTAACAACTGTAACAACTATATTGTTTTCTTTTTTTCTTTTCTTTTCTTTTTTTTTTTCCTGAGGCAATTGGGGTTAAGTGACTTGCTGAGGGTCACACAGTTAGGACATGTTAAGTGTCTGAGACCAGATTTGAACTAAGGTCCTCCTGACTTCAGGGCTGGTGCTCTATTCACTGCACCAACTAGCTACCCTACAACTCTATTGTTTTAAGAACAATTTTGAACAATTAAGTCATTATAAATACACAAAAAGAGAGGACCTATGAAGAAAGAAGGTATTTGCATCGAGAAAAAACTGATAAATAGAAATATATAGAAAATAATTTTACATATTTAAACCTATATGTGTCTAATTGTAGCTATTTCTAGCTAGGATGGTAGGGGGGAAAGGAAGAAGAGAGGAAAAAAAAGAAATTAAATGATAATTTTATTATATATTTATAAAGAATAGCAAGTTGTATATAATAGATTTGCAGTTTCATCTGCAACCATCTTTTATTTTACAATGTTATGGAATTGCTTGTTTATGCCATAAATTAAAAATAAAAGAAATTTTTAAAAGGAAAATTTTGATTCTTTCTATTAAAATGCATTTTGGAGATATCTGTGTACTTCAATTAGAATAACTCATTTATATAACATTTAAGGTTTGTAAAAGGCATTACATGTGTTATCTCATTTGATCTATTCATGCTTTTCCTGACCTTTGCTATAATGGATATTTTCTTTCAATCCCAGGACCTCGAACAATGTCCTGAAATTCCCTAGGGTTTATCTTGGAAATCCATCTTCATAAAGATAGCTTAAGTTTCCAAATCAGGTTAGATTCAGTGATACAAAATGGCTGCAGTGGACCACAGTGTGACATCTCTAAGCATACCCTGAGAACTGATGCTGGATGCCTGAAGTAGCCTTTACTGTGTAGTAGAAACGTAGGTACTTGAGGGTGATACTGGTTCATAAATAGCTCAGAGGTCAAATAGGACTCCCTCTCTATGTCCCTTTGGATAAGCACACTTAGAACAATATGGACACAGCATTTCAGAAAATAAAATACAGCAGCAATTCAGTTTTTTTTTTTTTTTGGTTTTTTTTTTAGAGAAGCATGAGGGAATATTAGAAGTATCTAAGATTATAAAACTCGTTGCTAGGTTTTTGTGTATATGATTTTTTTTTTATTTATGAAATTTTAGGTTGGGAAGCCCTAGTATCTACTTCCCTCTAAAATGTCACCATTGTAGCTAAGTATGAAAGTAATATAGCAATAAGCTGCCTAGATCATTTTGGAGCCTGCTGTCCTTGCTCTTTATGCCTCCTGGAGTTGAAATGCCCAGACTTGGCCCAGTAGCACAAGCTGAGTCACACTGCAGATTTTGCCAACTGAGGCAGTGAAATTCCTTTTCATGTTACTCAAATCTGACAACAGTCATGAAGATGAATGACCATGATTTCAAAAGAATTTTTTTGGAGGGATTTTAATGAATATTTCTATATCTAACTTACCTGGGTGGGTTTTATATTTAAACTCTCTTCACCTCTGTAAGGCTTGGAAAAACTCTGAATTTGGAGTCAAATTGGCAAGTCATTTAACTTTTCAGGGCCTCAGTTTCTTCACCTGTAAAATAGGCATAATAAAACTTATTAGAATAAATCCTAATTAATAATTTATTTACCCCATGGGGTTATTGTGACAGTCTTACTGAAGTGTCAGGCAGGAAAGCATTTTGCAAACCTTAAATATAATTATTATTACAAATATCTCCACCTTCTTGGGCTTGTTTACTTAAATGAGGGTTGGAGTTGGAGGACCTTCCCTTAGAATGGATAATAGAGAGTTGTACAAAGCCAGGTCCTCTATTGAAAGCCCCTTTTAGAGGAAAAGAGGACTGAATAGGAACAATATTTTGTTGATATGCAATGCAGTTCTCAGAAGCTTAAATCCCATTTGGCTCCAGATTCTATAATTTTTCTAACTTATTGTAGAACCTGGCAAGAGATGAAATTTTATTGTGAATAGTTAGTTGTTTTTCCTAATATTGCCTAATATAACTCAGACTCCATCTGAGTCATTTGCAATTCTAATGTCCAGGAATAAGCACCAGGTAATGTACTCCAGGCAGGCAGCTTGAAAGATGCCCCCAAATTAAATTATTAAGACAAATTCAACTAAGGGAAGGTGAGTATCAGAAGAAACTTCAGAGAGAGACCTCAGGACACAAGGCCCCAGCAAGGAAGAGACTCCCAGGACACTGCCCCATATGTGGGAGAAACAGAGAATCCAGGAAACCTCAAAAATGATGTTGATTCAGTGCTAGAGGATGGAGTAGGATGATACTAGGTAAGGTTACAAGTCTCTTTAAGTGTGACTATTAACTGGGAATGTGGAGGAAGGAAAAGACTTCCTATTTTAACTTTTTTTTTTTTTTTGCTAAGATGCTCAATTTTCCCTGCCTATTAGAGGAGTACAACTGCTGACAATTCCCTGGATCAAAACTCTGATCACAGTGCTCTAGTAATAGCTCTGCCATTTGGGATTAGACTGCTGTGATACCCACAAACATTTTCATCAACACCTTTGTAGCCTGTTCTTATTATCTTGCCTCAGGGAGGCCAAAGATATAAATCTAAAGTTCAATCATTTTCATTATAGAAATAGAGCAGAATTCTCTCAATCCAAATAATAATAATAGCTAATATTTATATAAAATCCTTTAAAGTTTTCAAAGCACTTTACACTTATCTTATTTTATCATCACAATAACCCTAAGAGATATGTTATGATTATCCTCATTTAATAGATTAAAGAACTGAGGCAGGAGGAAATTAAATGATTTGGTCAGAGTACCACAACTAATAAATATCTTGGGTTGTATTTCAGCCTGATTCTAAGTCCAATACTTTATCTAATGCATGATTTCACTGTATCAAATTTTTGTTATTTAAGAATCTATAACACTTTAAGATTTTTGAAGCACTAATCTCCTAACAAGCCTGTGAAGCAGACAGCTTTGGAGTCAACCATGTGATGAGGGCAAACTAGGCAGCTGATCTGGGACAAGTGGAAAAGAATGAAGCATCTATTCGTTTTCCCATCTGTGTCTCTCTCCAGGGTCAGGAAGGCTGTTTTACCTTCTTTCTGGAGTTAGTACATTTTTTGGCATTTGTTTGAGAGATGGAATAAATAATAAAATAAGTAACCAAACAGAAGCACATCCTTCCTAGGACAGTTTGACCAGGACTGACTTATTAGGAAATTTTGTTTGAAAGCAGTTTTTTCATGGGTGAGAATTGACAGAGCCTTCATCAATCCCAACACTCCATAAGGTTTCCCAGATTGTGCTGTTCCTGGGCTAACAAATTAGTCTTTAGAAAGACTATGCCATCACTGTAAAACTCTTGAATTGAAAAGATCTTTGAAAGGTCAACTGTCCATCCTTTCTCTTATGAGAGTCCATGATTTAACCATTCCATATTGATAGATGGAGACCTTGATGAAACAGATCTTTGGTGAATGAGATTACAGAACCTTACTTGAGAAATTTAGAACATCATGATTTCAGGCTCTTTATTTTATGTTCTGTCTTCAGCTGAAAGAGAGAACTGTTACTTCCTAGTCTCTGAATAATATCTGTTCAAATATTTCCAGGCTTTCCTTCCCTAGCTATATGACATGATCTTGTGTGCTGTATGTAATCATAAAGAGTATCTGGGGGGAGCAGGTAGTTGGTGTAGTGGATAGAGTACCAACTCTGAAATCTGGAGGACCTGAATTCAAATCTAATCTCAGATAATTAACAATTCTTAGAGGTGTGACCCGGGCAAGTCACTTAATCCCAATTGCCTCAGGGGAAAAAAAGAGTATCTGGAGGCTGTTCAGACTTAGCCCCATGGTCATTTACACCTTATATTGAAATGAAATAAGATACAAGTGATTTACTTAGCCAGATCTGGAGAAGGATATTTATTTAATAAGAATGTGCATGTAACACCCTGAGCTGATTTAACTGAGCAAAGCTCCCCTGTTTCTAAGTTGTCTATCATGGTCCACCAATGAAAGTCCATCAAAGGTACCAGAATCTTTGTCTTGGCTCTTTCATAAGTAGTTGACCAGGAAGTGATATAAATAGCTTATACCTTTGGTACATTGAGCCAAGTAAATTCAAGATGGTTTCAATACCTTTTTTTTTTTCGTGAAGCAATTGGAGATAAGTGACTTGCCCAGGGTCACACAGCTAGGAAGTAATAAGTGTCTGAGGTTACATTTGAACTCAGGTCCTCCTGACTTTAAGGCTGGTATTCTATCCACTGGGCCACCTAGCTGCACCCTGATTTTAATACCTTTTAAGGAAAAATTAGCTCAACTTTCACAGGGGTGGCAGTAGGGAGCTATAGTGGTAAAGAGATTGTGATTGTTCCCACTATAGATACTAAATGTTCTAATTGACTATTTTACAAAAATATAATAGTATTTAAAGTGAAAGAAAGTCACTATGTTACTTACAAAATACAGCTCAATTCCTTGTTGTTCTAAAAGATGATTCTAGTCAGGCATTATCAGGTGGTTGTCTTCAACCTAAGCAAATGTTAACAAAATATATTTTAGAGGTCTGATATCCCCAGGATTACTAGTCTCATCAGAGCTCAGTTATGTTTTTAAATTTTTATTTATTTATTTTTTAATGGTCTATCAAGACACTTACCATTTGATTTGCATTTGATATTTATGGGGAGAATTAATGAAAGGTGATTTGTTAGATCATTTTTTTTTCCCTAGCTAGTGCTATTGTTACCAATAGTGATCAGTGAAATGGAAGCTATTCAGTCATCCATGGTGACATTTCTCTAACTTCATATCTATTATTGAAAAGTTTGGCCATACAAAGAAACTTTCTTCTGAGGGTACCTATTACTGAGTTGGGATTTCAAACATATTTAGTTGGATGGCTAAAAGAAAAGGAATGTAATACAAATGTTGGATGTGTATTGGATTTTTTTTCATGCTTTCTTTCTTCATGATACATTTCACAAGTCGGTGTATTTTTTTTTTAAAGAACATTTCACATTACACATTGCAAAATATTCTACTTTTGCTGTTTAGAATTTTTTTTTTATTAGCACTGCATAGACTCCATTGAACAGTTACAATCTCTAATATAAATTTGTCCTTTCATCTCAAAAAAATCTTGTCTTGTTTCTTCCTTTTTTTTTTTTTTTTGCTTTTTGCTGAGGCAATTGGGGTTAAGTGACTTGCCCAGGGTCACACAGCTAGGGCATGTTAAGTGTCTGAGAGCAGATTTGAACTCAGGTCTTCCTGACTTCAGGGCTGGTGCTCTAACCACTGCGCCACCTAGCTGCCCCCTCTTCCTTATTTTCTTAGTAAAATGTTTTCTATTGAATTACTGGAGATGGTCAGAGCTATACTTTCGAATTCTGGCATCTAAGATCTGGAGGAAGCCCAAGGTCAGTAGAGGGAAGGGAATACTAATTCAGGACCAAATTGGGGAGAAACTTTTTTGGATTTTGGGAAGATCTTGGGATTTCACAATTTGGACTAGTTTCCATTACCATTGCTCCAAGAATTCTCTTCCTCTGATCCACTTGTGGTTGGATATAGTCAAGGGGAAGATTGAGGGAAAGCAGTGGTAACTGCTCTCCAAGGAGTGTTACCCCACTGCAGTACAGCCATGTCCCTTGATTCCCCAAATCCCATCATCCCTGTCAAGAAAGTTGGGGGGAGGGAGATATGGCAGAGAGAAGGAATGTCATTTGTCTCTCTTGGCTTTCAGACATCAGTCACTAATTCTGGGACTGGAATCTGGTCCCTAAGGGTGGTAACCAGCCTGATGAGAAACTAGGGGCAGTTGCTACAGCTGTGGGGCAGTAGTGTCGTGGGATCAGCTGTAACTCTGGTCCTTTAATTTGTTCCTCAAAGTCCTTAGCTCTTCCTCCTATGCCCCAAGTTCTTGCTCTCCCACCTATTGATGCCCTTCCTCTTATATTTAATTATATTTATATTTAATATAATTTATATTTAATTATGTTGTCTGTATATGTTTGAATGTATAGTATATGTATTAACTTTATGATATATATATATATATACACATAAATGTTTGTATACACACATACATATATATATACACATATATTATGTGCTTGTTATTATCCATTGAAATGTGAGCTCACTGCAAGAAGGGAATTGTTTCATTCTTTGTACTTCTTTTCCTAAGGCTTAGCACAGTGTCTGACATATATTAGGACCTTAATAAATACTTGTTAATTGATTGATCCATTTGATCTCTTGGTGGCCTATGTAGCTGCGGTATCCTGAGTAAATGCTGACATCGAGGCTTTGGAAGCTATTCTGGAAATCTTGCCTTCTGCTCACCTTAAGATAAAAGAATATAGAAGGAATGGTTTTTTGTTTTGTTTTGTTTTTGCACTAAAAGACTGCACCTCACCTAGAACTTGCCAAGAGCTAAGGCAAAGAGAGCTTTATAATGATAGTAATTTTCACATCTTAGATTACTCCCCTCCCCAGACCACTGTATTTACAAGGTCTTACTGATGTTGTGAATAGGATTAGAAACTGTGGAGTAGAATCTTTGAGGGAAATTAATAGCACTATACATAGAAATAACCATCATAATTTCAGTTGCTCAGGCTTTGCTATGAGACTTCTGAATAAATGTTATGGAGAGGGCAGGAATGAAAAAAGAGAATCTTCAATATCCATAGCAGAAGTTAGGGTCAGAAATTAGCAGACCCCATCACACTCACTTTAAATTAATGATTGATTTAGAAACAAAAGGACAATACCCTCAGGGATTTGCTTATTTTTTATCACATAATGCTACTTCCTAAATTGTGTATGACTACCTGATGGGAAAGGAAATGTTACCCTCAAAATTTCAACACATAAGACCAAGTACTGCTTATTCTAACTTAGTTCTAGCTTTGGAGATACTAGCTATGGCAGGAGACTTTAGTAAATGTCTATAGAGCCATGATTCTGCATGAACTTCTAAATCTCTATCTTTGGTATTGCACAAAAATTCCAGTAAAAGCCTTTTATTATTCAGAGAGAGTTGAACCCAAAGTCTAATTGCATGGAATAGCTACAGTAAAGGGAGAATTTTAGATCTTTGATTATGACATACATACACAAGCCCTTATGAATTACTGTTACATATGGATAGCCATGGTGGCTGTGAAAGCTCCTGCCCTTGAACTATTTCTCCACTCCCAGCCCACAGACTGTACCTGATAATACTAGAGCCCTCAGCTCTCTATTTGCTATCATTAGAGTCAGAGACTGGGACAGCAGAATTTAATCACACTTTTGGAGCTGCTGCTTCTGGGATAAGGGGTGGCCACAAACAGTGAAATTTCTTGTTACTTCTGGAGGTAATGATTCTCTCTCCCTGGATGTCTTTAAGTAAAGTGTTGGTAATAATTTGTTAAATATGTGCCTATCTTCCTGCTTGCTTCCCTGGTTTCTCCCTATCGTCCCATCTCCTTCCTATTTTTCCCTCCTCCCACTCTCTAGGGATTTTTGTTCAAGTATGGATTAGATTAGATGTCCATTAATAACCCTTTCAACTCTGAAATTCTCTGTGTGTATGCGTATTCATGTGCATGCATGTGCACTTGTATATATGTGTGTATTTAAATATATTCCTGGTATCTCCAGTTTGAATTTAGAAGTAATGTTACAAATTATGGTTATGTTCTATATATGAGTATATAGAGTTGTCTATATAAGTATAACTTATATACTTATTCTGTATCTGTGTACTAGATGATTAAGGGATTTTATATAATGTAAATTCCAAAACACCGACACAATAAACTTTTAGAATGTATCTTGTATTTTGTTCATATGTTAAGTATTGTTAAGCACACACAGACACGTACACCCATTGTTTAAAATCCCAGGCTATAAATGAAAACTTAGAAAATGGGCTAATCCTATTATCTGCCTAGCTTTTCTCTAAAGCATTGCATGAACCTTGAATTTCAAATAACAATTGGTTACATAAGCCTCTGTGTAGATTTGTGTTTTTTCTTTTGCAGCCAAAGTTCAAACATCAGGTAATTTTTAAAACTAAGGCATGCAATGTGTACTTTTATTTGTTTGTTATTCTTGTACTATATATATGAATTTTTTCCCCCTGAGTCATTTTCCAGTGCCTAAATGATTTATATTTTTGAAAACTTAATTGACAAAGAGTGAGTAATTTGGTCTTTGAGATCCTTGTTTGTCTGGGAGTAGAGACAACATTCCTGATGCTCCCAAAAAATCAAGGAAGGCGGCTGTGTTAAGAATGCCTGACTGATCAGCTGATGCTTTCTTTGTCTCTACTCTGAGCCTGACTGACATCTCTGAACACTTTTGCATCTACTCAGCCTGAAGTATGTGACCTCATTCTATAAATATCAGCCCTTTACTAGTCCCTGTTGTTCAAATTAAAAAAATAAAAAAGCTATGGAATTCTTTTTATCACATCCAGTCATTAAATATATACACTTTTCTTCTATTTGCTGTGAGGTTTAATTCTCCTGTGATTTCTAACACATTAGCTCAAACTATACCTAGAATTGGAAAAAAAAAATGAAAAAAGGTTGTTGTTCCTCAACAGAACAGACAAGAACCATGTCTTATTAAAATCGTGGCTCTCCCAGGGCCTAGAATGACTCAGGAAGAAAAGAATTCTCTTAGAAAAGGTATTAGCTTAAAATTTACATCATACATTTCAGATCATGAATCTTTATTTAAAATATAAAATAAGATCATTTAGGGTATATAGAGGGGATGTAGTGGTTGGCCTTCTGCTGTAAGTTGACATTGATTAAATACAGGACTCTAAGAGGAAAAATATATTCCATTGTTCAGATCTTGCCCTTTCTTGGTCCTTCCTCTGGATATTCTATCTCAGGTCTAGTGGAGATTGCTTTCTCTCCTTTCTACTTTTACATACAACCATGCCAAATAGTGAAGGATAAGGAATTCAGCTCTAGGATTTCCTCACTGTGACTGCATAAGTGATTTAATTCTCATCAGATAATCATCTAGAAAATGACAATAATGATATTTACACTAACAACTTCACAGGGCTGTTGTGAGAACACTTTGTAAACCTGAAGGCATTGTAGAAATGTATTTATTAATATTATGTTTTTTTGCCTTGAAGGCAAGGATCATGCATTATGGAAACTGTGGCTCTCCCAGTGCTTTGTGGGGGGATTTGAACATAGTAAATGCTTAATAAATATTTGTTAAATGAATAAACATTAATAGCCTACAAATTTGACACAAGGAGAAATAGAGCATATCAAGTAGATTTAATCTTAATTAGAAAAACCAGAATATATTATATTTAGTAAAAATTTATCATGGCTACTTTGGTGGGATCTTGCTTCAGGCTTTTTTCCTTCCACCATGTTCCTTCACATCAGAAAAAAGGTAATTTGATCTCTTGCTGTAGGAGAGGAAACAACAAAGGTAGGATCTGAATCCAGATCTTTTGATTTGCAAATCAGTGGTCTTTTTGGCATAAACTTTGATATTCTTCCTCCATAATGTGGTCCTGCTACAGGGCTCTTTAGCTTATTAGTATACGTCTTGAAATAAAACCCTTACCTTTTAATCATTTTGTGAGGTAGATAGTATATGTATCTATACCCTCATTTACAGATGAGGAAAATGGAGTTCAACAGTGTTAGGACTAAGAATCAGGTCTCCTGATTCCAAGTCCAGGGTACTTTCCTTTCACCACATCCTGCTCTTTGGCTAATGTGACAGTCACATAATACTGTATTGGTGAGACAAGTATAGCAAAGAGTCATGGAATCCTCCTGGATTTGAGTGACTCATGGATTAACCAGTTTGGAGGGAGGATAGAGATTAAAGTTTTGTTGCATCTGTCACAGCTTCTTGTAGGCTTTTTATGCTCTTGTGTCTGGGAAGAGTGCATTTAAAGTTTAATTTTGTAAACCAAATGCTTTTTTAAATTTTTTAAATTTTTTTAATTTGCAAAACATATGTATGGGTAATTCCTAAACATTAACCCTTACAAAGCTTTCTGTTGCAAATTTTCCCCCCCTACTCCCCACCTCTCCCCTAGATGGCAGGATATCCACTACATGATAATTATGTTAGAATACTTAAGAAATCGAATATATGTATAGTTATTGCATCATTTTTTGTGCAGGAGAAATCGTATTTACAAGAAAGAATGATCGGATAAAGGAAATACAATGCAAGCAAACCTCAATAGAGAACATGAAAATGTTATGTTGTGGTCCACATTTCACATCCCTCTCTCTGGGTGTATATGGCTCTCTTCACCGAACAATTGGAACTGGTTTGAAGCATTTCATTGTTGAAGAGAGTCATGTCCATTAGAACTGATCCTCATTAGTATTGTTGTTGCCATGAATAATGATCTCCTAAACCAAATGCTTTTTAAAAATCAACAGTCAATATAATGTTATTTTATATTTTCTATATTTCTCAGTCATTTGTGTGACCATAAAGATATATCCTGCTATTGCAAATTGACATACTTCTCTAAATGCAGAATGAAGTACATTCAAAGATACAAACATTACAAAACAAATTTGTTTGGCAAAACTATGTTTTGTTTTGTTTTTATAAGGGAGAACTTTTATTTGGGATGAGTTGGTGGGAAGAATAAGGATAGTGATATAAGGAAAATGGTAGAAAGGAAAGAAGAAAATGTCATGAAATATTTAAAAATACACAGTGGTGATGAAGGAGCTAAAAGAATTGGAGACAAACTGACAATACATAGACAATGTTGATGCTACAATATTAAATGTAATATATATTAGAAGAAAGAACCTCTTTATGTTGTAGATTCATGATTTCATTACAATCCTTACTTTCTGGCCTTTGGTTATGGAAATGTTCATGTTTGTTAAAGATATTCAAGTTTATTATACATTTTAATTGCCTATCTCTTCTCTACTCATGTTTTCACCAAGGATACTCTTGTTCATGAGCATAGACCATTTTCATAAAGATTTTTTTTAAAGGTAGATATAGCTGATAGGTGTTGATTTCTCTCCAATCTCATTTTCTTCTTCTTTTTGCCAAAACTCAAAGCACAATTGAAATCTTCCCTTTTGAGATTATCTTGAGAATCATTAAGCGAAATGATTTTCGCTTAAAGATTTCGCGAAATCTTTAAAACTAAGACACCTCCAGACTGGATCAAGTCTAGCCAGTCCCTGATTTAATCTTAAGTGCTAGTAGAACTTGTTCCTGTAGAACATTAAGGACAGAGGTGGCAGATTCCAAATTAATGTTTTCATTATCACTGCCAATGAAAAGAGATCACTATAAGTAATAATAGAGCACACTTACATTGTACTCTAGATCCTACAACAACCTTTTAAAATAGGTAGTTTAATTGGCACGTTTCCCACTTCAAAGATAAGGAACTTGAGACTCAAATATTAACTGATTCATTTGTCCAAGGTCATCAGAGTAATGTGGCAGCATTATAATTTGAGCCTAGATTTTCCCCCCATTATGTCATAAACCATAAAACACCCAGAGATAGAGTCTTTTCATCCTCTTCCTAATTTCATCCACATATGATCTTTCTTGTCATTTTTTTCCGTGTGATTTTTTGATATTTTGCAAGGAAAATATTGTTGGTAGTCTTCCATTCTCCTCCTACATAGAGTTTTGCTGTTAAATTAAATTGATGTTATTTTGACTCCCATGAATCAAAGCTCAACAAGAAAATAAAGAGTTTCCTGATTGAAAAAGTTTCTGGGTTCTTTTATTCTCCTTGTCATGATGATTGTTTTACATCAGTATAACTCTGTTAAGAAATAAATAATGTCTCATTTCATGTCTTTTGAAATTGACATTTTTAATCAGGTTAAGTTGAATCTGGTGTAACTATACAGTTTTATCTTTATTCTTCCTCCTAATTTGGTATTCTTTTGACCTTTGCTTTAGCTAGCAGATGATTTGATTGAAAACATGGCTATGATTCTGACAAGGTGGCAAGATGGAAGTGTGTTGGAATGTGTGGTAGATTTTGATTTAGAAGTCCTGGGTCTGAATCTCAGCTTTACTACATACTACATTTGTGACCTTAAGCAAGCCATTTAATCTCTCTAGATCTAGGTACCCATAAACTGTCTCTAACTCTGTGATCCTATGCCAGATATGCTTATAGTATGCCATTTCTATTATAACTAAGACTTAGTTAATTTTGGTTTTAATGATGCCTTTTGATACTTCTTAAGTTATGTCTTCCAAAACCCTTTTTGAAGAAAGCATTCAATAATTGCACCATAAACTATGACAAATATAAAGAATTTAGAAAAAGTTGGAAGCACTGTTATGAACTGATGCAGAGAGAAGTAAGCAAAACAGGGAGAACAGTTTTATACAATAACCACAAAAATGTTAAGGTAAACAGCACTGAAAGGCTTCAGAGTTTTGATTAACCTAGTTACCAATCATGAAGCAAGTCTACTGCCTCTGTGTAGAGATTAGTGGTACAGAATCAGACATTCAGTTTCTTTTATTTTTTCATTCTAAATAACTTTTATTTTTTATTTTTTTACTTTTATTAAAGCTTTTTATTTACAGAGCATATGAGTAATTTTTCTACATTAACTTTTGCAAAAATCTTCTGTTCCAAATTTTCCCTCTTTCCCCCTCACTCCCTCCCCTAAATGGCAAGTAGTCTAATACATGTTAAATATGTTAAAATATATGAAAAATCTAATATATGCATAAATATCTATACAGTTATCTTGCTGCACAGGAAAAATCAGATCTAGAAAGAGGGGAAAAAAAAACAACCTAGGAAGGAAAACAAAATGCAAGCAAACATTCACAGAAAGCATTAAAATGCTATGTTGTGGTCCACATTCAGTTCCCATAGGCCTCTTTTTGGATGTATATGACTTTCTTCATTGCTGAACAATAGGAACTGATTTGAATCACCATTGTTTTTTTGGTTTTTTTTTCAGCTCAGGTGCTACTTTTTTTTTTAATTTAAGTATTTTATTTGTAAAACATATGCATGGATAATTTTTCATCATTGACCCTTGCAAAGCTCTCTGTTACAAATTTTTCCCTCCTTCCCCCAATCCCCTTCCCTAGATGGCAGGAAGTCTAATACATGTTAATTATGTTAAAATATTTGACAAATAGAATATGTGTATACATATTTATATAGTTATCTTGTACAAGAAAAATTGGATCTATAAGAAAAGAAAAAAAATTGAGAAGGAAAACATAATGCAAGCAAACATCAATAGAAAGCATGAAAATGTTATGTTGTGTTCCACCCTCATATCCCATAGGCCCCTCCCTGGGTGTATATGACTTTCTTCATCACTGAACAACTGGAACTGGTTTGAAACATCTCATTGTTGAAGAGTCACGTCCATAAGAATTGATCATCATATAGTTTTGTTGCCGTGTATATTGATCTCCTGGTTCTGCTCATTTCACTTAGCATCAGTCCATGCAAGTCTCTTCAGGACTCTCTGAAATCATCCTGCTGGTCGTTTCTTGCAGAACAATAATATTCCATAACATTCATATACCATAATTTATTCAGCCATTCTTCAATTGATGGGCATCCATTCAGTTTCCAGTTTCTAGCCACTACAAAAAAGGCTGCCACAGACATTTTTGCACTTGTGGGTCCCTTTCCTTCCTTTCAGATCTCTTTGGAATATAGGCCCACTAGAAACACTGCTGGGTCAAAGGGTATGCACAATTTGATAACTTTTTGAGCATAGTTCCAAATTGCTCTCCAGAATGGTTGGATCCGTTCACAGTTCCACCAACAATGTATCAGTGTCCCAGTTTTCCCATATTCCCTCCAACATTCGTCATTATCTTTTCCTGTCATCTTAGCCAATCTGACAGATGTGTAGTGGTATCTAAGAGTTGTCTTAATTTGCATTTCTCTGACCAACAGTGATTGGGAACACTTTTTCTTATGACTGGAAATAGTTTTAATTTCATCATCTGAAAATTGTCTGTTCATATCCGTTGACCTTTTATTGATCAGAGAATAGCTTGAATTCTTATAAATATGAGTCAATTCTCTATATATTTTAGAAATGAGGCCTTTGTCAGAATCCTTAAATTGAATCACCTCATTGTTGAAGAGAACCATGTTCATCAGAATTGATCATTGTATAGTCTTGTTGCTATGTATAATGATCTCCTGGTTCTGTTCATTTCACTTAGCATCAGTTCATGTAGGTCTCTCCAGGCCTCTCTGAAATCATTTTGTTGGTCGTTTCTTACAAAATAATAATGTTCCATAACCTTGATATACCATAATTTATTCAGCCATTCTTCAATGGATGGGCAGGCATTCAGTTTCCAATTTCTTCATCTGAAAATTGCTTATATCCTTTGACCATTTATTAATTGGAGAATGGCTTGAATTCTTATAAATTTGAGTACATTCTCTATATATTTTAGAAATGAGGCCTTTGTCAGAACCTTTGGATGTAAAAATGTTTTCCCAGTTTATTGCTTCCCTTCTAATCTTGTCTGAATTCGTTTTGTTTGTACAAAAACTGTTTAACTTGATATAGTCAAAATTATCTATTTTGTGATTAATAATGATCTTTAGTTCTTCTTTGGTCACAAATTCATTTCTCCTTCACAGATCTGAGAGGTAAACTATTCTACGTTCTTTTACTTTGTTTATAATATCATTCTTTATGTCTAGATCATGAATCATTTTGACCTTATCTTGGTATACGGTATTAGGTGTGGGTCAATGCCTAGTTTCTTCCATACTAGATTCCAATTTTCCCAGCAGTTTTTGTCAAATAGTGAGTTCTTATCCGAAAAGCTGGGGTCTTTGGGTTTTTCAAACACTAGATTACTATAGTCATTGACTATTTTGTCCTGTGAACTTAACCTGTTCCACTGATCAACTATTCCGTTTCTTAGCCAATATCAAATGGTTTTGATGACTGCTGCTTTATAATATAATTTTAGATCTGGTACAGCTAGGCCACCTTCATTTGCTTTTTTTCCCATTAATTCCCTTGAAATTCTTGACCTTTTGTTCTTCTAGATGAATTTTGTTGTTATTTTTTCTAGGTCAGTAAAATAATTTCTTGGGAGTTTGATTGGTATAGCACTAAATAAATAGACTAGTTTAGGTAGTATTGTCATCTTTATTATATTTGCTCGACGTGTCCAAGAGCACTTGATATTTTTCCAATTGTTTAGATCTGACTTTATTTGTGTGGAAAGTGTTTTGTAGTTTTGCTTATATAGTTCCTGACTTTCCCTTGGCAGATATATTCCCAAATATTTTATACTATGGACAGTTATTTTGAATGGGATTTCTCTTTGTATCTCTTGCTGTTGGATTTTGTTAGTGATGTATAAAAATGCTGATGATTTATGTGGATTTATTCTGTATCATTGCTAAAGTTGTGGATTAATTCTAATAGTTTTTTAGTTGATTCTTTAGTGTTCTCTATGCATACTATCATATCATCTGCAAAGAGTGATAATTTGGTTTCCTCATGACCTACTCTAATTCTTTTAATCTCTTTTTCTTGTCTTATTGCCAAAGCTAGCATTTCTAATATGATACTGAATAGTAATGGTGATAGTGGGCAACCTTGTTTCATCCCTGATCTTATTGGGAATGGTTCCAGTTTATCACCATTATATATGATGCTAGCTGATAGTTTTAAATAGATGCTACTATTTTAAGGAAAATTCCATTTATTCCTAGATTCTCTAGTGTTTTTAATAGGAATCAATGTTGGATTTTTATCAAATGCTTTTTCTGAATGTGTTGAGATAATCACGCTTTTGTTAATTTGGTTATTGATATAATCAATTATGCTAATAGTTTTCCTAATATTGAACCATCCCTGCATTCCTGGTATAAATCCTCCTTGGTCATGGTGTATTATCCTGGGGATTATTTTCTGTAATCTCTTTCCTAATATTTTATTTAAGATTTTTACATCAATATTCATTAGGGAGATTGGTCTATAATTTTCTTTCTCTGTTTTCATTCTACCTGGTTTAGGTATCAGTGCCATGTCTGTGCCATAAAAGGAATTTGGTAGGAGTCCTTCATTCCCTATTTTTTTCAAATAGTTTATATAGTATTGGAATTAATTGTTCTTTAAATGTTTGGTAGAATTTACATGCAAATCCATCTGGTCCTGGAGATTTTTTCTTAGGGAGTTGATTAATGACTTGTTCTATTTCTTTTTCTAAAATAGGACTATTTAAGTAATTTATTTCCTCTTCTGTTAATCTGGGCAATCTATATTTTTGTAGGTATTCTTCCATTTCACTTAGGTTATCAAATTTATTGGCATAAAGTTGGGCAAAGTAATTCCTATTTATTGTTCTAATTTTCTCTTCATTGGTGGGAAGTTCTCCCTTTTCATTTATGAGACTAACAATTTGATTTTTCTCTTTCCTTTTTCTAATCAAATTAACTAGAGGTTTATCTATTTGGTTGGTTTTTTCATAAAACCAACTTTTAGTTTTATTTATTAATTCAATAGTTTTTTTACTTTCAATTTTATTAATCTCTCCTTTTACTTTTAGGATTTCAAGTTTGGTATTTGATTGGGGTTTTTTAATTTATTCTTTTTCTAGTTTTTTTAGTTGCAAGCCTAATTGATTTTCTCTTTCTCTATTTTATGCAAATAAGCATCTAGAGATATAAAATTACTCCTTATTACCACTTTGCTTGCATCCCACAAATTTTGTATGTTGTCACATTATTGTCATTCTCTTGGATGAAATTTGTAATTGTGTCTGTAATTTGCTGTTTCACCCATTCATTCTTTAGGATGAGATTATTTAGTTTCCAGTTGCTTTTTGGTCTATTTTCACCTGGCGTTATCTTGTATGTGATTTTTATTGTACCATGATCTGAAAAAAAATGTATTTACTATTTCTCAGGCATTCAGTTTCAATTATAGATGATATATTCATTTGTTTTTCTTGATTACATTTATTTGATACAATGGAAGGTTCTAGTTGAGGATTTATTGGGAAATAATGATAATAAGAATGACAGAAACATCAATAAAACATTTAAATATAAACCAAATACATTAGAAGGTATTCATAATGTGTAAGTAGGGCTTCCAAATTGTTTAAAAGCCTGTGACTTCTGTCTCTCTGTGTCTCTCTCTGTCCCTCTCTCCTTCCTCCTCCCTCTCTCTCTTGTTTTGAACCATATTTTTTCAGTTCTCTGTAGCTGCATTTGCATTGAAGTCATTGAGTATCAAAGTACATGTGGACCTAATTTGCAACATTTTATCAGGGTCTTCATAAAACTCAATTTCTTCATTCTCTGCAATTATTTTCAGGATAGTCTATTTACTTATACTCATTACAAACACTTCAAGGCATGGTGACCAAGTATTACATGAAATGATGTTTTCTGTTGCCTTTGGGCACATGATGAAACTACCACCACCATCTCCTTTAATTTATGCCCTTCCATTTACCTGTGATTTAGTTCTCAGCAATGAATATTTATGTGTAGGCTGTAATCAACTTCATGGTAATCTATTTACTTAGGTTCATCATAAACACTTCAAGGTAAGGTGACAAAGTACTCTATGAAATGATTTTTTCCTGTTGCCTTTGGGCAAATGAGGAAATAACAGCCACATATGCATTTATCTGTAGTCTCTTCTCCTTTTCATTTATAACAAGAACATCACAATAGATGTGATTTAATTCCTCCAGGAGGATGTCAACTTATTGTCTTTGGGACAAAGATGGTAGATTGAAATTATCAGCAGTTAAATTCATGTTCTGTTGCTGTAGGCTTTAACTCTAATTATAGTTCTATATTAATTATTTGGTATTAATTTTATATTAAAAGTTTGATAGATTCAATGAATTTGAATTCCCTATTCTCTATCTCCTCTGCAGAAATCTCGATTCTCAGGAAAACCTTGTGATTTGGTTGGTCCTGAGTGATCACTGTGTCTAAACTCCTGTATCACTTCATTCCCCACTCTTCCACTCTCTCTTCCACTTACAATACCTTAAAACTCAGCATAAATCTGTTTCCTTCCCTTCTCATCTCGCTACTTTTGGAATAATGAACCATAATTATAGCAGTTCTACCATTGTTTCTAGATAAGGCACATGCATTTATACCTCTTTGAG
The DNA here is from genome assembly GCA_023553655.1 of Myrmecobius fasciatus. Classification (NCBI taxonomy): domain Eukaryota; kingdom Metazoa; phylum Chordata; class Mammalia; order Dasyuromorphia; family Myrmecobiidae; genus Myrmecobius; species Myrmecobius fasciatus. The sequence continues at coordinate 243,522 of JAJPUD010003235.1, read as the reverse complement.
GGTATACTCATCATTCTTGTAACTTTTATTTTTTTTAATTAAAACTTTTTATTTGCAAAACATATGTATGGCTAATTCTTCAACATTAACCCTTACAAAGCTTTCTGTTACAAATTCCCCCCCCCCCAGTCCCCACCCCTCCCTTAGATGGCAGGAAATCCACTACATGTTAATTATGTTAAAATACTTGACAAATCGAATATATGTATACATATTTCCACACTTATTTTGCTATGCAAGAAAAATCATATCTATAAGAAAAAAAATCTGATTCTAGTAACTTTTAGATCTAAAGTACCTCTCCCTGGCAACTATTTTTTTTTTTTTTTTTTTGTGAATTATTTCCAGCTAGGTGTACAATGGATAGAGCTCTGGACCTTCAGTCAGGAAGATTTAAGTGCAAATTCTGTCTCAGTAGCTGTGTGACTCTGGGTGGGCAAATAACTGAAATCTTGATCTCAGTTTCCTTAATTGTAAAATTAGAGTAGTAATAGCACCTACCTTCCAGGGTTATTGTGAAAATAAAATGGAATGTTTGTAAAAGACTTAGCACAGTTACTGGCATGTAGTAAATGCTTATTACACATTTATTTTCTTCCTTCTTTTGTCAACTTTAAGCCATAAACCATCATAGAGAGAATTTTGATGGACTTTGTGAACTTTGTATAGAGCATTCAGGGAGGACTGACACCTCTAGCATGAAGGCTTACCAAATCCTTTTCAGGACTGCTTATACACCTTTGGTGTCCATCTGTTCCCATCTCTCATTTGTAACTCCAAGAAGCTGTAGCATGCACAGTGGTACTGTCTTAGATGTGCGAAACAGGTGAAGATAAATGACAAGCCTCAAATCTTTATAACAAGCATTTGAAAATTTCTTCAGCGGAATAGATGGATGAGGACAATTTGTTCCAAAGGTGAAGGCAGCTGATGGAGGTATTGTGGAGTGCTTAGACCTTGGTTAGATATCTAAGATTTCAAGATCATCTATTGAATCCCAGGTTATCACTAGTTATCTTGTCTTTTGTCTTGGCACTTGGCTTCTATAACTTTGGAAGAGACGGTGAGGCTCACAACTTTATGCAACTCTGTCTTACTTAAATTTAATTCATTCAAAAGTCAAGATATTACTCCATGATATTTTTGATCCTCTTTGGAAACAAAAGACAAACAATTTTAATTTCCTTAGTATTTTAATGGAGAAGCATATTCACTATTCACAAATATCTAGAGAAGCTATTACATTTTTGTTAGTATTTTATTATTCCAAATACAAAGATAATTTTCAGCATTGATTTTTGTAAGATTTTGTGTTCTAAATTTTTCTCCCTTCTTCCCTAATTTCCCTCCTCCCTAAGATAGCAAGCAATCTGATATAAGTTAAACATGTACAATCCTTTTTAACATATTTACATATTTATTATGTTGTACAAGAAAAATCAAACCAAAAGGGAAAAAACCCACAAGAAATAAAAAACAAACAGATAAAAAAGGTGAAAATAGTATACTTTGATCCACATTCAGGCTCCATAGTTTTTTCTCAGAATGCGGATGGTATTTTTCATCCCAACCATATTGGATTTGTCTTGAATCATCATATTACTGGAGAATAGCCAAATCCATCACAGTTGATAATTCCATAATCCTGTTGTTACTGTATACAATGTTCTTTTGGTTACGTTCACTTCAATCAGCATCAATTTATGTAGGTCTTTCCAGCCTTTTCTGAAATCAGCCTGCTTATCATTTCTAATAGAACAATAATATTCTTTCACATTCATATACCATAACTTATTAAGCCATCCCCCAACTGATGAACCTCCACTCAATTTCTAATTTCTTGCTACTACAAAAATTGCTGCAATAAACATTTTTTGCATATGTGGATTCATTTCCCTTTTTTGTGATCTCTTTGGGATCTAGTAGTGACACTGTTGGATCAAAGGCATGCAGTTTGATAGCCCTTTGTGCATAGTTCCAAATTGAAGCTATCATTTTTTATATTAATAAAGTTTTTGGTAAGCAATAATTTATGTTTTCCACTTTGGAAATACTATAAACAAATTTGATCAATAAAATGCCTTGAATAACTAGTCATCACAAGACTCTTTAGAAAAAAATATACACCAAATTGAAAAAGTCTTAATGGTACAAGTTTAATAACTACAAATTAAGGAGGAAACAATTTTAATTTAGCTAATGACAAAATCAAAATCCCTAGCCAGGGAACTGTCAATGCCCAGATATTAATGGCTTACATTTATATTGTGTTTTTATAGAGAGAATTTTTCTCACTTTAACTTTATGAAACAAGTATTATAAATATCTACTCTCAATTTAAGGGCTAGGAAATTGAGGTTGAACATATTGTCAGAATTAGAACCTACTGCCCAGAGCATCTGATTCTAAGTCCAATGTGGCTTTCTTCCATTGCCCCACCCTGCCTCAGCTGATGCAACAGTAGCACAATTCTGAAATGAGACAAGTTGCAGCAAATGGCAAATGAATCCCTTTGGGAATGAGTGACTCATGGAGTAACCAGTTAGGAGAGAAGAATCCAGACTAAAGTTCTTGGGGGCTAGATGTGTTTAAGGAAGGAAAGTTGTTCATTTGGAATGTGATGGGCAGCAAGGATCACTGAGGAGCCAGAATGAAAAGCAAAAATCTGAGCATCATCAGCAGCTAGAAATCCCACAAATAGCAGAGGAAAATGTTTTTGTAAAAAAACCTGAATAGAACCAAGTTTGAACAAGAAGAAAGGCTTCCAATTAAGAACAAGGTCAAGATTTCTGGGACCTGGGATAAAAATGAGAATGAGAGTGTCAAGTGGACAGAACCAGCCTCTAACCTGTAGATGACCCGAGCTGAATAGAATATTTAATGCATTTTATCAGTCAAATATCTGATTCAGTCTAGAGACAGGAGAGTCAAGAATCAAACAGAAGTTTAATTTCAAAGTAAGGGAAATGGCTTTCAATCAAGGACACACGTGCTGGAGCCCTGTCTCTTCTGGGGTGGGGGAAGAGGGAGGACCTTATGCAATGTGGGGAGATCATAATACTTATACCAAGGGCTGTGCACTGAGCTGTAGTCCTGACAATAAAGGGGTAACAGCAACCATGTGACAAGTTTGATTTATAGCAAGGCTTCATGACCAGAAGTGACAAATGACAAGTGACAAGTTTGATTTACAGCAGGGCTTCCTGAGCAGAACATGGATACAGCAGGTGCTTGTTGAAGCTCAGTGAACACCTGGTTAAAGCAATACAATAATGATATGACTTTGCCAGAGGGCGATTGCAAAGGATTGTTGTTATGCCAAACTCTGGGCACATCCTGTTTGCTGGGTCTTACCTCTGGAAAACAGGGTTTCTTCTAATAGCTTGAGAAGGGATTGATTAGGAAGGAAGGAAAAGTCATCCTTTGTGCTGTCCTTGCTTCATTAAAAAGAGTCAGTTGGGCTTTGGGGAGCAGAGATCTTATCAGTTCTCTATCCCAAATAATATCTGGAGGGATAGCACTTTGAGAGATCATAGAATCACAGATCATAGAACATAGTATCATAGATTTAGAACTAGAAGGGTATAGAACTAGAATCAAGGTAGTCCAATGGTTTTAAATTTGAAGTCCATAAACTTTTTTTTAAAGTATATAACTGTATTGCAAAATAACTGGTTTTGTTTGTAATCCTATGAATTTTACTTTATTCATTAATTAGACATTATTATGTATATGCAACACATATATCCATGTATGTATATATAATGTTTCTGCAAATAGCCAAGTGGGTCTAGGACACACAAAAATATTAAGAACGCTTGCTCTCACCTAACCAACTCACTTTAAAGATAAACACATTAATTTAAATGACTTGCTTAAGATCACAAAGGTAGTAAGCAGCAGACCTGGATCAGATAAATTCAACAATTTACTACAACATTGCCTTTCCACTGGAGATACTAGATATATATCTTATAGTGATGTCAGCATTAAAAAAAAGTGCTGTAGCTTATTAGGCCTACATTTTCTTTAGAATTCTGCTTATATGACATTCACAAAGGACCAAATATATTCTGAGGTAGTGAATAGAAGACTGACTAACTGAATTCAGGGTGACCTAAACACATACTAACATATACTAGCTCAGTAACCATAGGTAAGATAAATTTTGTGAAATCGTTAGAGGATGAAGTCTAATATCTAATTCAAATATATAAAAATGAGAACCATTTCCCAAAAGATAAATGATCACTCTAGAACCAAATATTTTATTTTTATCTTTTCCTTTTAAATTTCTATTTTTTTGCATATGTCTTTATGTACATAATTGTTTTTTTTAGTAACATATGTATGAGATAGGTCAATTAACTCATTGGGTATATATATATGCAGACATTATTATTTTTTTTTTACTGAGATGTTTAAGATCAAAAAGTTTGGAGACCATTGCAATATGCTGCCTCTCTCTTTTGTTAAATAGCATAAAAGCATAACTAAAAACTATGCCTTTTTATCCACTTGAATTGTAGAATTTCCTAATCTTTCACTTCACAATTACTATAAATGAGTTGGAAATTGATAGCATCATTAGCTAGTAAAAGAAATTCTGATAGCTAATCTCTTTTTCTTTAATTACATGCCATTGCATACATTAGGGTATCTTTGACAGATTCTACAATTAAGAATAAAGCTTATCTTTTTTCTCCTTTCTTTTTTTCTCTTTTCTTAATTTGCCTCTCAAAAAGGGGGGGGGCAGGTTAGGAAATGTTATATTAAGAGAATTTGGGAGATTGAACAAGATAGGAAGAAAGGAAGTTTTAATGATATTATCCTTACTATTCTTCAAAATCCTACTGCTGCCACTGAAACATGAGTAAACAATATCAAAATTAAGGGATGAACATGAATATTTCGTTAAGGAATATTTTGTAATTAATTTATGGAAAATCAGACCTAAAAACCTTTGGTCTTGAAAAGTCTAACCGAGATTCTGTGATCCTGTTGCCCTAGGCCTTCTCTTCTTTAGGGTAAACATTTTCATTTCCTTTAATGTATTTTCATAAGACATGATCTTAGAGTCTTTCACCATCCTGGTCACCCTCTGTATACTCTCCAACTCATCAAAGTACTTCCTAAAATGTAATACCCAGAACTCTTATCATTTCATCTTTATCTCTTCCCTTTTTTGTAATAAGCATAATTATTCTATGAAGTTCTACATACATAGTCTTTCAGATATGGCCTGATCAGTTCATAGAATAATATATCATGACCGAGGCCTTCCTTATTCTGGGTACTACATAATATCTCTTAATGAAACCTAAAATTACATTATCTTTTTTTAGTTACACTGTTGACTCATCTTCAGCTTACAGTCCTCTAAACTCCCTAGAGATTTTTTCAGGCAAACTTCTGTCTAGCCATATCTCCCCCATTTTTTACCTATGACATTGATTTTTAAACCCGTGTGTTGTTTTGTCTGTGTTCATTTATGGAAGTAGTTTAAGATGTGTGAGCCTTGTCATCAGCTTGACTAAGACATAAGCAAGACAGATGTGGCAGATGAAACACTAGTGTTGATTCTTAAATAAACCAGTGTGTCACTAGCATCTGAATGAAACTTTAGTCTATGTTGACTCTCAAGTGGGCAACAGTACAAGCATGTGAGAATGACAAAAACAGCCAGAAACAGAGAATAGAGCCTCTGGTCTGGGAAATTCCAAACAACAGATTCCATGCCTTCTTTACGCTAACCTAGCAATTTTGACCAGAGGATCAATTATTCATTTAGCCCCAAATATAGCAGATATTAAAATGCAGAGAACATTGTTAGCCATTTTGATTGATGGTTCCTCAGTGGGAGGCAATTGTAAGAAAAAAGTAGATAAATTTGAGTCATCTATTGTTAGAAAACCTTGCATGCCAGAATTCAAGAACTTTGGGCTAGAAATAGGTGATTAGAGATCTGATGGCATCTACAAATATTTATCCTCTGAGACAGCTTTCTAATTGTTTATTAGCAGAGACACTTTTACTTTTACAATATGGATAGTACAATAGTATAGGCTTGATGAATTTTCCCCTAAATCATTAGAACTATTCTAAAAACATAAATACTGTACTTGAATACTCTTCAAGTCTAAAGGTTTTTAGGACCGATTTTTCATAAATAAACTACAATATTTCTTAATGAAATACTCATGTTCATCTCTTAATTTTGATATTGGTTACACATATTTATGTGGCAGCAGTAGGGTTTTGAAGCATGGTAAGATTAACGTCAATTAAAACTGTCTTCCTATCTTGTTCAATCTCCCAAACTGTCTTAACATGAACATTTCCTACCTCCCCCCTTTTAAGAGAAATAAAGAAAACTATATAATCTTCCTTTTTTTCCTTTTTCTGTTTAAAAATAAATAATACTTCAGTAAATGGAATGTATTTTTGGCATTTGCTAAGGGTTGCAACATGTTCAGTGGAAGGTCTTTCACATTGGCTTCTACTTGGGGGAAAGGAGAGCCAAGTACCATTCACTACTCCTCTTTCAAATACAGTTGTTGATTTTTCCTCCTTTATCTCTTAATCTCTAATTCTTCCCTATTACTCTTGGGTGGGGAGTATATGGTGCTATCAGTGCCAACAGTGCAATTCCAAGTCTGTAAAGAGCCACAGACATGAACTAGGGTTTTACGAGATACTTGGTTTTTCCTCTCATGAACCAAAAGTATTCCATCCTTCAAACTCAATTTAATACAATTCCATAGATTTTTATTGTGCTCCCATTGTGTGCCAGATATTGTACTATGTACAGAGGAAGAGATAAAGACAAATAAGACCTGATCCCTGCCTTTCAAGAAGCTTATAGTCTAGTAGAGGAAATGGCAAAATATGTACTCAAATAATTATAATACAAAACAGAATTTAAGTATATAAGTTCAAACATAGCTTTTCTACAGCCACTTGGAATGAAAATCTGTAAGGGAAGGAAGAAATGTAAAAGCCTCTAGAATGTAATGAATTTTAGATTCTGAATACTAAAATCACTATATAAAGAGGCAACATAAAGGATACAGTGTTGGACTAGAAAGTCATGGGATTTGAGTTCTTGTTCTAAGTTTCCAACCCAAACTAATCATGTGACCTCTATTAAGCAAGACACATGGAACTACTCCTGACCTTTGTTTTCTTATTCTGTAAAAAACAATCTCTCAGGTGCCTTCTAGTTTTGTGATTTCCAAGTCACTGTTTTCTCCTAAATGGAAAACAAAATTCATATAATAATGGTATTTCAGAGCTGGAAGGGACTCTTCAAGAATATAGATCACACAATCATAAATCTAGAGCTAGAAAAATCTTTGTTTTAAAATAAAAGCATTTTATTTTCAAAAACATATGTATAGTTTTCAACATTTACCCATGTAAAACCTTGTATTCCAAAAATTTGTTTTCCCCTTCCTTCCCCCCACTCCCTTCCCTAGATGGCAAACACATGCAATTCTTCCATACATATTTCCACAATTATCATGCTGCACAAGAAAAATAAGATCAAAAAAGGAAAAAAAAATGAGAAAGAAAACAAAAAGCAAGCAAACAACAACAAAAAGAGTGAAAATACCATATTGTGATCTACACTCAGTCCCCAAGGTTCTCCTCTGAGTACAGATGGCTCTCTCCATCACAAGACCATTGGAACTGACCTGAATCACTCTGCTGCTGAAAAGAGCCATGTCCATCAGAATTGCTTGTTGTATAATCTTGGTGCTATGTACAATGTTTTCTTGGCTCCACTCACTTCAGTTAACATTAATTCATTTAAGTTTCCTCAGGCCTCTCTGAAATCATCCTGCTACTCATTTTTTATAGAACAATAATATTCCATAACATTCATATATCATAACTTATTCAGCCATTCTCCAACTGATGGCATCCACTCAGTTTCCAGTTCCTTGCCATTACAAAAAAGGCTGCTACAAATATTTTTGCATATGTGGGTCCTTTTCTCTTTTTTATGATCTCTTTGGGATATAGGCCCAATAGAAACACTGCTGGGTCAAAGGGTATGCACAGTTTGATAGTCCTTTGGGCATAGTTCCATATTGCTTTCCAGAATGATTGGATCAGTTCACAACTCCACCAACAATGCATTAGTGTTCCAGTTTTCTCACTTCCCCTCTAACATTTATCATTATCTTTTCCTGTCATTTTAGCCAATCTGAGAGGTATGTAGTAGTACCTCAAAGTTATCTTAATTTGCATTTCTTTCTCACTTCGATAGTGATTTAGAGCATTTTTTCATATGACTAGAGATGGTTTTAATTTCTTCATCTAAACATTGCCTATTCATATCCTTTGATGATTTATCAATTGGAGAATAGCTTGTATAGAAGGATCTTTGAGAGACAATATGGTTGAGTGTAGAGACAATATAATTGGGTTAGGGTTCCTTATCTGTAAAATGAGGGGCTTTAATTACATGACCCTTAATATTCTTTCCCCTTTTAAATCTGTTATCCTAGGAATGAAAATTGTTAAGGATGACTGTAGCTTAGGATCAGATACTTGCCTCTAGGTCAGTGTATATGTAATTACTGGGGAGCAAGATAATTGCTTGAACAGTGAGATTCATATCGTTGTGGAATGAGGAAGAACAACCGACAAGAAAAATCATAAAGTTTAAATCTAAAGATCTTTCTAAATATTTTTTTAGTTTGGTAGATATGAATTCTCCTGATCAACCTCCTTGTATTTACTACCTCTTCCTCCTTCAATTTAGTTGTATTGCTTTGTAACACATTTTTCTAGTCTAGGTAACACTGTTTCATTTGCTGGCTTTATACTTACATAAAATAATAATAGCTAGCATTTGTATAAAACCTATTATGTGCCAGACATTGCACTAAATGTTTACAAATGTCTCATCTGATACAACAACTCTGGGAGGTAGATACTATTATTATCCCCATTTTACAGTTGAGGAACCCGAGGGAAAGAAGTTAAATGACTTGCCCAGTGGCACACAGTTTCTCAGTTACAAAATGCTTCTGTGGGTATTTTTGTAAACTGCTAAGTTTCATCTATGCTAATAGATGAAACACAGTAGTATGTATCTACTTTGAAAATGAAAGTAATAGTAGAATATACTTTAATAGAACTAATCAGTATCCCAAATTAACAAAACTAAGGTCTATATGCTCTTTATGACCAATATTTAAAAATGTTAAAATTATGTAAAAGAGATGATTTCACAGGCTGCCAAAATCATAGCAAGTTCTAATCCCCTTCTGAAGGAATTCCCAAATGTTTGTTGAGAAGCATGCCCTTCTAAAACCATAGTGTACATCTTTGTGCCCCTATATGTGAAATGTAGATATAAGTAATGTGTCTGTATGAGAAATGGTATTTGTTAGATTCAGTATAGGATTCTTAGTTCAGATTCAGACTTTTTATTTTCTATATATTCAGATAGCAGTTAGGGAGATTTAACACTTTTCTTCTTTTTTGGTAATTGTTGATATTTATAATGTATTTTGACAGCCTCAGCTAAAAAGACATTAATCCCAAATGTGAACATATCATGTGATGCTGTGGAAAGAGCACTGATTTTGAAGACCTAGGTCCAAGTTTCAGCTCTACCATTAACTGACTGTGAGACCTTGGGCAAGTCATACCACCTCAGAAAAAAGTTATTTTATTGATTACTTGGGAGGCTTATGGAAGAAGCTCTGGATTTGAAGTCAGAGCACCTTAGTTCAAATCCAGGCTTCTGCCATTGGCTCAAACCCCCATCAATTATGTTCACCCAATTTTAGGGGGTGCCCTATATCACAGTGCTATTTAACTATTAACACTCAGATTAGCTTTTCCAAAGAATTATTCAAAGGCATGACAAGCACCCTCCTCCAGTATCTGGGGAGGCAAAACCCCCTGTATACTAATATGTATGCCATATATAATTTCCCCCATAATTTAGTCTCTGGGAAGGGAATTAGTATCCATTCTACAGAGTTCCAAGTCCAAAGGCCCCCTGTTTCTCAAGGTTTCTCTGCTGAACCTATAGCAACATCCTGATTGGAATCCTGGCTTCAAAGTTATCATGGCTTGTGCATACCCTTTGACCCAGCAGTGTTTCTATTGGGCTTATATCCCAAAGAAATCATAAAGGAAGGAAAGGGCCCCACATGTGCAAGAAAGTTTGTGGCAGCCCTTTTTGTAGTGGCTAGAAACTGGAAACTGAATGGATGCCCTTCAATTGGAGAGTAGCTGAATAAATTATGGTATATGAATGTTATTGAATATTATTGTTCTCTAAGAAACGACCAGCAGGATGATTTCAGAGAGGCCTGGAGAGACTTGCATGAACTGATGCTGAGTGAAATGAGCAGAACCAGGAGATGAGTGTACACGGCAACAACAATACTATATGTTGATCAATTCTGATGGACATGGCTCTCTTCAACAATGAAATGTTTCAAACCAGTTCCAATTGTTCAGGGAAGAAAGTCATATACATCCAGAGAGAGGGATACAAAATGTGGACCACAACATAATATTTTCATGCTCTCTATCGGTTTGCTTGCATTATGTTTCCTTTCTCTGGTTTTTCTTTCTTGTAGATATGATTTTTCTTGCACAACAATGATAAGCGTGGAAATATGTATACATATATTCGATTTGTCAAGTATTTTAACATAATTAATATGTAGTGGATATCCTGCCATCTAGGGGAGGGGTGGGGAGTAGGAGGGAAAAACTTGTAACAGAAAGCTTTGTAAGGGTTAATGTTGGAGAATTACCCATACATATGTTTTGCAAATAAAAAGTTTTAATAAAAAAAAGAAAACCTCATGGACAATATTGTCTATGGGGTCATGAAAAGTAAAAAAAAAAAAAGTTATCATGGCTTGAGCTCCTGGAGCCAACTAATCAACTAGTTGTACCTAGAAATGTAAAAGACAAACTAAAGTGACCAAAACCCTAAAGCTATTTTGTAAGGCAATAGGCCTTTAAACTGGAAGAAGGTGGATGTTTCTTCCATAGCCGATTTAGTTATTAGTGACCATCCTGGTGGGTGAGTAAGACCTTTATCACTGGATGCAGATGGAAACAGAGAACAAGACTGTCTCAGTCTGGTACTTTTAAAGACAGTCTGTTCTGCTCTGTAGCCAAAGGAAAAAAGTTGCATCCACCCACAAGGAAACACAGAAGCCTCCTCCTAGGAGGAAGATTCTGCTATCTCCCACATGGGCAGGAGCTTAGGTGATCCAGACAAATGTAAAGTCCAGCTATACTCCTACATAGTTGTTGGCATGTTGAGTTCCCCATTAGACAATGAGTACCTTGAGAACAGGATCTGTTTGCTTAGCACAGTGCCTGGCACATAATAGGTACTTCCTAAGTGTTTATTGACTTGACTTGAGCCTCAGTTTCCTCATCTTTAAAATGAAGGAGTAGACTTAAATGAACTTTGGATCCCTCCCAGATCTCCAAATTATGAATTTTTTCTTCCTGCTCTCTGTCATTCTGTGGATATCTGTGGACACTAGTAAGGCAGTGGAAGATAGATACATTACAGGAGTTCAATTTGGAACTCAGAGTAGGGAATCATGGTAGGTAAAGGTAAAAGACAGAACCACTAGAAAGGGTGTGGTATAGACTTAAGAGATCCCAAAGAAATAGTGATAAAATGCACTTGCTGGTGACCACTAGACATTTCTTACTTTTTTGTTTTTTATTTCTTTTTTTTTTTAAATTGACCTTGACTATGATGAACAAGGAGATTTAAAGATTATCTTGACAAATCCCCTTCTTTTAGAGGTCCAGAGAGATCATATAACTTGCCTTAAATCACACAGGTCCTGGAAACTGAACATAGATATCTGATCCCAAACCAGCACTTTCCCCACTGTATTAGCTGCCTTCCAAATAATTAAATATCTATTTTTTTGGTGAGGCTTTGTGATCCTTTTGTCCTACAACTTATATTTGAAGTCCATTAGTCAGCAATATTTGGTAAGGTGAGATATGTTTCATCATGCCTTGTGCCACATGGGGCCAAAGACCTATCTGTAAAATGAGGCCATTGAACTAGATAATCTCTAAGGGACTGACTCGAACTAAATCTTATGATCCTGAAAAGTGAAATGGACAGAACAGGATCTCTCAGGCTCAGAGATCTAAGATTTGTTTTTTCTTAGGAAGAAGGATAGACAGAGAAAAGAAAAGGGGAGGTAGTAGGCAGGGAGTTGGATGAAAAAAAAAAATCCAATATAGGCAGCTGTAAGGAAGAAGAGAACATAGCATATGTTTTAAAAATAAATCTATAGGATAGGTATGCTATTTCCTTGGGTACTTATGAAAGTGAGAATAGCTTTCCATCCTATTACCTACTCAGTTACACAACCACCAACTCCAAACCCTACTTCCCTTTTACTGTCCATCATTCTAGTGAAAGCTTTTGTGAAATTATCTACGTAAGAAGGGAAAAGGATTTCAGTACTTTAAATATTAGATTGGATTTGTTTTTTATATTAAATTTTACCTTCTTGAACCTCTGACTTTGGAGCAAGAGTTAACATTTTTATTGATTTTTAGACCTACCATGACCTCTGGGTTTGTGAAAAAACCTCTACAGAAATAAATATCATTTGGTCAAATGAGATATTTGTAAAATATTTTGCATGCCTTAAATTATGTTACTAATATGAGCTATTATTATTGTAATTATTACTATGTATTAGATTTTTAGAAATATATTTTTCTTTTTTTATACTTTTTATTTTAAAAAAAATTTTATCAAAGCTTTTTATTTGCAAAACAGGCATGGGTAATTTTTCAATATTGACCCTTGCAAAGCTTTCTGTTACAAATTTTTCCCTCCTACCTCCCATCCCCTCCCCTAGATGGCAGGAAGTCTAATACATGTTAATTATATTAAAATACTTGACAAATCAAATATGTATATACATATTTATACAATTATCTTGCTGTATAAGAAAAATCGGATCTACAAGAAGAAAAAAATCTGAGAAGGGAAACATAATGCAAGCAAACATCAATAGAGAGCATGAAAATGTGTTGTGGTCCACATTCAGATCCCTCTCTCTGGATGTATATGGCTTTTTTCATCATTGAACAATTTGAACTGGTTTGAAACATCTCATTGTTGAAGAGAACCATGTCCATCAGAACTGATCATCATATAGTCTTGTTGTTGATGTGTATAATGATCCCCTTGTTCTGCTCCTTTCACTTAGCATCAGTTCATGCAAGTCTCTCCAGGCCTCTCTGAAATCATCCTGCTGGTTGTTTCTTACAGAAAAAATAATATTCCATGACATTCATATACCATAATTTATTCAGCCATTCTCCAATTGATGGGCATACATTCAGTTCCCAGTTTCTTGACACTAGAAAAAGGGCTGCCACAAACATTTTTCCACATGTGGGTCCCTTTCCTTCTTTTAAGTTCTCTTTGGGATATAGGCCCAATAGAAACACTGCTGAGTCAAGGGTATGCACAGTTTGATAACTTTTTGAGAATAGTTCCAAATTGCTTTCCAGAATGGTTGGATCAGTTCACAACTCCACCAACAATGTATTAGTGTCCCAGTTTTCCCACATCCCCTCCAACATTCACCATTTTCTTTTCCTGTCATTTTAGCCAATCTGACAGGTATGTAATGGTATCTCAGAGTTGTCTTATTTTGCATTTCTCTGATCAATAGTGATTTGGAGCACCTTTTCATATGCCTAGAAATGGTATTAATTAAATCTCTGAAAATTGTCTGTTCATATCCTTTGATCATTTATCAATTGGAGAGTGGCTTGAATTCTTATAAATATGAGACAATTCTTTATATATTTTAGAAATGAGGCCTTTCTCAGAACCCTTAAATGTAAAGATGATTTCCCAATTTATTGCTTCCCTCCTAATCTTGTCTGCATTAGTTTTGTTTGTACAAGCCCTTTTTAATTTAATATAATCAAAATTATCTATCTGGTGTTCAATTAAGCGTTCCAGTTCTTCTTTGGACACAAATTCCTTCCTTCTCCACAGGTCTGAGAGGTAAACTATCCTATGTTCCTCTAATTTGTTTATAATATCACTCTTTATGTCTAAATCATGAACCCATTTAGATCTTATCTTGGTATGTGGTGTTAGGTGTGGTTCAAGCCCTAATTTCTTCCATACTAGTTTTTAATTTTCCCAGAAGTTTTTGTCAAATAATGAGTTCTTATCCCAAAAGCTGGGGTCTTTGAGTTTATCAAACACTAGATTGCTATAGTTATCATCTAGTTTGTTCTGTGATCCTATCCTATTCCACTGATTGACTATTTCTTAGCCAGTACCAAATGATTTTGATGATCGCTGTTTTATAATATAGTTTTAGATCTGGTACAGCAAGGCCACCTTCATCAGCCTTTTTTTTTTTCTGCTTTTTGCTGAGGCAATTGAGGTTAAGTGACTTGCCCAGGGTCACACAGCTAGGGAATGTTAAGTGTCTGAGACCAGATTTGAACTGAGGTCCTCCTGACTTCAGGGCTGGTGCTCTATCCACTGCACCACCTAGCTGCCCTCATCAGCCTTTTTTTTTTTAGAAATATATTTTCTCTAAGACATTTGATCTAATTCAAATGGACTCCTAGATTAACAAGTCCCATGTATGCAATATAATTTAATCAACATCTATTAGGCACCCATTATGAGCATGATATTCTGCTAAATAATGAAGTTATAAAGACAAAGGATGAAATAGTCAAACATTTGAATAAAATATTCTTTACCTTCAAAAAAGATTACACTCAGAGTTTGTACTTCATACAGGTGAAGGTGGAAGGAGATGGGAAATAACCTAATTATTCCTTTCAGTGGAACTTTAAATAAGTTCTTGAGCATGTTTGATGAATGTCATGAAGATGGACATAAAGTACCCATATACTAGAAAGAGTAAAGCATTTTTAAGTGGTGTAGTGAGTAGCTAGAGTACTAGACCTGGAATCAAGAAGTCTTGAGTTCAGATCCTATTTCAAATACATAGCTGAGCAAGTCATCTATAAAATGGGGATAATAATAGCTACCTCACAGGGTTATTATGATAACATAAATAAAGTACTTTGGAAACCATATCACTATATAAATGTTAGTTTCTTCTATGTAAAGGAAGACTGAGGAGGAAAGTAGAACCAGAGTAGATAAAACATGCTCCCTTTTACAATTAATCAGCTCTGTTTCTATAGGATACAAATTAACAATCCATATCAATATAATCGCAAGAAAGTTTCTTTTTGTTTTTGTTTCTTTTAGCTGATACTGGATGAAACAATTATGGACCTAGGCCAATCTCACTTGGACTTTGAATTTCTACCTTATTTTTTATTTTACATGTTAGTTATGTGAAAAAAAATGTTTTGTCAGCCACATATTATGCCCATTGGAGAACCTTGAAGGAGGGAAACAGCAGTGGAATTACTTATTAACATGTTTGGAAAAGAAATTAATGTGAGCTTTTAAAAAAAGTCAAGAAATTTTCAGAAAATGAAGTTGAGATGAATTTTCTCTAGATGGACTTAATTGGATCACTGTAAGGAGTCTATCAAGGGGTCGGTCTATGGTGTATTTATGGATGTGTGGATATATTTTAAAATTTAAATTTTTGAATGGCTATTTAAATGCATTGATTCTTAGGGATAGATTTAAGGAAGACATGGAAGGTGACAAGTTCTGTTTAAATAATTCTGTAAAACAAGAATTTTAACGAAAAAGGAGGAAAATTATGTGTATAAAAATATTGTCTTTGAGGTTTAGTTCTAGTTCATTCAACAGATGTTATTGAGAGCCTCTTTACTAGGCCCTGTGTGCTTATCTGTTCCTCTCCTCCCTTCTGCTTGCTTTCCAAAGAGGGTTATCACTGACTGGATTCACAAAGAGGAGCTTGAGGGGGAAAATAGTCAAGTCTATTTTTGGCACAGGAGCAGTATAGAAGAATGTGTAGGGAGAGAAGGCAAATAAAGTAAGCAATGAAAAGACAAGTCTAGGTGCAGGAAGGGAAATGAAGAAAAGGATGAATTGGGAAATGAAGAAACAGAAATTTTTGAATACAAAACCAGAGGTTTAGTTTTGAGTTTGGGCTATAGCAGTCATACATGAAACATATCCATGTTCCATCATGGAAAGGAATTTCCTAATTTGTAGCTTCCATTTTTAGCATAGCAATTTCCTTCATTTTAATCAAACAAATTATTTCCTTTCTTGCATTTCCCCAAGTTTGTTACTATATTGCTCCATGTAAGCATGGGGATAAAGAAAGGAACAACTCAAATGATTCTGGTGAATCTGATAATTGTGCAAGTAAGCTAGATTATTATATAACAAGAGGTAGCATAATGCTTGTTTGAAAGGAGCAATATTTGCTTTCTAAAAAAGTGTTTGATGGATCTTAAAAGGCATGACTAGCAAGAAGGGAAATGAATGAAGCTCCATTTTAAGCAAACTCAATAAATGAAAATCCCATTTTAAAAGATCAGGTAAATAAAGTATACAAGATATAAAAAGTCCTTTAAATATCAAGTTCCACTAGAACATTTAAAACAATCCCTTCTATTGTTCATATATAACCAGTATCAGATTTCTTGCTGTCTTGAAGGAGGAAGGGAAAAAATATGGATCTTAAAAATCTTATAAAAGTGAATGTTGAAAACTATCTTTACATGTAGTTGGAAAAAATATCATTATAAATGAAATAACCCCATTTGTAAAAATTCCATTTATTCACCCATTTTTCAGGAGTACATTCACTATAGAGGTGAGACCTATCCTTTGGACAATAGAAAGAGGTTTATTTCACAGTTAATGTTTCTAAAGAGCTGCTCTAGATAGAAGTGCCATTACATTCTGAATTGTGAACAGTCTAGTAAATCAACTTTCCATCTGCTGGCTCCAGAGAAGTGCACACAAAGTTTAATGTGCAATATAACTTGGATGCTAAAGAGCCCTATGGAGAAAACTACAAGCCATAAAAAATATCTGACTCTTTTTATAACTCTGCTTTCTTATAGTGCACATCCATAATAATGCTTTAAAGTTCACAACATACTTTAATAAAATCATCTCACTTTATCCTTACAATAACCCTGGAAGTTAGGTGCTATTATTATTATTCCTATTTTTGAGATGACAAATTTCATTTAAAAATGCAGACTACTTAAGTTATGTGCCCAGTGTCACACAGTTTAGTAGATATCTACAGCAGGAGTTGGCCCTCAGTTTTTCCTGACTCCCAGATCCAGTATGCTACCCATTCACTACCTCATTACCAAAACATAACTTAAATGTTCCATATACGTGGTAGTTATTTTATAAATATTCTCTATCTCTCTCTATATATATATGTACATATATATATATCCATATACACATATGTATGTTTGTATTCCCTGTTAGGCTGTGAGTTTCTTGAAGGCCTGCAGGGACTGTCTTACTTCTGTCATTGTCTTCTCCAGAGATATAGAGTAAGTGACACTTGAGAGGTCTTAATAAATATTGTCTATTGATTGATGATAAGGATCTATTGTTTTCGATTTTCAATTATTTTGTTTTTCAGAATAATGATATTGCAGAAACTACAAAACATTTCAGCTCCCACATTGATTTTTCTTTGTTCTTTATTTTGTATTCAGCTGTTAATTCACTTCATATAGTCACTGGAAATTTCTACAACTATACTAATGCATGTGAATAGTGTGACAGTAGAGCCACAATAATGTGACTTACTGAGATATAATAGGTGATAGGACTGGAGTGGGATTTTTAAGATCCTGTATCATTTTCTAGAGAGGATCATTTTTGTTCCTCCCACCACAGTTCTCTGATGTCTTATCAGGACTGGTGCTAACCCTTGGTTCTAGAAGATTTTAAATCAATCTCTGAAAGGTCTTGTCCAGCTGGGCTGAGCCAGGTAATTCATGTCTATTGTTGAAGGACCAGCCTAGACCATATCTTGGCTGCAGGTTGTGTTCCACAGTAGTGGAAGGAAAACATACACCAACAAAGTCACTTAAAATTGAAATAAGAAAATATTGTGCATGTTATATATTTCTTGATTACTCAGTGGCTTTGAATATTATTACCAGACCTAATAAATTTTCAATAGTGCATGAACCCAGCAAGAATTCCCAGGAATCAAATGAGATCCTCAAACTTTAATATGCAAATATATTGGCATTTGGCTATACATATTTGTTACAAAGGCTTCATTTTTTGTTTTTTTCATTAGGGGAGGTAGAAAAAGCAGGAAACAAATGCTTGTTAATTGAGAAAAGTTAAATTTAAAGCGAGTATATTGACACAGTTTTAATTGAATGCCTTTTCCTCCAGAAACTGGTTTGGTAAATTCATTATTTTCCCAAAATATGCTAACCAAGATACCTGACTTGAGCTGCCTACCTCTTCTTCCTTCCACAACTCTTGATCATTTTGATACACCTCAACAACACTTAAACAAACAACATTCCTAAGTTCATAGTTTATTGTTGATAGAAAGGAGAAATTGTCTCCTTTAACCACGATGACATAAAATGCAATGAGTTTGGTTCTCTTGTTCTATTTTCTTCATTTTACATTTCTTCATATAAATCTTTCCACTTTTTGTGGATTTGTCTGACTTTCACATTTGTCTTTATAGTAATTATTGGGCACCCAGTTTGTTTCCAGTTTTAATTGTCACAAATAACAAGCAATGTTATCGCAAATGGTCTATTATCACAAATAAATAAAAATTTGAACAAATATTATATGTTATTTACTTAATATTTAGAATCATAGAATTGAAGTTTTAGATCTGGAAAGAATTTTCAAGGCCATTGAGTCTAACCCTCTGCTTTTACAGATGAAGAAACAGAACAGAAAATTTCTGTTAAGTGACTTGCCTAAGATCATAAAGCAAATTGATTTTAATAAAAGTATGACCATTACCTTAATCTTAATGTAGAAAATAACCCAAATAATTATTAAGTACTTTATAGCTTTATGTTAATAAATGATAATGATCATGATCATCATAAAAATTATCATTGTTCAGTTAGGTCTGACTCTTCATGTTCCTATTTGGGATTTTCTTGGCAGAGATACTGGAATAGTTTATCATTTCATTCTTCAGTTCATTTCACAGATAAGGAAACTGAAGCAGACTGGCCTAAGTAACTTGCCCAGGATCCCACAGCTGGTATGAAGCTAGATTTGAACATATAAATATGAATCTTCTTGATTCCAGGTCCAGCACTCTATCCACTGCATTGTTTAGCTTCCTATGATAATCATAGCCAATATTTATGTAGCATTTACTATTTGCAGGTATTGGCAAATAAAGAAATTGATGCCAACAGAGGTTGTGACTTGTGTCTTTCTGAATCTAGTCTTACTACTCAATCCAATGCACCATCTACATTCCCCCAAAGAATGTGTAAGTATAAAATTAAAAGAATAAAAATAGAATTTTTTGTGTTGGTAAAATCAGTATACTGGAGCTCATTTAAGGTTCATAGAATCTCGGAAATGGATCTGGAATATCTCAATTATTTTTTTTTTGAGTATTCTTGTCAAAATATCTCTTAGAAATTGGGAAAGTGGGAAGAAAACTATCTTGGTAGACTAAGAGTCTAGAATTTGGAATTCATTATTGATAAGAAATTAAGTTTCTAAGCATGAGTAGTTTCAATTTAAAAAATTTAAAGGCATTTTTTATAATCTACTGTCTCAAATATGTAACAATGTGTTCTTAGCTTTCAATTTAGCGTTATTGAAATGGGGTCAGATGAAAGAATATTATCATTTAAAAGCTAGCAATATTATCAGTGAGAAAGTATATTTGATGCTCTATGAATCTGAAAGTTACTAACTCTGCTGATCCACTCATGGAAAAAAATATCTCAGCAAAAGAAAAGGCCAGATTTCATTCCAGAAGGCCGTAAGAAAACAAGACTCTTAGGCACAATTGAAGGGTTTATAATATAAAACTTGACACAAAAATTATTCATGCTGCATAATTTTTGAGAGAAATTAATAAAAATAACAATGGTTAGCACACACCTGGATTTATGAGCCTCTCACCATAATGCCTAAACTCACTAGAGAATTCTATTAGTCAGTTATGTCTAGAGATATCACAGCAATATTCATTTTCCCTAATGTTTTTGAATTCCCTGGCTATAGCAGCTGCTATGGAAGTGGTTGCTATAGTGAATGGGCTTGCTCTTGCTATTAGAAAAGTGGGAGTCATGACCAAGGTGGAAAAGACTGAGGCAACCTCTTTAATTAGTCTATCATTTCACCAATAATATACCATGATGTTTTTTTTTTCCCAACTATACCCTCTGAGATGGTGACCTCTGAGATCATGATATAAAATGGTCAGAACTCTTTAGAATTTGATTATAAACTAAATGTAGTTAAGCCTCAAAAAGGCTTTACTTGCTTCTTCCTCTCTATTTCATTGTATAATAATAATGGAGATGATTTGATTAGCCTTGGAGTATGTGTAACTAGTTATGATTGTAACTGGTTATGGTCTGCTTACCACATGGTTAGGAGAAGGTTTTTCAATTGTCAAAATTGGGATTGCCTACAAAAAGACACTAGGGATCAGAGCTTCAATATTCTTAAACTCCTCTCTTTTTCTTTGACTCCTTTGCTGATGACACTGGGAAAAGATAATGCTGAAAGACTAGGGGTCTTGGACCATTTCCTCTGCTGCTTTGTGACCTATGAATAAGAACCTGGGCTCTTTGCTAGCCTTAAGTATTTGTTTCTTAACTAGTATGGAAGAAACTAGGCATTGACCCACACCTAACACCATATACCAATATAAGGTCGAAATGGATTCATGATCTAGACATAAAGAATGATATTATAAACAAATAAGAAGAATGTAGGATGGTTTACCTCTCAGATCTGTGGAGGAGGAAGGAATTTATGACCAAAGAAGAACTAGAGATCATCATTAATCACAAAATAGATAATTTTGACTATATGAAGTTAAAAAGTTTTTGTACAAACAAAATGAATGCAGACAAGATTAGAAGAGAAGCAATAAACTGGGAAAACATTTTTACATTCAAAGGTTCTGATAAAGGCCTCATTTTTAAAATATATAGAGAATTCACTCAAATATATAAGAATTCAAACCATTCTCCAATTGATAAATGGCCAAAAGATATGAACAATTTTCAGATGAAGAAATTAAAACTATTTCTAGTCATATGAAAAGGTGCTCCAAATCACTATTGATCAGAGAAATGCAAATTAAGACAACTCTGAGGTACCACTATACACCTGTCAGATTGGCTAAGATGACAGGAAAAGAAAACAGTGAATGTTGGAGGGGATGTGGGAAAACTGGGACACTGATACATTGTTGGTGGAACTGTGTAGGGATCCAGCCATTCTGGAGAGCAATTTAGAACTATGCACAAAAGTTATCAAACTATGCATATCCTTTGACCCAGCAGTGTTTCTACTGGGCCTATATCCCAAAGAGATCTTAAAGGAGGGAAAGGGACCCACATGTATAAAAATGTTTGTGGCAGCCCTTTTTGTAGTGGCTAGAAACTGGAAACTGAATGGATGCCCATCAATTGGAGAATGGCTGAATAAATTATGGCCTATGAATGTTATGGGATATTATTGTTCTGTAAGAAACAACCAACAAGATGATTTCAGAGAGGCCTGGAGAGACTTGCATGAACTGATGCTGAGTGAAGTGAGCAGAACCAGGAGATCATTATACATGGCAACAATAAGACTATACAATGATCAATTCTGATGGACATGGCTCTCTGCAACATTGAGGTGATTCAAACCAGTTTCCTATTGTTCAGTGATGAAGATAGTCATATACATCCAGAGAGAGGCCTGTGGGAACTGAGTGTGGACCACAACATTTTAATGCTTTCTATGAATATTTGCTTTTCCTTCTTAGGTTGTTTATTTTTCTTTTCTCTTTCTAGTTTAATTTTTCAAGTGCAATAAAATAACTGCATAGATATGTATACATATATTGGATTTGTCATATAATTTAACATATTTAACATGTATTAGACTACCTGTCATCTAGGGGTGGGAGTAGGGGGAAGGGGGGGAAAATTTGGAACAAAAAAAAATTTTTGCAAAGGTCAATGTAGAAAAATCATTTGTACGTTCTGTAAATAAAAAGATTTAATTAAAAAAAAGTATTTGTTTCTTGGTTTTTAATGAAGGAATTAAGAGACTGATCTTTTGAATTTTAAAAGATCAAGAGAGCAAGCCTATGGGACCATGCTAGGTTTGAAGGCAGCCCAGAAATGAGACCTTCAGGAATGTCCTTCAGAACTTATGCCAGCAGTAGCTGAAACAAGAATTCATCCATCAGCAATGTCAAATTTGAATGTGACCTTGGTTGGACCAATGTTATGTTGAAGCTGAACTAAGTTTGAGTCTCTTCCTTCCAGAGACTGAGGCTAGATAGGAATTTGCCCCCTAGATATCTGATTTTTGTCCTTTCTAAAATTTTAAAGCAAGTAATCTTTTGTAAAAGCTATATGCAATAAAAATGACTTAAAAAAACTAATCAATGTAAATGGTTTCATGGAATTGAGGACATTAGCTACTAGAAACTAACAGCAATAGGAATATAATAATTGATTCTGCAGGCATTGAAGAAGACACCTCCATATCTAATAGGACCCTGAGGGGAAGATATAGTAGCCTGGCTCTGGAATAGTAAACTAATACCCTATAGTATTCATCTACCTATTTTACTTTTACAACAAATT
Organism: Myrmecobius fasciatus; assembly: GCA_023553655.1. Classification (NCBI taxonomy): domain Eukaryota; kingdom Metazoa; phylum Chordata; class Mammalia; order Dasyuromorphia; family Myrmecobiidae; genus Myrmecobius; species Myrmecobius fasciatus. The sequence goes on along the minus strand of JAJPUD010003235.1, from coordinate 220,719 downwards.
ATAATGGTTCCTGGAGTGATGGCTCTTATGTCCTACATACTTTTTGACTGCCATTTTGCTCCTTTAGCCCATGTTAATCCCTCTGTAAACGGACCAGCAGCCCATACTTTTCATCTAGGTATAAATCTTCTACCTCCTTCCATATTCCCTTTCTCTAAATTCAAAGGCCTGCATCTATTATATCACTGAAGTGAATACTCCCTCCAAAAAAAGATATATAGTTAAATATGTATTGATATATATGAATGTATGTATATTAAGACCTTGCTAAAACCTTGGAACATACGTGTCTGTATGTGTGTGTGTGTGTAGGCCAGTTCATCCTGAGTCATTCTTCTTCATATTTTCCCATGAGTTCTCCAGTGGGATTTTGTCCAATGTACTATTCTCCCAGTAGAAACCCAGTCACAGAAAAAAAGCAACTCCCCCCAAGCACATTATTTTTTGTATATCCAATCTAGTAACTCTTACATAAGCAAGAAAATATTCCACAAAATCACAGAATTTAAAATTGGAAGGTACTTCAGGGACCACCTCTAGTCCAACCTATATGGAATCCCCACTACAATATGACTAACAACTATCTAAGCTCTGTTTGAAGACTTCCAAAGAGGAAGGCCCTACTATTTTTTAAAGCAGCCAATGCCCGTTTTGGAACATTCAAATTGTTCAAAGGTCATTAATCCACATCCCCAATATATACTTTTAATTTTATTAACCAAACTTCTGAACATGTTATTCAATCTCTCTATGTGTGTCTGTCTCTCCCTCCCTTCCCTTCTCTCTCTCTCTCTCTCTCTCTGTCTCTCTCTCTCTCCTCCCTCTCTCTCAACAGCTCCCATATTACATCTTCAACTGTGTGTCATCCTGTTAACACTTACTAATGAAGCACATAGCATGTTGTTTGGGTGTAGAATATGGAGAGCTAAATAATATGAAATAATGATGAAAAAGGGCAAGTGCCCTTGAATGCTAAACAAAGGGTCTGCTCAATTTAGTAGGCAATATCGGAGAGCTATTGGATGGTTTTGAGTAGAGAAATGATATGACCAAATATATGTATAAGCAAGATTAAACCAGTAGTTACATGAAGGTTGATCTGAAGGAAGAAAATGAAGGGTGCTTCATCATGGATTCTCTATGTTAATTTCTGATTATCTTTTATGTACATTATTCTCATTCCTATCTCTGTCTTTTTACTTGTACTAGTGTTTCAAATGGAATACTCTTCTGACTCCTCTCCACTAGTCTAAATTGTTTATTGTCCTTCAAGGTCTATTTCATCCATGGCATCTTCCTTGCCCAAAAGATGTTCTTTTAATCAAGCTTAACAAACATTTTTTGAGCCAACAGAAAGAACTATGTGCAAAACATTATGCTTGATTTTATTGGGATATGCAGATAAACAAGGCACTGTTTAGCAATGGTAGACTGTTACGGAGAGGAGAGGGGGGGGGAGGGATGGAGAGAGAGACTTAGAGAGAGACACACACAGAGAGATAAAGACAGAGACAGAGACAGAGATAGACAGAGAAGAGAGAGAGAGAGAGAGAGAGAGAGAGAGAGAGAGAGAGAGAGATGAATAGAACATTTATTAAGTTCCAGGCACTGTTCTAAGCACTAGGAATATGAGTATACAAAACTGAGAAAATAAGACTGTCTCTGCCCTCAAGATTGGTACATTGGCTGCTGTCCTTCATTCTCAAACAAGACCAAAAAAACATCATTATGTTGGGGTCAAGGTACAATGTGTCTGACTTTGGCTGATCAGACCAATATGAACACAGAAGGCTCTACCCCAGGTCAGGGGTGCATAATTTCTATGACTCTTTGGAGCAGAGATATCTCTAAATTTTCACATCTTGGGTTTCTTTTGAGCTACTTCAAACTTTTCTCACAGAGTACAGCCCCTTCTTTGCTGAGTGCATGCTATGCTGGGTGGTCCTGAGTCCCATGTCTAATAATCAGTTCCAAAATTCTTTAGAGAGACCTTGAAAATTCTTGTATCATTCCTACCGACCTTCATGGAAGCACTTACCTTGTGTGAGTTCTCTGTAAAATGTTCTTTTAGGCAAATGCACTTTTAGCATTTGAACGGTGTAGTCAGTTAGTTCTTGATGTACTTACATTCTAAAAGGGAAATGTAACATGTAAAGGGGATATGAATGCTGGAAGGGAAGAGAGAACCCAGCCAATGTGGAGGTGGGGAAGACCAGAAAGTCACCCTGAAGGGACCAGAGCAGTGGGACTGGGGCTTCTGATGGTATGATGGTTTCAAGGAGGGACTTACCAATAAATTGAGCAGACCAGTCATCCTCTAGGGCAGCAATGCAGCTGGTGCATAGGTGCAGCAAACCAAAGAGTGAGCCAGAAAGGAAGAATGAAGATCCCTCAGATTCAAGTCTTGTCTCTGATATATACTTACTGTGTGACACTTGACAAGTTACTTAACCCCTTAGAGGAAGCTAGATTGCTCAGGGAACAGAGTAATGAGCTTGATGTCAGGAAGATTTGAGTTCACATCCAGCCCGATATCTCTCCAGTCCTACCCACTTATAACTAGCAGTGTGACACTGGGAAAGCGTCCCTTTCTGATTGTCTCAATTTCCCCAACTGTAAAATGGTGATAATAATAACAACATCCTTCTCACAAGATTGTATCCCAGGGAACTTTAAGACTATTAAAATTGCAGAAAAGCTACTGATTTGCCTTGGTATAAGAAGTTACTTACCTAGAACTCACTTTATTGATAAAAGTACTTGTTCTGTTTTTTTTTTTAAAATGAACAGACTGCAAGAATATTTGTGGCAGCCCTTTTTGTAGTGGCTAGAAACTGGAAACTGAAGGGATGCCCATCAATTGGAGAGTGGCTGAATAAATTATGGTATATGAATGTTATGGAATATTATTGCTATGTAAGAAAAGACCACCAGGACGATTTCAGAGAGGCCTGGAGGGATTTGCATGAACTGATGCTGAGTGAAACGAGCAGAACCAGGAGATCATCATACACAGCAACAACAGTATTACATGATGATCAATTCTGATGGACATGGCTCTCTGCAACAAAGAATTGTCTCAAACCAGTTCCAATTGTTCAGTGAAGAAAACCATATACACCCAGAGAGAGGGATATGAAATATGGACCACAACGTAACATTTTCATGATCTCTATTGACATTTGCTTGCATTGTGTTGCCTTTCTCTGATTCTTTTTTTTTTCTTGTAGATAGGATTTTTCTTGCATAACTTCTCAAGCATTTCAACATTATTAACATGTAGTGGACTTCCTGCCATCTAGGGGAGGGGAGGGGACTGGGGGTAAAATTTGTAATGGAAAGCTTTGTAAAGATCAATATTGGGAAACTACCCATATACATGTCATACAAATAAAAAGCTTTAAATTAAAAAAAAATAAAAAAAAAATAAAAAATGAACAGACTAGGTTCTTGTCTTTGAGTATGTTATATTCTACTAAGAAAGGTAGTGCAAGAACATAAATAAATGAAATGCAATACAGTATGTGGTGAGTGTTAAAAGCAACAGAAATAAATGCTATATAATAAATATAGAAGTATGTTTAGAAGAATTGCACATGTTTAACCTATATTGGATTACTTGTTGTCTAGGGAAGGGAGAACAACTTGGAACACAAGGTTTTGCAAGAATGAATGTTGAAAACCACCTTTGCATTTTTTTTTGAAAAATAAAAAGCTATTATTTAAAAAAAAATAAATGCCATGGGAAAACAGAATGGCAAGATTACATTTATTAGGGGATCAAGTGTGACTTCATTCAAGGTTGTAGAGTGAATCTGAATGATGCATAGAATATCAAATGTGGATGACTGCCTGGGAGGATGACAATATCAGTGACAGATGTAATAATAATAGTATGTCTTTATGTAGTTTTTTAAAGTTTGCAAAGAACTTATATTTGTATACTCATTTCATTCTCACAAGAACTCTGTATGGTAGGTAGATGCTATTATTATTTCCATTTTACAGATGAAGAAACTGAGGTTCAGAGATTAAATGATTTTGCAAGGGCCACAGAGTTAGTCATTATTTAAGGTAGGAATAGAAAGTCAACCTTTCTGACTCCAAGTCCAGGGCTTTATCCACCATGCCACAGATTAGTAGTTTTGAAGATCATAGATTTGGTGATGGAAGGAACCTCAGAGGACATCATATACAACTTCCCCATATTACAGATAAGGCACTGAGGTGAGTGTAGATTAAGTAATTTGTTCAGAGTTACTCAGCTAATATGTTTTTGAAGAAGTATTTGAACTCAGTTCTTCCTGAATCAAGTTTTAGCACTCTATTCCATAGTTAGCTATCTTTTCTACTAGTGTGATCTTGGGCAAATTAGTTAACCACTGTCTGCCTTAGTTATCTCATCTATAAAATAGATATATTTATTGTAAGGATTATATGAGAAAGTACTTAGCCTAGGACAAAGTAATCATTATGTAAATGTTATTATTAAATACTAGCAATTATTAATTAAGAAACATCAGGGATAAAATTTGAACTCAGGTTCAAATTTTATTCAAAATTCAGCATAATTTCCAATGTGTCTTACTTCTCAATACAACAAGAAAGAAACACAGTAGAGAGATAGTGGAGGGTGTAGGTGGTAGCATACACAAAAGGCTTTCCTGGGATAATTTTGCCAGAGGTTATGGAGAGTGTTTGGGTTGAGTTTCCGGCTAATTGCATCAGTATTCCTTAGGGATGCAATAGACAGTGTATTTAAGGGTAAGGAACTGAATGATTAAGGTTCATGTATTTTCAGTAAATAGTCTACAATTCACAAAAAATTATATATAAAAATTGAGCAAGAGCACGAGTTGAGTGAGACATGTAATTGAGACCCTTTTGTTTGTGTTTGTTTGAGACCCTTGGCTAATTGTCATCCACCTGGAAATTTTTTCCACCTGAAAACAAGAGTAAGGGAATCGTGGTGTGGGTGTATCTTCAGAGTGTTTGCAGTTATCATTGCTGTCTTATCATCATCATTGGTCTTGCTGTTTCCTATCTTGGAACTGTGTATATTTTAGATTCAGATTTTGGCTGTTGCAAAAAATGTTCCCAGCGTCAGCAGATGGATTTTGTCTCTAAGAATACTTCCATGAGCCACTTGTTCATCCTAAGGGAATGCCTGTGCTACACAGATTATAGGACCTTGTCAATCAGAGGTTGAAGGGCTCTGACAGAGATAACAATGTCTAGGTATTCAAGGATTCAGGGAAGATTATTTTCTTTTATAGAGAAATTCTTAATATGGAAATATGTTTTGCATGGCTTCATATGTTTAATTGATATCAAATTGCTTGCCTTCTCAATGAGGAGGTTGAGGGAGAGGAACCCAAAATATTTTTTAAATATTATTAAAAATTTTGACATGTAATTAGGAAATAGTTAATGAAATAGATTAAAGTATATTTTTTAAAATAATAGGAGAGCCTTGACAATATTTCTACTTGGAGGGAAAGGAGCCAGCTGACAATAATTAGGTTAAAGATGGAGAGGTGAAAGAGGTTATGGGATATATTGATATTCAAAAGGGGGTAGGAGGAAAAAAACATCAAAGAAATAGGTTTAGGAGTTAGCATTGTAAAAGAGAAGAGATATAATTTGAAAAAGGAAGAAAAAAGGAGAAAACTAATAAAGGCAGATAATTTTTTTAATTAGAGAGAAAGAAAATTAAGGAAGCTTAACCAACCTCCAATACCACTCTTCAACTGTTTCATATCTGTGCCTCTTATTTCCATTAGATAAAACCTTTGTAAAGAAGGACACACACACTCTCTCTTTCTCTTTCTCTCTGTCTCTGTCTCTGTCTGTTTGTCTCTCTCTCTCACACTCTCTCTCTTTCTTCCAGTATTTTGGAATTTTCCCATAGTGCCTATAGTCCCCATAATGCTGTATTTGGTATGACAAGGTAAAGACAATTCAAGATTTATTAAAAGCAAATACATTTAAGAAGGCTACCATGATAGTTATATTTTCCCAAGGCAAAATTCCCATTTTTAATATTAGGATTTCTGTGTGTAGGCCTTTTAAATCAATGGATTCCATATGAAGAGAGGTTTAATGTCATTCCTACAAGAGGAGTAGGCTATTCATATGCACTTAGTCGCATAATAAATATTAGGAGCAATACAACTTTCTTTTGTGATGTAGTAGCATTACAAAGGGTGGCTAGAACACTGGGTCTGAAATCAGGAAGATTTAAATTTGAATCTTGCTTGTGAAATTTACTACTGGGTTCAATCTCAGTTTCCTGAGGATAATAATAATAATACCTACCTCATAGAGCCACTGTGAAGATCAAGTGAGATAATATGTGTAAAACATTTTGCAAAACTTAAAATTCTAAATATTATGGAAGTTTTAATCCAGTCTCTCTACTGAGAGACATAAAAAAATTCATCTTGATAGGAGTCTACAACTAGCTAAGAAGTTTAGGACAAGATGAAGAGTGGAATGATGGAAGTCATTTCAGAGCTTACTAAAGTAGCTAGTTTAGGGCAAATTTAAGGTCAGGTTCTGTTGAACAGTGATGGAAAACTAAACTTGTTAAAAAACTTTTCACACTTATTACAAGCAAATTAGAGGAACATAGGATAGTTTACCTCTCAGACCTGTGGAGAAGGAATAAATTTATGTCCAAAGAAGAACTGGAACTCTTAATTGAACACTAGATAAATAATTTTGACTATATTAAGTTAAAAAGTTTTTTTTACAAACAAAACTAATGCAGAGAAGATTAGGAGGGAAGCAATAAATTGGAAAATCATCTTTACATTTAATGGTTCTGATAAAGGCCTCATTTCTAAAATATATAGAGAATTGTCTCATATTTATAAGAATTCAAGCCACTCTCCAATTGATAAATGATCAAAGGATATGAACAGACAATTTTCAGAGATTTAATTAATACTATTTCTAGTCATATGAAAAGGTGCTCCAAATCACTATTGATCAGAGAAATGCAAATTAAGACAACTCTGAGGTACCACTACACACATGTCAAATTGGCTAAAATGACAGGAAAAGATAATGATGAATGTTGGAGGGAATGTGGGAAAACTGAGACACTGATACATTGTTGGTGGAACTGTGTAGGGATCCAGCCATTCTGGAGAGCAATTTGGAACTATGCTCAAAAAGTTATCAAACTGGGGCAGCTAGGTGGCGCAGTGGATAGAGCACCAGTCCTGAAGTCAGGAGGACCTGAGTTCAAATGTGGTCTCAGACACGTAACAGTTGTGTGACCCTGGGCAAGTCACTTAACCC
>JAJPUD010003235.1:176757-213011 GCA_023553655.1 Myrmecobius fasciatus | reverse complement strand
GTCATATAGTATTGTTGTTGCCGTGTATAATGATCTCCTGGTTCTGCTCATTTCACTCAGCATCAGTTCATGCAAGTCTCTCCAGGCCTCTCTGAAATCGTCCTGCTGGTCATTTCTTACAGAACAATAATATTCCATAATATTCATATACCATAATTTATTCAGCCATTCTCCAATTGAAGGGCATCTATTCAATTTCCAGTTTCTAGCCACTACAAAAAGGGCTGCCACAAACATTCTTGCACATGTGGGGCCCTTTCCTTCCTTTATGATTTCTTTGGGATATAAGCCCAATAGAAATGCTGCTGGGTCAAAGGGTATGCACAGTTTGATAACTTTTTGAGCATAGCTCCAAATTGCTCTCCAGAATGGCTGTATCCGTTCACAGCTCCACCAACAATGCATCAGTGTCCCAGCCCTCCCACATCCCCTCCAACATTCATCATTAACTTTTCCTGTCATTTTAGCCAATCTGACAGGTATGTAGTGGTACCTCAGGGTTGTCTTGATTTGCATTTCTCTGATCAATAGTGATTTGGAGCATCTTTTCATATGACTATAAATAGTTTTAATTTCATCCTCTGAAAATTGTCTGTTCATATCCTTTGACCATTTACTGATTGGAGAATGGCTTGAATTTTTATAAATATGAGACAATTCTCTATATATTTTAGAGATGAGACCTTTATCAGAACCCTTAAATGTAAAGATGATTTCCCAATTTATTGCTTCCCTCCTAATCTTGTCTGCATTGGTTTTTTTTGTACAAAAACTTTTTAACTTAATATAGTCAAAGTTATCTATCTGGTTTTCAATTAAGAGTTCCAGTTCTTCTTTGAACATAAATTTATTCCATCTCCATAGGTCTGAGAGGTAAACTATATTACGTTCCTCTAATTTACTTCCAAAGAGATCTTAAAGGAGGGAAAGGGACCCACATGTGCAAGAATGTTTGTGGCAGCCCTTTTTGTAGTGGCTAGAAACTGGAAACTGAATGGATACCCATCAATTGGAGAATGGCTGAACATATTATGGTATATGAATGTTATGGAATATTTTTGTTCTATAAGAAACGACCAGCAGGATGATTTCAGAGAGGCCTGGAGAGACTTGCATGAGCTGATGCTGAGTGAAATGAGCAGAACCAGGAGATCATTATACAAGGCAACAACAATATTATATGATGATCAATCCTGATGGATGTGGCTCTCTTCAACAATGAAATGCTTCAAACCAGTTCCAATTGTTCAGTGAAGAAAGCCATATAGACCCAGAGAGAGGGATATGAAATGTAGACTACAACATAACATTTTCATTCTCTCTATTGATGTTTGCTTGCATTATGTTTCCCTTCTCAGATTTTTTTCTTGTAGATTAGACTTTTCTTGCACAGCAAGATAGCTGTAAAAATATGTATACATATATTCGATTTGTCAAGTATTTTAACATAATTAACATGTAGTAGACTTCCTGCCATCTAGGGGAGGGGTAGGGACTAGGGGGGTAAAATTTGTAACGGAAAGCTTTGTAAGGGTCAATGTTGAAAAATTACCCATACATATGTTTTGCAAATAAAAAGCTTTAATTAAAAAACAACAACAACAAAAACAAAACAAAAAAACGTTCACACTGATTGTCACATCAAATCTTTGTCTCCATCCAGGGACAACATAAATAATAGATTTAAGTGTTGCAAAGAATATTAGAAGTTAACTGTTTCAACTTTCTCATATTATAAAGGAAGGAACTGAGACCTAGAAGGAGAAGATGATACACAAGTAGGAAATGGTAGGCCCTTTGATCATAGATCCAGGGTTCTTTTTTATGGATGATGCTGTTTTAATATATTGTGCCTTTGGCTATGGTATCAAGGTATAGGATACTCTGGCTTTCTTCTAATTTACTCTAACTTATTTCAAAAAACCAACACTATTGGGGCAGCTAGGTGATGTAGTAGATAGAGCACCAGCCCTGAAGTCAGGAGGACCTGAGTTCAAATGTGACCTCAGACACTTAATACTTCCTAGCTGTATGACCCTGGCAAGTCACTTAACCCCAATTGCCTCAGCAAAAAAAAAAAAAAAAAAAAAAAAAAAAAAAAAAAAAAAATAAAAAAAAAAAAAAAAAAAAAAAAAAAAAAAAAAAAAAAAAAAAAAAAGAAAAAAAAAAGAAAAAAGAAAACAATAGTATTTTGTCACTAAGAAAAGTCTTTTCTCTAAAATAGATCATAATGATTTTAGAACTAAAACTCAGGTTTTATTTACCACCTTTTGATTGCCTATAAGCTTCAAACTTTGCCAAATTTAACTGATATGAAGAATTAACATCATTGCATGAAACCTGTAGAGTTGAGTTCCACCAAAAGTGGAAAACTGAGTCCTTGATATTTCAAGGTTTATTTAATTGTTCTTCTCTTGTTTCAACTTCTTGACATTTTACTTCTCCATTACATTTTTGATTGTTCATAGATGGTTTGGTTAAGTAATTTGTCTGAGAAGCCATCCATAGCACTCTTGTATTAATAGCTGCTACCAAGTAACCTACAAGAAGTTTGGAAAATAAGCCAGAATACTTTTTTTCCCCTCAATTGGCTTAGGCTAGGAAAATCAGCTACTCAAGTAAATTGAGGAGATGGTTTTCTGTTTATTAATAGGGCAGGATCCTTTTGATTCAAAACCAACTTGTCTCTTGGGAAAAAAAGAATGCTGACTTTCAGATTTGGAGAATTTAGAATACAAGGTACCATATTGCCTCCTCTTCTCAAGAGGGCAGAGTTGGTGAGTACTAGATCCTAGCATATGACATTACTTAACTGGAAGTCGTATTCAGCACTAATGGACACCTAGGTCTTTTGAGATCATTTCCCCTTCTTTTTGGTACTCTCTCTTTCCTATTGGGCATGAGAGCATACACATCTTCTGCTCTTTTCACCTTTCCCTCTTCCTGGTGGGCAGATGGACAGGAGCCTTCTTGGCTATTCTCATCTCCTCTCTTTCTCCTTCCTGTTGACCTGAGTATGCTAGTTGTTTTCCTTTATCTCTTGGTGAGCAGAATGGTAGGCTCCAGCTTGGTTCCTCTGCCTCTTCCTCTCTGGAAACTGGTTAGGACAAATTTTGATTGACAATTCATTTCCATCCTCCTTCAGAAATAATTCTTTGTTATATGTTTTTATGGGTTTTGTTAAGCATACTATTTTTGCCATATATAAATCACTTTGATCTATTTGGATATTTGGAATGAGCCAGGAATTTACTGATACTCTATGTGCTTGATCCCATTAAATGTTAATCTCTTCTCCTCTTTTTGTCTCTCTGTCTCTGTCTCTCCCTCTTTCTCAAAATGGTGTGTTTGTTTAGTGATTCAATCTGCCAGGCTTTCTATTGATTATTGCCAAAAAGATTCTTATGTGGAAAGAATGCTAACTTTTATAGATTTTGAGTGCTCTAGTATTACTAACCATTACTTCTTCTATTTCTAGTTTCAAAGAGATTCTTTGAATAATGTGGATCGTATTTCCTCCCAAAGTCCTCATGCTCTAGTACTTCTAAACAGATGGCTGATATGATACATTAGGCAGTCTGGTTAACAGCCACCAAACATTCATGCATAGGAATCCATTGATTGTTCATTACTTTAAATATATATGTATATACATATATACACACATATGCTTTAAATATATGTGTATATTTAAAGATCTACTAATCTCAGACATAGTTTATAGTAAATATATATAAAGTCACCATGTGGGTAGTCCTTAATTTATGAATGGATTGTATTAAGCTCATTTATAAATTGGTTGCTTGGACCTGAGATTAGATTTTACTTTATAAATTCTTGTTAATGGGTGCTAGTTTTACAGACTAACCCATTAAAACCCCACAAAGGTATTACTATTAATACTCACTTGAATCCTGGGCTCAGAGAATGGGATGGGAAGGGAAGAGGTTTCATGTAATAAGTATAAGAGGAGAAATAGTGTTTCTTCTAACTTTTGTGGTATAAAACTGACTGGTGGTAAAATTTTGAAATCAATGGTTTGCTTCTGGCAGCTTTCCATTTTCCTTTCTGCCCCTCCCTCCCACATATTAGTGTGTTTTCCTTCTGGTGCTTAGAATCTTTATTCTGCCTTATAGCTCCCCTATAATATTTTTACTTTGTGAGAAAATTCAGGTAAGTCTCCATTTAAAACTCCTGTTTTTTTTTAGTATATTTGAACCCAGCTAGATTAGAAGAAAATTAATCTGACTAAATTAGTTTTAGTTTCAGTTTTAAATGGCTCCCTCTTAATGACAATATTTAAATAGAATATCTTGCTGGAAATATTTTCAGGGGATTCTTACATAGAATATAGGCTAAAACTATATAGTCTTTCAAAGTTTCATTCCACATTGTCCTATTTGCTGTGTTTTTGCCTATCTGGCAAAATCATCATTCCTCAGATGCCTTCTCACTCTAGAACTTCCTTCAACATCCTTGAACTTTTTCACCCAAGAACATTCCTCTGCTCAAATCCCCTTCCCTCACTGATGAGTTCCTGGGGGGAGATAATAGAAGGTCCTCTAGAGATGCCCAAGCCAACCATTTTTTTTTAAAGCTTCTTATTTCCAAAATATGCATGATTTTCAACATTCACCCTTGCAAAATCTTGTGTTCCTTCCTTTCTCCTCACTCCCTCCTTTAGATGACAAGTAATCCAATATACGTTAAACATGTGCAATTTTCCACACATATTTTGATATTTCAACAATTATCATGCTGCTCAAAAAAAATCAGATCAAAAAGGAAAAAAATGAGAATGAAAACAAAAAGCAAACGAACAACAACAAAGAAGTGAAAATATTATGTTGTAAACCACAATCAGTCCCCACAGTTCTCTCTCTGGGGGCACATGGCTCTCTCTATCACAAGTCCATTGAAACTGGTCTGACTCACCTCACTGTTGAAAAGAGCCACATCCTGAGTTTAATTCTGGCCTCAGACATTTAATATTTCCTGCCTGTGTGACTCTGGGCTTAATTCCAATTGCCTCAACAAAAAATAAGTTTAAAAAAAAAAGAAAGAGCCATCATATATTAAAAAGAAAGAAAGAAAGGAGCCATGCAGATCAGAATTGATCATTGCATAATGTTATTATTCTTATGTATAATATTCTCCTGGTTCTACTCACTTCACTTAGCATTAGTTCATGTAAGTCTCTCCAGGCCTTTCTGAAATCATCCAGCTGATTGTCTTATACAGAAATAATATTCCATAATATTCATAGACTAACTTATTCAGCCATTCTCCAACTGATGTGCATCCACTCATTTTCCAGTTCCTTGTCACTACAAAAAGGCAAACAAACCATTCTTTTTTTTTTTTTGCTTTTTGCTGAGGCAATTGGGGTTAAGTGACTTGCCTAGGGTCACACAGCTAGGGAATGTTAAGTGTCTGAGACCAGATTTGAACTCAGGTTCTCTTGACTTTAGGGCTGGTGCTCTATCTACTGCACCATCTAGCTGCCACCTAAACAAACCATTCTTAATTCCCTTCCTGGATGTGATTTTGATTCTTTGGACTTAAAGACCTTCTTCTCTCACCTTTCAATCCCCAAATTCTTTCAGCTCCTTTTTATATATTATCTTCCCAGAGCTTTGAGGTCCGGAACTATTATTTTGCTTTTTTTTTTATGATTTTATTATATACCTACAGTATCTGCCATTAATACTTTATGATATTAATTCATTTTATGGTGCGAATTATTAATATTGTTATTATAAACCCACTAGAAGTATTTGCATTTTTGAAATAAAAAAGCTTTTTTTTCTTTTTAAAAATTGAACTAAATATATTTTTTGTTAGATTTGAAGTTTTAAACTGTTCCCCACATCTCCTCTAGAGAAGGCCACTATTTGATACACATATGTGTGTATACATAGACACAGACACAGACACACATACCCATACTACGTATACTTCTATTTATCAGTTCTTTCTCTGGAGGTAGATAGCATCTTTTTTCATAAGTCCTTTGTTTTGAGTATTTATAATACTCATAATAATTTAGTTGTTCATGGTTATTCTTAGAATAATATTGCCATTATTATATATACATTCTCTTGATTTTATTCAATTCATTTTTTATTATAAGTCTTTCATGTTTTTTCTAAAATAAACTTATAGTACAGTAATATTCTTCTTTTTCCCCTGAGGTAATTGGGGTTAAGTGACTTGCCCAGAGTCACACAGCTAGGAAGAATTAAATGTCTGAGATCATATTTGAACTCAGGTCCTCCTGACTTCAGAACTGGTGCTCTATCCACTGCACCACCTAGCTGCCCCACAGTAATATTCTTAATAAAAATAAATAGAATGTCAAGCAGTGTAACAAAGCAAAATTAACAATTTCAGACAGTGTGAAGGATGAAACAGAGGGGAAACAAGAATTAAAGAAGAAAAACTGGGCCTCGGAACCTTCCTGCAGAGTCAGCTTTCTTCAGCTGTTCCTGCTTTTCACAGATTTCATTTCTTCTGAATACACAGATTTACTATAAGCTCCATGTCCTTTCCCCCTCTTCCCTCAAGACAATGGGACCTGGATGGGTAATTTGTAAGTGTAGATCTTTGACAATGCAGATAAAGTTCAGGACCTGCCTATATTATCTAATTTCTTCTATGCAATATAAATAGAAAGCAAATGACAGGTAACTCTAGTGGTAAGTGGTTCACTTTCCATATTCTAAAACAGAACTCATTATCTTTTCCCCAAATCCTTTTCTTTGCTCAACTTTCCTATTACTGTTGAAGGCACCATCAGCTTGTGAGTCACCAAGGCCCAGAATGTCAGTGTCATCCTCAGGCCCTTCTTCATACTCACCCCACATATCCAATCTATTTTCAAGTCTTGTTCCTTCTACCTTCACAACATCTTTAGTGTCTTCTTTTTAGTCATACAGCTGTCTTTGAATGCTTGAGCTATTTGACTCTTAGGCTATATGCCTTATGTTTCTCCCCACTCCAATCCATTTTCCACTAAGCCATCAGAATGATTATCCTAACATACAAGTCTAAACATGTCAAAACCCTTCCTGTCCTATAAAACTCCAAAAGGCTCCCTATTATCTCCAGGATTGAATTTAAAATCTGGCATTTATAGCCCTCCATAACCTGGTCCTTTCCTAGTGTTCTTGCAGTATACTCCCTTCTTATCATTCCATAATCCAGTTACATTGTTCTACTTGCTGCTCTGTCTTTATGTTGATGATTCACAAATCTACCTCTCCTGTCCCAAACTTTCTGCTGGCCTCCAATCTTGAATGTCTAATTACTGTTCAGATGTTTCAAACTGAATGTCTGACAGAATCTTAAATTCAATGAGTCTAAAACTGAACTCATTATCCTTCCCCCTAAATTCTTACTACCTCTTATATTCCCTGTTATTGAAGAGGGTAATGTCATTTTTCCAGTCCCTCAAACTCAAAATTTAGGCATCAACCTAGAATTCTTACTCTCTCTCATACCTCCATATCCAAACTGTTGCCAAGATCTGTCACTTTGTCAACATCTTTCCAATAAGCCCCCTTATCTCCTTTGATACTGCTACCACTATAGTACAAATCCTTATGTCTAAACTATTGGGATAGTTGTCAGTGGGTCTACTTGCCTCACAAATCTCCCCATTCCAATCTATCCTATCTTCATCCACCAAAGTGATTTTCCTAAAGTCCAGATCTGATCATATCCTCCCACCCCACAATTTTCCACTCAAAAACAAACAAAAAACAGTGGTTCCCTAAAATGATTCCAAAATTAAGTACAAAATTTTGTTTGACCTTCAGAGTCCTTTATAACCTAGTCCCCGCCTATCTTTTTAGTCTTCTTATATCTTACTCCCAGACATGTACTCTCTAATTCATGAACACTGGCCTCCTGGCTGTTCCACAAAAAAAGGCACTTCATTTCCCAGTTCTAGGCATCTTCACTGGCTGACTGCTATGCCTGGAATTCTCTCCCTCCTCTTTCTTCCATCCTATTTATGGATTCCTTCATATGGCTTCCTTTAAATTCCAGCTAAAATCCCATCTTCTAAAGAAAACATTTCCTAATCCCTCTTAATTTTACTTCCTTCCCTCTGTTAATTATTTCCTATTGATTCTATATGTATTTGTTTGCATATTTTCCCCCATTAGATTAAGAGCTCCTTGTTTTTTGGGGTCTTTTTGCCTCCTTTGTATCATTATTACTTAGCTTAGTGCCTGCCATATTCTAGGTGTTTAATAAATGTTTATTTATTTATTTCTTATTGATTCCTGAACATTACATTCCAACTCTGGACTCCAGGAATTTTCACATGATGTCCTGTCCCTATGCTTGCAGTGTTCTCCCTTATCACCTTCATCTTTTAGCTTCTCTGGTTTCTTTCAAAATTCAACTCAAATTCCACTTAGTGCAAATGTCCTTTCCCTCTGTAACCTTTCATTTACATTAAATATATTTTGTAGATACCTATTTTTACATTTTTCTCTGGCACATAGTAAGTACTTAAATAATGCTTGTGAGTGTTTGACTTAAATTATAAAGCTGACTGTGGGAAGAGCATTAAATACACTTTAGAGGTATCTACCAATGTGCTGTCCATTGTACACATAAAATACGTCTACAGAAATTTACAATAATATAACTCAAGTTTGCCGGATACTTTTACATCTGTTGTTCCATTTTATTCTCTCAGTCATCGTGGAAGTTTGTCTTATTAGTTGTTTTCAGTCATGTCCAACTCTTCATATCCCCATCTGGGATTTTTCTTTTTTCCTTTTTTTGGCAAAGATACTGAAGTGATTTGTTATTTCCTTATCTAGTTTATTTTTTAATGAAAAAACCAAGGTAAACAGAGTTAAGTGACTGGTCCATGATCTCACTGTGAGTAAGTGTCTGAGGCTGGACTTGAGTTCAGGACTACCAACTCCAGGTTCTATGCTCTATCCTCTGTGTCACTTATCTGCCCTAAAATGAAGGATAGTAATGCTGATAATAAGAGATAGCAGTTGTCTTTTTTTTCAAATGGAGATTTTTTTAATTTAAAAGATTTTAGCAATAGCTTTTTATTTTCAAAATACATGCAAAGACCATCCTTGCAAAACCTTGTTTTCCAAATTTTTCTCCCTCCCTTCCCCCAACTGCCCTTCTCTGTATAACTAGCAATCTGATATAGGTTAAATATATGCAATTCTTCCAAACATATTTCCACATTTATCATAATAGCAGTAAACTTTAATGTTTGCAAAGTACTTTACAAATATTATGTCATTTCCCTCCCTTCATGACAAGGCTGAGAGATAGATGCTATTGTTGTATTAATTTTAAAATTGAGGAAACTGAGACAGAGGCTAAATGATTTGTCCAGGATCACACAGATAGGGAAGTAAAATTTGAACTGTTCTTCCTGACTCCAAGTCCAGCTCTTAATCCATCATATTCCTATTTATCCTCATTAAAACTGAGGTATAGAGAAGTAATGACAGGATGCCTAACTCTTAGATTCATTAGATCACACAAATCTGCTTCTTAATGATATATTGAATGTTATACTCATAGGGGAAAAGGCAGAACTTGTCTTTATTTTAAAGAACTCAACCCTTGCTGGGAGTATTAATCACTTAAATGACTACAATTACAGTATGTACAAGGAACAGGACAACAACAGTAAAGAGCAGTTGATACTTAGAGAAACATTTATGGAGATAAGAACAGAACATGTATGTAGAATGAACCTTCATTAGTGAGAAGATTTAAAACAGTGGTTCACACATTCTTTATTAGAAGAAATACATAATTTCCAAAATCAGAATTTTATGGATCCTTAATTATAAAGCTATTAGATGGAGTTATTAATAATTCATTCTTTTTTCTTCCTCCATTCCATTTTTTTTTAGGGGATGGTTTTCTATATTTATTTCTTCACCTTTGGTTATTTTTCACTCCATGATCTTATTCCTGCCCAATCTTTCAAGGGGCAAATTTTTCCTAATTCTGGGGCTAATCCAGATTTGTTATTCCTAATTGGCTTAACTTTACCTCCTGTTATCACATTACTCTGGTTCGCCTCACTGTAGTTCTTCATTATTTTGCTTCCTTTGCAAGAACAAAGTGACTAGCCAGAGATTATGCACTAAATGGAGCTGCCAAGCCCTAAAAAGGAAAGGGTCCCTTGGGTGCTAAGTTCTAATGCTTGGTGTGCCACTCATTGGCATTAAAGTTAGGATTGCCTATCTCAGATCTTCCTGCTATTATTTCTGAAAGAATAGATGGGTGGGAGCAGCAAGTTCCAAACTGAACTCACTTTACAAAATCTTGTAACTGATTTTCCTAGAGGTAGAGAGAACATCTAAGAACTATTGTTGCAATTGGCATTCATATTACAAGCTGCAACTTTGTTTAAACAATGAAGGTTTCTGTAGACAGTGAATATATCTGCTTACCAGAAAGTAAGTACTCTTAATCATGTAAAAAAGTTTTCTTTTTCTTTAATTTTTTTTAATTAACAAGCATTTTAAATTCACCTGTTTCTTCCCTTATTGCCCCCTACCCCAGATTTGAAAAGTTTTTAAAAAAAGAAAAAGAAAGCCTTCAGTATATAGCTATATACACATTCTCATGTTAACCATGTCTGAAAATATTTCTTTACTTTTATAATTACTACATTAGCATTTGTTTTCTGTGATTTAAATTTTTTTATGTCTATATGATCCATGTATATTTTCCATGTCTGTTTGTCTCCTTCCTTTCTCCCCCCTTTTATATCTTCTCTTCCAGAAAGTGAATGGCATATTTCAATTTCATTCTTTTAGATTTTTCTCATTGTATTTTTCACAGTCCTAAGGTCTTTCAAAGTTGATTTCTCTATAATGTAATCATTGCTTAAATTGTTCTCTCTTTTTCTACTCACTTCATTTTGCATCAGTTTAAGGAGGTCTTCCCGGTTTTTTCTGAAATTGTCCATTTCATCATTTTTTGTGGCATAATAATATTCAACAATATGCATATACTACAATTTGTTAAATCATTCCCCAATATGAAGATAGTTTCCTTAGTTTTCAATTTGTGACCACAATGAAGAGATATTATAAATATTTTTTGTGGATATATATATATATGTGAATACATATATATCCTTTTCCTCTTTCTTTGATTTATGTGAAGTATACTTAACAGTAGTATAGCTGGGTTAAGAGGGACATAGTTCCAAATTGCTTTCCAGAATGACTGACCTAATTTACAACTCCATCAATGGTATAGTAATGTACTTGTTTTCTCATAGTTTTTTCAACACTTAGGAAGAAGATTATGCTATGTTTTCCAGTTGGATGCCAGTTTAATTTAGAAATCTTGTATTAATAACGGATACCAAATAACCTAAAAAAATTTAGAAAGTAGAACAGAACTTTTTATTGCAGTTGCTTCCAGCCAGGACAATTAATGAGCTCCCAAGTCATGTTGAATTGAGTTTGTCTGTTTATGAATAAGTCAAGACCCTCTTGATTCAAACTAACTTGTTACTTTGAAAAAGAGGAATTTTGACTATTAAATCTTGGAGAGCTTGAAATTAAAATGTTGCCTCCTTTTGAGGCATTAATTTCAAAATTTTCAATTTAGTGATTTGGAGAATTTTTTGATGAGTATTGATAGATGATCTACCTTTGAAATTTACCTATTCATATCATTTGACCATTCATTAATTGGGGAATGGCTCTTAGTCTTAAAAATCTGAATCAGTCCCTTAGATATATTGTATATGAGATTTTTATTGGAGAAACTTGTTAAATTTTTTTTAAATCTCAATTATCACTTTCTTTTCTAATTTTTATTATATTAGATTTATTTGTAAAAAAATCTTTTAAATTTTTCACAATTCAAATTGTCCATTTCATCTTGTGTGATTCCTTTATCACTGTTTTGCATAAAAATCTTCCTCTTATCAGTAGAATAGTAACTTCTTCCTAGATACATTAATTTATTTATTCTTCAACTACTTATATCTAGGTCATGTATCTAATTGGACTTTATCTTGGAATAAGGACAAAATAGGATTGAAGGTACTAGCACAGTGCCTAGTACAAAATTTCTTAAACTGTGGGTCATGATCCCAAAAGGGATTGCAGAACTGAATATGAGGGATCACAGAATGATGATTTATTGTCAGTATATGTTTGATTTGTTTGCTTATTTTAACTACCTACATATCCAGGGTTGCAATTTCTCTGGTGAAAAGAAGTTGCAAGTGAAAAAAGCTTAAGAAGTCTTGGTCTAGTATAATAGTATGTACTTAATAAGTGCTAATTGATTGATTAATTTTTGTGGTTTTCTAGTCAGAAAGGAAATCCTTTGGCCATTTTGTTTCTCAGAGAGTCTACTATTTGATAGTTAGCGTTATCAATATCTTAGCTATGAAGAACACTAATTCACTAAAACATTCACTTTATTCACTCATTCCTTCAGCAGACATTTTATCAAGCACCCACTCTGTGCAAGCTACTATTCTAGGCACTGGCGTATAACATACACAGCAAGGGAATAGAATTAGGGATCATCTATACATAATGACCATTAAGCAATCAATAAAACAGAGTTGAAGAAAACTGTTGTCCTGTGTGAAAGATAGTGGAGTACAAAATGGAATCTCACTCAACAAGTATAAACTAGAAGTTAAATAAAATCAAAAGCTAGGATTTTTCTTTTTTTTTTTAAATAAACCCTTTTATTTTCAAAACATGTGCACAGATAATTTGAAAACATTGACCCTTGCATACCCTTGTGTTTTAGATTTTCTCCTCCTTCCTGCCATCCCCACCCCTAGATGGCAAGCAATTCAATATATGTTAAACATGTTAAATATATGTTAAATCCAATATGTACAGACATATTTATGCAATTCTCTTCCTGCCCAAGAAAAGTCAGATCAAAAAAAAAAAAAAAAAAAAAAGAAAGTAAATGAGTAAGAAACAAAATGCAAGCAAACAACAACATAAAGAGTGAGAATGTTATGTTGTGATCCACATTCAATTCCTGCAATCCTCTCTCTGGGTATAGATGGCTCTCTTCATCACAAGATCATTGGAACTAGCATCAATCATCTCATTGTTGGAAAGAGTCACATTCATCAGAATTGATTATCATATTATATTGATGTAAACTTGCAGTTGATATGATGATATACTTACAAAATCATAGAAAGTAAACTAAAAAACTAGTAGAAAAAATTAACAACTTTATCAATGTTGTGAGATACAAAATAAACCCAAATAAATCATCAGCATTTCTACATATTGCTGACATTTCAGCAGGAAAAAAAAGAAAGGAAAATTCCATTTAAAATAACTATAGACAATATAAACTATTTGGGAGTCTATCTACCAAGATGAATTCAGGAACTATTGAAGACAATTACAAAACACCCTTCATGCAAATAGTCACATCTAAACAATTGGAAAGTTATTAATTTCTCATGCATAGGCCAAGCCAAGAAAGCAAAAATGACAATTGCAGCTAAATTAACCTATTTATTCAGTGTTATGCCAATGAAACTACCAAAAATTGTTATAGAGCAAAAAATAATAATAATAACAAAATTGATCTGGAAGAACAATGAAAAGATCTGAAGGAAGATAGTTTAGCCATACCACATATTATACTCTATTATAAAATACTAATTGCCAAAACAATCTGCTATTGGCTAAGAAATAGAGTAGTTGATCAGTGGAATAAATTATGTACACATTACCTTATATTAAGTGACCATAGTAACCTAATATTTGATAAATTCAAAGATCAAAATTTTTGGAACGAAAACTTGTTATTTGACAAAAACTGCTGGGAAAACTAGAATATGGCAGAATATGGCAGAAACCAGGTACAGACCAACATTTCACAACACATATTAAGATAAAGAGTAAGTGGACATGTGATTTATACATAAAGGATGAAACATAAGCAAATTAGAAGAGCATAGAATAGGGGCAGCTAGGTGGCGCACTGGATAGAGCACCAGGCCTGAAGTCAGGAAGATCTGAGTTCAAATCTGGTCTCAGACACTTAACATTCCCTAGCTGTGTGACCCTGGGCAAGTCACTTCACCCCAATTGCCTCAGCAAAAAGCAAAAAAAAAAAAAAAAAGAGCATAGAATAGTTTATTTATTGGATCTATGGATAAGGGAAGAATTTAAGGCTAAAGAAAATATAGAGAACATTACAAAATGTAAAATAAATAATTTTGATTATATCAAATTAAAAGTTTTTACATAAACAAAAGCAATGCAACCAAAATTAATGGGAAGTGGAAAACTGGGGGGGAAATTTTGCAATATATATTTCTGATAAAGGCCTTATTTCTCAAATATATAGAGAACTGAGTCAAGCTTATAAAAATATAAGTCATTCCTCAATTTATAAATGGCCAAAGAATATGAAAAGACAGTAATCAAAGAAATCAAAATTAAATATAGTCAGATTTTTAAAATGCTCTAAATCTCTACTGATTAAATTAAAACAACTCTGAGGTATACACTTCACATTCATCGGAATGATTAATATGACAAAAAAGGAAAATGGCAGATATTTGAGAAAATGTGGGAAAACTAATGCACTATTGGTAAAGCTATGAACTGATCCAATCATGCTTGAGAGCAATTTGGAACTATGTCCAAAGGACTATAAAACTATGCATAGCCTTTGATCCAGTAATACCACTGCTAAGTCTATATCACAAAGACATCAAAAGAAAGGGAAAAAAGACCTATTTATATAAAGATATTTATAGCAGGTTTTTTTTGTGGAGGCTGAGAATTGGAAATCAAAGGGATGACCATCAACTGGGAATGGCTAAACAAGCTGTGGTATATGACTGTGATGAAATATTGTTGTATATAAGAACTGATGAACAGTATGACTTCAGAAAAACTTGGAAAAATTTAAATGAACTCATACAAAATGAAGTGAGAAGAACTAGGAGAATATTGTACATAGTAACAGCAATATTGTATGATGAACTGTGTGAATGACTTAGTTTTTCTCAGTAATATAACAATCCAAGAGAATCCCAAAGGAGTCAATATAGAATTCATTTAAACCCAACTGACAAATATTTATTAAATTCCTCCTGCACTCAAGGCACCCCTTTAAATGTTGGCAATATAAAAACAGAAACAAAAAGTTTTTGCCTTCAGGGATTTTATATTCTTCTGGAACTTATGCTTTATTTAATATCAGAAATTCTATACTGGAGATAAAACTAGTGGAGGTAATAGGTGTAGAAAAACCTTCAGTTTGAGATCAAACCTTGTTCATCAGAGAAGACCCACTACAGAGAAACCTTACAAATGTAAGAGTATGAAAAAATTTGCCCTAGAAACTCATACTTTAATGTAGTACAACAGAGATTCCACAGTGGGAGAGACTTTTTGGAGGTAATGTATGTGGAAAAAGCTTTCAGTTGTAGTTTGTACCTTATTGTACTTCAGAGTTGCCATAAATTGTATAGCCTTTTAAACTATGACTAACACAATTCATTTAGGTTATCTGATTTGTGGTTTCTATAATCCTTCCCCCCCTAACTTTTTTTTTTTAACAATATGTATAAGACTATATTTGTTTTCTGGAATTGTATAATTCCAAGTGTCATTCTTCTTCACTAGACAATGTATATGAACTGAAATTCCTTGCTAGAAAGTGGGAACATTACACACACATCCATACATAACTATATTAATAATTAAAGTCTTTCCCCTTTTGTTAGGATCTTTATGTACTAGAAGTTTTATTTTCCTTCTCTTTTAGCATCTAAGTTAACATTTCTATGTAAAATTTCTACATAGAATCCTGAGGGGAAAAGCTATAAGCAACTCCCTAAGCCCTTTGATCTTCAGTCTGAGAAATTAACCCAAGATCATTCAACTGGCATTGGTTTCCCAATAAATTGGGAAACATTCCAGTCTCCTATTTCCATTCTCCCTCAGCCAATTACTGGGTTCAAAGATCCAAAATTATAAATTTGGAAGCAGAAATAATAGATAACACCTTTATTCTACCAGTCACCATCTTGGAACCCTTTTCAGAAACAAAAAGGAAAGCAGGGAAGAAGGAGTTGCCATATTATCCCATTACTAATCAGAGGGTTTATCTTCCCAGCATATCCATTTATTAAGCAATGAATGCCAATTGCCTAACAAATTGTGACCTGGCCCTTCTTCAGCTTAGGGCTGGACCTTGAATATGGGAGAGACAGATTTTTAAACATTAAAAAAATAATAATAATAAAAAGACCAATTAATTAAAAGGAAATAATTAACTAGGATACAACATTAGGTGATCTGATTTTTAACCGGAAGAAAGATTAGGGACTTTCCAAGTTGGGAAGGAGAAAGTAGAGAGGTACAATTTCCCTGAAATCAGAAAAGGAGGTATCCTCTCTTAACCCCAAGTGTCTGTGAGCAATTAAATGAACATGGAAACAATAACTGATTGATCAGTATGGGGCCACTTTTTAGATAAGATACTTAGGTTGCTTGAGTTGTACAATTGTGAGAAAACTCCTTGTTTCAGTTTTATGATCTGGCTAGGTTTCTGGTAAGCATTTCCTAGGTCTTTAGTTAAGGGTCTCTAAGCAGCTTCCCAGTCTTGTAGGGCTATCTTCAAATAATACAACATCCCCCTCAATAAAGCTGACTTGTTTTACAGTTGTATATATCATGCTTCCTTATATGATAATTTTAGTATTCTGAACTTCCTGGTATGTATCATTTTCAACTTTCTTTTAAAAATATGTTTTGGCAAAAAATTATTCTGATCAATTAGGTCCCTATTATTAAAGATTTAACTTAAGATGTATCTTTATAAACAGCTAATAATATTTTATTGGGGATATAGTTGTAATGATATTTTCTTGGAAAATACAACTAAAGATTAAAAGTAATAAATTGTCAACTCATTTCACTAAAATGTCTTGCTAAAATGATGAAAATTAATATTTTCTATTCCTTATCTTGTTTCACTGTTAAGTGCATGTCCTTTCCAAATGAACCTGCCTCTTCTAGCAAATTCTGATTTTATTGCCTGTTTCTAAACTTAAACATGTTTTTTTTGTTTATTCATTGCTCTCTACTAGTGTTACCAGGAAAGTCAGCATATTACTGAAAATAGAATTGTTACTGTGGTTTCTTTCGTTTTGACTAAGTGCTGAACCACCAGAATATTTTATAAAGATCCACTATCAACTATAGTTATTTTTTAAAAATCTATTTGGTAATAGTATAGAGAATTTTAAAATATTATGAATATTATATATGTGTGTGTGTCATTTACACACACACACACACACACACACACACACATCAGTCTCCTGATAATGCTAAATGTTGGGGAAATCTGTGTATAGCTTCAAACAAACAAGACATTAATTTTCCTAAGCAAAAGAGATGATAAGGCTTTATAGTTAGAGGATTGGGATTTGAACCGACTTTTCTACTTATTACCTGTGTAATTTTGGGCAAGTCCATTACTCTCTTTAGACTTCAATTTATTCATCTGTAAAGTAAAGAGGTTAGACAAGTTGATTTTTTTTTATTAAAAGCTTTTTATTTACAAAACATATGAGTGATTTTTCTACATTGACCTTTGCAAAAAACTTTTTTTCCCAAGCTTTTCCCCTCCTCCCCCCTATCCCTCACCCCTAGATAACAGGTAATCTAATACATGCTAAATATGATAAATTATATGACAAATACAATATATGTATACATATCTATACAGTTATCTTAATTGCACAAGAAACATCAGATCTAGAAAGAGAAGATAAAAAAAAAAAAAAAAAAACAACCTAAGAAGGAAAACAAATGCATGGAAATATTCACAGAAAGCATTAAAATGCTGTGTTGTGGTCCACACTCAGTGACCACAGGCCTCTCTCTGGATGTATATGACTATCTTCATCACTGAACAATAGGAACTGGTTTGAATCACATCATTGTTAAAGAGAACCATGTCCATCAAAATTGATCATCGTATAGTCTTGCTGCTGTGTATAATGTTCTCCTGGTTCTGCTGATTTCACTCAGCATCAGTTCATGCAAGTCTCTCCAGGCCTCTCTAAAATCATCCTGCTGGTTGTTTCTTACAGAACAATAATATTCCATAACATTCATATACCATAATTTATTCAGCCATTCTCCAATTGATGGGCATCCTTTCAATTTCCAGTTTCTTTCTACTACAAAAAGGGCTGCCACAAACATTTTTGCACATGTGGGTCCCTTTCCCTCCTTTAAGATCTCTTTGGAATATAGGCCCAGTAGAAACACTGCTGGGTCAAATGGTA
This sequence comes from Myrmecobius fasciatus, assembly GCA_023553655.1. Taxonomy (NCBI): domain Eukaryota; kingdom Metazoa; phylum Chordata; class Mammalia; order Dasyuromorphia; family Myrmecobiidae; genus Myrmecobius; species Myrmecobius fasciatus. The sequence continues at coordinate 194,665 of JAJPUD010003235.1, read as the reverse complement.
TGCACAGTTTGATAACTTTTTGAGCATAGTTCCAAATTGCTCTCCAGAATGGTTGGATCCCGACACAGTTCCACCAACAATGTATCAGTGTCCCATTTTTCCCACATCCCCTCCAACATTCACCATTTTCTTTTCCTGTCATCTTAGCCAATCTGACAGGTATGTAGTGGTATTTCAGAGTTGTCTTAATTTGCATTTCTCTGATCAATAGTGATTTGGAGCACCTTTTCATGTGACTAGAAATAGTTTCAATTTCTTCGTCTGAAAATTATCTGTTCATATCTTTTGACCATTTATCAATTGGAGAATGGCTTGAATTCTTATAAATTTGAGTCAATTGTCTATATATTTTAGAAATGAGGCCTTTATCAGAACCTTTCAATGTAAAAATATTTTCCCAGTTTACTGCTACCCTTCTAATCTTGTCTGCATTCATTTTGTTTGTACAAAAACTTTTTAATTTGATAGTCAAACTTATCTATTTTGTGATTAATGATGACCTCTAGTTCTTCTTTGGTCACAAATTCCTTCCCCCTCCACAGGTCTGAGAGGTAAACCATCCTACATTGTTCTAATTTGTTTATAATATCATTCTTTATGCCTAGATCATGAATCCATTTTGACCTTATCTTGGTATATGGTGTTAGGTGTGGGTCAATGCCTAATTTCTTCCATACTAGTTTCCAATTATCCCAGCAGTTTTTGTCAAATAGTGAGTTTTTATCCCCAAAACTGGGGTCTTTGAGTTTATCGAACACTAGATTACTATTGTCATTGATTTTTTGTCCTGTGAACCTAACCTATTCTACTGATCCACTACTCTATTTCTTAGCCAGTACCAAATGGTTTTGGTGACCACTGCTTTATAATATAGTTTTAGATCTGGTACAGCTAGGCCACCCTCATTTGCAATTTTTTTTTCATTAATTCCCTTGAAATTCTTGACCTTTTGTTTTTCCAGATGAATTTTGTTGTTATTTTTTCTAGGTCAGTTAAATAATTTCTTGGGAGTCTGATTGGTATAGCACTAAATAAATAGATTAGTTTAGGTAGTATTGCCATCTTTATTATATTCGCTCGACCTATCCAAGAGCACTTGATGTTTTTTCCAGTTGTTTAGATCTGATTTTATTTGTGTGGAGAGTGTTTTGTAGTTTTGCTCATATAGATCCTGACTTTCCCTTGGCAGATATATTCCCAAATATTTTATACTATTGATAGTTATTTTGAATGGAATTTCTCTTTATATCTCTTGCTGTTGCATTTTGTTGGTGATGTATAAAAATGCTGATGATTTATGTGGATTTATTCTGTGTCCTAAAACTTTGCTAAAGTTGTAGATTAATTCTAATAGTTTTTTAATTGATTCTCTAGGGTTCTCTAAGTAGACCATCATATCATCTGCAAAGAGTGATAATTTGGTTTCCTCATGACCTACTCTAATTCCTTTAATCTCTTTTTTCTTTTCTTATTGCCAAAGCTAGCATTTCTAATACAATATTGAATAGTAATGATGATAGTGGGCAACCTTGTTTCACCCCTGATCTTATTGGGAATGGTTCCAGTTTATCACCATTACATATGATGCTAGCTGATGGTTTTAAATAGATGCTACTGACTATTTTAAGGAAAAGTCCATTAATTCCTATATTCTCTAGTGTTTGTAATAGGAATGGATGTTGGATTTTATAAAATTCTTTTTCTGCATCTATTGAGATTATCATATGTTTTTTGTTAATTTGGTTATTGATATAGACTAGTTGATTTTCAATCTGCAAATCTTTATTAAGCATTTAATGTGTTCCACCCAATATTCTTGGTGCTGACGCTACAAAGGCAAAAGTGAGTGAGTTTATGTCCCGGAGGAAATAACAGTCTAGCTGGAAGAAACATTATCTTCCAGTTCTCAATTTATGTGCCTCCGAGAAAAGAACATGGCAGACATTTCTTACTAGATAGAGCAGCTGGGTAGTCCAAAAGATTCAGCACCGGGCCTGGAGTCAGGAAAATTCATCTTCCTAAATTTAAATCTGGCCCGACACTTATTGATTGTGTGACTCAGGGAAGCCACTTAACTTTACTTGCCTCAGTTTCTTCATTTGTATAATTAACTGGAGGAGGAAATGGCAAGTCCTTCTAATATCTTTGCCAAGAAAACCCCAAATGGTGGCATGAAGAGTCAGACATGACTGAACAACAAACCAACAACTATTACTAGATTATTATTATTATTAAGTATGGGCCCATTTTAAGAACTAAGGTGAAATTGTAGCATAATCAAGATAAAGACAACTGGTTTCTATTCCTATTTTTTTCAGTAGTCTAATATTTTGAGTCTTTAGAATAAAACTGTAAATGATAATTATTTACCAAAAAAAAACAGATTTAGCTAAATCATTTTGAGAATTTTTCATGTTTATAATAAATTTAGAAGTCATACAGTAGATTTTTTTTTAAATTAAAGCATCAAAGCTATGAGATATTTTAAGTTGAAACAAAAATGTATACTTTTACCTTCACTTTATTACACAGAAGATAATTCACTATTTTTTCATCAATGCTGCAAATATGATTATTACTTTAAAAAATTAGTTATTCAATTAATTGAAAAATATCTGTTAAGTTTGTTTAAATACTCAAGCAAGCTTTTTTCATTTAGTCAATGTTTCCATTTTCTACCATATTTATTTTATAATAATTTTTGTTATTTATAATAAATTTTATTTATTTATTTATATATATTGATTGATGTATTTATAATGAATTTTGATGAATTCGCACTGAAGTTTGATTCCAGACCCTTTTTGCTGAGTCCCTGAAAGACAGAAACTCCAAACTAACCCAGACTCTAATAGATCCTATCAAATTGGAAAGGCTTTGAGTACAAGCAAGGTCAGGGATTATATGTCTGTCACCTGGGCACTTCTGGAGACACTTATGTCAGAAGACTGACTAAAAGCAAATCATATATCTTTTGACCATAGCAAGGCATAAAAGGACTATAATTAATATAGTTGGATAGGATGAGAATCTATAACAAAATTTTAGATCTTTGAAATTAATATTAAAGTATTTATTTCCAGTCAAACTCCATTGAATACTCCAACAGAGGCTATACAAAGATTTTTCTCATTTTGATCTGCACAGGAGCTTTGACCTGCTCTAGTTTCTGATGTGGGCTTGTTTCTGATCCTGCTCTGACAACCCAGAGTCAGCACATTTATAGCTAATTTAGTGGGCCTAATGGGCCCACCGATGCTCAGAAAATTTGTCAATCTCAAGGTCAGGAACTATAGGCATTAGTAGCCATGACTAAATATTTCATAATTTTCTATGATCTTCTAATGAGATGTTTATGTTTGTTGCAGCCTTAATAGAACAAAGGGCAGATTAAAAACCTTATTGTTATTGAGTTGTATCAGTCAGATCTGATTCTTCATGTCCCTATTTGGGGTTTTCTTGGCAAGATACTGGAATAGTTTGCCATTTCCTTCCCCAGATCATTTTACAGATGAGGAATTGAGGCAACCAGGTTTTAGTGACTTGCCCACGATCACACAGTCGGTAAATGTCTGAGGCCAGATCAAAATTTGTCTTCCTGACTTCCTGCATTATTAGACTGATGACAATAGTCATTATTATTATTATTATTATTATTACATTATGATAATCCATGAGCATTTGTTTAATTTCTGTATGAAAATCAGATTATGTACATTCTTCCTGAAACTATGTTTGAAATATAAATCATTTACTACATTTTTTTCTTCTCCCTCTCTTTTGAAATTGTTCCTCTTTGATTTCCTTTCCTGCATTGAATTTCCTGATTGCCTTTCCTGCAAGTTGTATATCAGATCCTGAACTCTGGCACAACAAATTGAATTCATACTTAAGATTGTTTATCTAATGATTTCTGATAATTCCTATGTTCAATGGCCTCACTCAGGGTTTCTCCTTGGAACATCAATATCTGGATCTTTTTATTTCCTCACTCCATTGCCCTAAAATACTTTTGCTTGAACACCTGTGCTCAAAACTTTTTCTTTGTGCTTCATTTATCTTTAGTTGAGGAGGGATAGACTTTTAGGTATCAAAAGTCTGTTCTCTTACATGAAGCATATAAACAATAAGGAATCACCCTGTCAGGTATACTTGTTTACTTTTCTTATATTTCATCATACCCCAAAATTTTAGAATTTGGAGGGGCCTCAATTATGATTTAATCAAACCTGTATTGAAAAAGAATCTCTACTACAAAAATCTACTACTACAGATAAATAGTCATTCAATCTCTACTTGAAGACCTCAAATGAGGTGAAACCTCAAATTGGTCCATTCCATTTTGGATTACTTCTAGAGAGTTTTTCCAGATATAAAACCTAAATTTTTCTCTTTGAAAATGCTAGCCATTTTGTTCCTAGTTTTTTTTTTCTGGGCATATATTGACTAAGTCTTATTCTTTCAACTGGCAGTCCTTGAAATAATTGAAGACAGCTATCATGTCTTCCCCCGGTTTTCCCTTTTCCTGACAAAATATTTCCAGTTCATCCTACCCATCTTCATATGATATAAATTCAAAACATTTCAACATCCTAGGTATCCATATGTTTGACCTATATTGGAATATTTGCTGTCTAGGAAAGGAGGGAGGGAGGGAAGGCGTGAGAAAAATTTGGAATACAAAGTTCTGCAAGAGTGAATGTTGAAAACTATTTTTGCATGTATTTTGAAAAATAAAAAGCTATTATTATTTAAAAAAAAAACAAAACAAGCAAGAAACATTCTAGTGCTCTCCCCTAGATACTCTTCAGATCATCAATTAAATTCCTAAATGGTGCTGCCCCAAACTGAAAACAATACTTTAGAATTGACCTGACCTCAACAGAGTAGATGAACTACCATTTCCTTATTGCTGAAGTTATGCCTCACAATTCATGAGCTCATTATCCATTTTGACTGTTATATTAATTCATATTGCACTTGTAGTTCCCCATACATTTTTAGATGCACTGCTGTCTCACTATATCTCTCATCTTGTACTTATAAAGCCAATTTTTTTTTTTTTTTGCAAATGAGAGCCTTAGGCTTTTTTTTTATTTTTATTTTTTTTATTTGTATTTCAAGGTCCCAAATAGATAGCACTACTAAGAGGAAGAGATGGCATAACAAGGGGAAAAAAAAAAGAGGAAAGGTAGTCACAATCAAGCAGCCTGTTTCATTTGGACCCTGTAGAGAGGATCCTTCCCCAAAGCTGGAACAACCTTACATTCTGGAGCAACATAAAAATCTTGTGATCTAAACCTTTGTATTGGTTATTGAGATTACTAGACCCACATTGTAGTGTCTGGGTGCTATTTCTTTGGATTTAACAGCAATTAATGGGATAGATCAAGGTTTCAACAAAGGGATAAAGATAATAGTACATTGAGGAGAAAAGATGTCCATATTTATGCACAGAGTCAATTTTTTGAGATTCAAGGGATGATCTAGCACTTGTCCCTTCAAAATTATGATCACTTATTTTTCAGACTTGTATTTTAGCCTTTCAGATTAGTGCTTAGACTAAGAATTTTCACAAATTCTGTTTTCTTGTGTGACAAATGTCAAGTATTTAAGAAGAATTCAAAATGATACATATTTTCTCCTGTCAGTGTTTCCTTCTCCTAACTTCTTTTGTTTATCTTCCACTTGCTGGTGATTTGTTGTTGACTTGATATTTTATTGTGTTGCAGAAAAACCTCTCTCCTAGAGAATGTGCCCTGGCCCATGACATCACCACTCGCTTCTTCAGGGTAATCTCTGTTTCCCAGAATGCTCCCTTTCACCTCGGTTTTTATGAAGCACCTGTATTGTGCAGTTTGTAAAGCCAAATATTTTAATACATTTACATGTTTTTTCTTATATTTGGTCTCTATGATTTAGTCCAGTGGTCTAACCTAGATCTTTTAGGGTACATATTCTGTCACTTAGCATGTTAAATATCCCTTCAAACTTTGTGTCAGGCAGAAAATTTCTTTTTTTCCTAATGAATTTTCATTTGGAAAAAAAAACCAAAAAAAAAACCAAAAACAAAAAAAAAACAGCTCAGCTCTACCTTCTGATTTCCCTGGCTTCCTTCAGGTCCCAATTAAAGTCAGAAAGTCTTTCTTCTACAGGAAATCTTTCTCAATTTCTGTTAATTCTATGGCCTTCTATTTCTTATTTTTTTCTTTACATAGTTTGTACATTTTTGTTTGCTTATTGTCTTCCCATTAGGTTGTAAGATCTTTGAAGGCAAGACCTGTCTTTTGCCTCTTTTTTTTTGTATCCCTGAGACTTAGCACCATACCTGACATATAGTAGAATCTTAAAAAATGTTTGTTGACTGACAGAAGAGCATTGATTTTTATTGAAAATTCATCTTTTTTTTTCCTGTGGAATTTATTCAAGTTTATAGGATGTTAGTGTCTTCTTCTGCTTTTTGATATAGTATATTCTAGGTTTTGCCTTAATTTCTCATCATCAAAGAGTAGTTCACCACATTTTGGATTGGCTTTCCCTGAAATAGAAATAGGCAACTATTTCTTACTATTTCCTTCTTGCATCTGGCAAGACGGTTTCTTCCATTCTTGAGCTCAGAGACTACATTTCTGGGTGAGTTGAAGGTAGAGTTTTTGTTTTGTTTTTTTTCCCCAGCCCATGCAATCTGTCAATGTGCATATTTCCCATTAATTTCAATACTTTTGTGTAATTTGTAGCATGATTTCCTGAAGTATGGTATTAATCGGATGTATAATAAAAACAAATGACTTTCCCTCAAGATGCTGACACCCAGAAGGCAAGGGACATGTTTTCTCTGCCCTGGACATTGACATGACATTGAGTGTATTTCTTTCATATAGTGTTCACATTGGGATAGCATCAGGATGGTAGGAAATTACCAAAGAGAGAAAGTAAATCCCAGTGGATTTTGGTAGCCTAGATGGAGGAAGTCCATCCTTCTACTCCTTCCCTTACCTGACTCTGGACTACCATCTCATGAAAGTCTTATCAATTAATCAGTCTTAATTTATCAATTATTAATTATCAATCACTGTGCTAGGAATGGCATTGAATAAATGTTTGTTGATTGATTTACTAAACCACTTGGCTGAAATGAAGTCTGGTTCTGGGTGAACCTGTCAAAACATTTTATGTAATTTCTGTGACTTTAAACTCTTATCAAGGAAGTAAGAGAAATCTTGGTTCAATTCCCCAATTTCCTTTTTTATTCTTTGGGAAGAGTTATGTTAGCAGTACCCAAGCAAAAACTTTTTACACTTAATATTGTGGGAGTAAAATCTGTGATTCCAATATAAGGTCCTGATTCAGGATCCTCCATTTTAACAGAGGATTCTGAAAATTAAGGTAGGAGAGTGATCACCAAGCAAAACATATTACATAGAAAAGCCATATGGGTGAAAATTCAATTTATAATGAGTTTGTGTGTGTATTTTTCTAAGTGCTTTTTTAGTTATACTTTTAACATTAACACCACCTACACTTTCAGTTTAAAGCGGCTCAGAGCTCAGTAGAAATCCCTGATTCCCTCCTACAACATGTCTCAGTTTAGCTTTTGTATGAGTTGTGGGTGGACCAATTTAGGATACTTGCACCTTTTATCCAGAATAAACACTCCAGTCATATAACATGGGCAACACTGTATAAAACAAAAGATTAATTTAAATATATTTAATAATTACCTAAGTCCAAGAAAAATGAACAAATTCCAGTATATTGTCCTTACTTTCTTTTCCCTATCTAGACCTTATTTCCCAATCAGGAGCTTTGGTTTCTTTATTGATATTTCCTTTGCTCAATTCTCACTGACCATCCTACTTTAAATTCCCTAAATAAACATTAATTAAATGTCTACTGTATATACCTGATCTGCTAGCCACTGGGAGAAATGCAAAGTTTAGATAAGTTGTAGTCCTTGCCCATATGGCACTTATAGTTTAGTGAAGGTGTGAAACATATACAGAAATAACTAAGAAGAAGAATAATGTTTAAGAGAGAAGTACAAAGTGCTATGGAAGGTCCAGCAGAAAAATGACCATTACTGCTTGGAGGATCAGACCATTCTTAATCGAGAAGGTAAATTTTCAGTTGGTCTTCAAAGAATTGTGGAAATTAGTCAGGCAGCTCCAGAGGTTGTTGGTGGGAAAAGAGTATGTCAGCCTTAGAGAAGAATGTGAGTAAAGGTAGAAAGGAGGAAAGTGCAGGACAATTCTTTTTGTGTCTGCTTAGTGACAAGAATAATTTGATGGCATCATACAACATATGTAGGGGCATAGTAGGGATAAAAATGGAATGAATGATTGGGTGGTGATAGGCCAATCACTTAACCTCTTAGGTTTTGTTTTCTCATCTGTAAAATGGGAATAATAATACTTTTGTCTATATTATTGAATTGAGGGAACTGATATTGACAAAATAGAAAGCTGGCCAGAGAAGTCCTTGGATTGTTTGGACAGTAAAAGGCCTTGAGGTCAAGCCAAGAGGACTGGTTGAAGGATATGGAGATGCTTAACCTAAAGAAGATCTGGTTAAAGTAGGATCATAGCTAGTGGCGATTGTAATAGCTATCTTTAAATATTTAAAAAACAGGGATGCAGAATAACAATAGTAATTCACATTTAAATAGTGTTTTAAGGTTCATAAAATACTGTTTTCTCATAACAACCCTAAAGGTAGGTACTATAAGTACAGAGTGACACAAAAGTCTTTCTAACCACTCTGCATTATTAACTCTGTTTTACACATGAAGAAACTGAGGTTCTGAGAGGTTAAATGATTTTCTTAAGGTCACAAATCCAGAAAGTATCTGAAGTAAGAATTGATTTGAAGTGTGACTTCCAGTTTGGACTCTACCAGACAGAATAAGGAACTGTGAGTAGAAGTCACAGAGAGGCATGTTTGGGCTCAATATGAGCAGAGAATTTCCTAAAAATGAAATGAATAAAAATTGGAATGGGCTGCCTTGGTAGTGGGTTCCCTTTCCTGGAGATCTTCAAAGAAAGACCGGGTAATTTGTTGGTGGTATTGTAGAAAGGTTGTTTGTCCAGTCACAGATTGGACTGGATATCCTCTGAGACCCTTTCTAATTCCATGATTCTATGGTTCTGAAAAAGCTATATGCATCATGAAGTGTTAAAAAATAAATACAAGTGGCATTACTATTATTATCTTGTAAAGACCAGCTAAATTTGCCAGATTTCTGCAAGATTACTGAAGATTTCCCTAACTATTTTAGGCCAAATCAGTTTCTCCATTATATGAGTGCTTATAACATTTATTACCCTTCATCCATTTTTGTTTTTGATAATATACTGTTTTATCATTTTTTGTATGTAAGTTTTATTTTTTTAATAAGACTGATAATTCAAAGTTCTCTCTTTAATAATAGTTTCTTTTAACTGATAAATGTATAGAATGATTTTATATTTATATATCATACATACATACACATATATTATATGTATTTTTGTGTCTAATGATAGCCATCTCTGGGATTGTGGGGGGAGAGAAGAAAAAAAATGAAAAAAACTACATGATAACTTTATTACATATTTACAAAGGAATATCAAGTTATACATAATAAATTTCCAGTTTCATATGCAACCATTCTTTTATTCTATTATTATATTGTGGAAATGCTTGTTTTATTTCATAAATTTAAAAATAAAATTTTAAAAAATTATAACTTCTTTTACTTATCCTGATTCAGTAATTACTTAGATTGAATCACATTTGTGTTTCACATATTTATTTATGTGTTAAGTAAGATGCTAATTCAATTAAAAGGCATTATAAGTCATTATGTATGATATGTTTATATATTATCCCATTTTATTTGAATATGTTTATCATATGTGCATTTTTATGTGTTAAATAAAACACTAATTCACTAAAGAAAAATTAACATTGTCAGAATCATATACCCTGCCTTTATTGTTCTAATACACAGAGCATATCTTTTTATTGAGATTACTAGAATTGACCAAACACATATAAAAGAAATCTATGCTAGAGGAGAAACAATCAGAAAAATACTGAGAGTTAGTTTTTTAAGTTGTCTCAGGAAGGAAAGATCTGAGTAGAAGAATAAAAATATATGACTGGGCACCATGGAGAGGAATAGAAACTTGACCTAAATACAAAGGATGTTAATGAGCTGTCTGAGGATTTGTGGGAAATAAAATGAATTGCTAAAAGCAAAGAGACAAAAGAAAGGACTTGCTGTAGAAACATTAGTTCTGAACCTTAAGTCTTATTTGATTCTATAATACTGTTGCCTTTCTTGCAACATTGTTATCATTGTTAGTAATAGTAGAAACACAGGACCCCTGATGATGGCATTCCAATATCACATTGAGATAAATAGAGATTACTGTAAAAATTCCTTCTATAAATGCTGATGTCATTTATGACCCAAGGCCCTCACTGCTCTAACTATTGATCAGGTTCAGTCTTGGGAAAATATGACCCCAAAAAGGTGGAGTTTTTTTTTTTTTTTTAATTTGTGGGTTTCCAATTTCAGAGCCACAGAAAAAAATCATTTCAGTAAAGATTGGCTATTGTACATGTGTAGAGTATCTCCAAAAGAGACAAATAGACTCCATTCTAAAAAAAGCTGCCCAATGAAAAAGTAGTAACTATCTGATCTGAATATGATAGCTATTTATTTCCTCTACCACAAAAGAAATTCTGAAAACTCGAGATTCAAAGGGTGTATTAAGATATACTTATACCATAAACTTTAACCTATTGCCATTCTTACCTTCTCTAGAAGGGAGAAAAGACACTTAGAAGACTGATGGGATCCACAAATAGGCTTTTCTCTTTGACCTCAGTCTTTAGGGTCTCACCTAGTAGCTACTCAAAAGACCAGGTCTTCTGACCAGGAAGGACATGTCTCTTGTTTCCTTTGTTCTTTCAGACTCCAGGAGATCTTATCAATGGTTATTTGTCCTCTTCTGAGAAACTGTATAGTTCCCATTGGGCATCTAATATCTGACTGGAATTCTCAGGCTTTCAAGCAAATTCACAAGGCAGCCACCAAGGCAGCTCTAAAAAGAGTCATCTCTTAGAATTGTTGCTGGTCCCCCATGCTGAGGCAAAGAACCAAACAGTAAACAACAAGGCTTGAGGTCTAGTCTTTGGCTCACCTAAGCAAGTACATATTTTCAATGCCATGTTTGTATAAGTTGCCAAAGCTACTGCTGGGAAGGGGAAGAGAAAGCCCTTCCCCTATCCACACTGGAAGTCTAAGAGAGAACTGGCAGAATCCCAAGTGACACACTCAAACCAGAGGAAATGAGAGCAGAGTGTTTGTCTTCTCCTTTTATAGCCTACTGTGTAGCCATGCTCTTCCTGGCCTGTTTGACAGCCCTCTTTAACAAAGCACCCAGTTATGGAAATTATTAAAGGATTTCACCATTGTCCCATAGTGCAAGTCCTTCACATTATACGAATATCCCTATGGAAGCAGTGTGCACATACTTGCCCTGATCAGAATAGCAAGGAAGTTCTTTCTATTCTAATATCCTCAACAATCACAAAGAAAACAAACAAATAAACAAAGAAGTAAATGAGGTAAGTCTCAATTTTCCAAGTTAACTCTCATGAAAATTCTGCCTTTAACTTTCATCCTGAAATTCTTGAACAAAAAAGTATTGATATAAAAATCTTATTCAGAAAATGAAATATTTTAGTAACAGAAATGCTGTTGCTGATACATAACTTGAATGCATATTTAGAAACATTTTTTAAAACAGCTTATTAACTTTTACTTCCCCCTCAATTTAGGACTCTCCCTGTCTACCTCAGAGATATTGAGTCATTTCCTCTCTTTAAATATAAACCTTCTTCTATTTACTTTAGTTGTAATTGACTTGCTTTCCAAAGAATTAGGTAATAAAATGTATTAAGGTTGTAATGTAAAAATTATGAAGTCCTATATAGTAATATAATAATTTATACTAATCCAGTCACATCTAGATTTCTGATTCTAAATGAGTTTTCTCTTTTTTAGAAGAATCTTTAAATATATATGATACTTTTAGCACATCATTTATAAGATCATTTATAGGAGGAGAAAAATATTCTGGGAATGAAGACCAGAATGCTGTTTTTTTAATTATCAAGGTAATCCAACTGTTGTTTATAATATAGATGTTAAGTTGAAGGATGGCCAAATAAACATATCAATTTACTCCATCCTAACCCCCCCAAAGTTAGTGAAAAAATCTGTGCTTTGATACTTTAACTTGGTGCTATGTAGGAAAAAAAAAAAGATGATATAAGACTGTAAAAAAAGTGTGTGTATATACACATACACATTTCATCTAGGACTTTTGTGAATCACAAATAAAAAAGCTCTGCAGTCATTATGCTTTATCTTTTGACTAATATATCTGGTTTAGGCATTGACTTTAATATTATCTTCCTCAAAGTATTGCCAAGTCTACTCAGCTTTCACATTTTCTTTAAAAGTGAGAAACATGAAGCTAGGGAAAAGCAGCTCATCTAGTTAAATATATGATGATACTGCATTCTCTCTCTCTCTCTCTCTCTCTCTCTCTCTCTCTCTCTCTCTCTCTTTCTCTTTCTCTGTCTTTCTCTTTCTGACTTTCCAAAGGAGCAAAGATAGGATTTTTACTAGCTCTTTTGACTATAAATTTAGCACTCTTTCTACAGTGTTTTCCTCCCTGAGAGCCCTTACAACTCTAAAATTCTTTTACTACAAAAGAGCTCTGCTTTATTTAAAATATTACATTTTTGTATTACATTTTACAGGCATCACATACTATCTGAAAACAGCCAGTTATTCAGTACTGTAGTCATTTCTGAGCAATGATTTAGTGTAGATTTGTAAAGAATTTTAATTTTATTTTTTATCCTACCAATGCACATGTACAGTAGAAAGAGAGTAGAGGCTCTGGAGTCAAAAGACCTGGAATCAGATTTTACTTTGGAGATTACAATGTGTGTCCCCTTAGGGCAAGTCACTTTACCTCCCTAGGTGGGGCCTCCTTTCTTCCTCTGTGAAATAAGAGGGTTGGATTAGGGAGCTATGATAGGGCGCTCAATTTAAATTTAGAAAGACCCAGATTCATATCTTGCCCCAGACATTTGCTATTCTGTGATTCTGGGCATGTCACTTAACCTCTCCAGGACTCAGTTTCCCCATTTGTAAAATCAAAGTGGCTTCCAAGCTTCCTTCCAGCTCTAAAATCTATGATTCTATGACTAGACTCTGGTCTCTTCTTCTATGATCTTTTAACTCTCAGCGATAAAAGAATTCATAGCTGATGACAAGTTATGTTGTTTTGATTCTTTTGATTCATATCTGAGTCTTCATGACCCCATTTGGGGTTTTCTTGGCAAAGATACTGGAGTGGTTTTCCATTTCCTTCTCTAGCTCATTTTACAGATGAGGAAACTGAGGCAAACAGGGTTGAGTGACTTGCCCAGGGTCATACAGCTGGTAAGTATCAGAGGCCAGAGTTGAACACAGGAAGATGAGGCTTCCTGATTCCAGGTCTGGCACTCTATTTATTGCATAGCTGACTGAACTGATGATAAAATGTAGTATCAAGTATAGTCTTAAGCCGTAATCCTAAGGAATAAAAATAAACCATGCCATTTGCTTCCTGATAGAGAGGTAATGAACTTAAAATGCAGAGACATGCATTTCTGGAAATGGCTAATGTGGCATTTTGCTTCACTGAACTATGCAGCAATAGTAAATTGTATAAATAGTAAATGAGGGCCATCTTTTTCTTTTTTAAAAATTTGTTCAATAGGGATTTAAAAAGACAGACAAATAAAAATGATTAATTGAAAAATTTGAAATTTATGTTTTACAAAATAGAATCAAAAATGTAAGTTGCTTTGGAGATTTTTTGGCATACATTTTAGGAGGCTGAGTTAAAATGTAAACTTTTAAATAATGCCATGGCATGGAGTATCTTACCCAGTTTCACCTTTCTGAAGGACAAGATCGATTAAAGAGAAATGTAATGTTATATTACGGTCCTGCCTCTCTGATTTTGGGGAATAATGAATAATACATACATAAGCTTGCATATGCTTTGTCCTTTTCAAAATAATATTTTAAATGCTTATCTAGATTTTAAAGTTATAAAAATAGTAATTATTATTCCAAATTATAATTAAATGTTGCTTATTAACATGAGTATTGCCAATATTTGTATGAGAATAAACAACTGATTTGCATGCTTATATGCTCATATAACATCAGAGATAGATATCAGGGTCCTTTTTCTTCCTGCCTTAGATAGGATCTTAGTTCCTTAAAATAGAGCATCACTTAGATACAGAATTAAAATTGAAGATGGAGTCTGGATTAAAAAAATGTTAGGGACTGATATTTCAGGGGATTGGAGTAGGGTTCTCCTTGTCTAGTTTTTGGACTAAACAATATCCTCCTGAAGATTATTCTTTTCTCTCTCCTCTTTTTCCCCATCCTAAATTTATTTCCACTTTTTTTTTTAAACCAATTTACAACCAAATGAGTTTGGTTGTGAGAAGGCAGTGAGTGCCCTTTCCTGTTCCAATGAGCTTGTTGCCTAAATCTGAGAAATAATCTCAGGATTATAAGAGCATGGTTAGAATGATAAAGAGATAACACAGCATTTTTAACTAGACACAATATTTTTCACTTTTTAACACTTAACTTATTTCTGAAAATAGAATAGAACTAAGTAAAAATGGAAATTTTATCTAAGCCTATAGAAACCAAAAACACTATTTCTAAAAGGGAGGAACTGCAGAATAATCCTTTCAGAGACCAAAATAGCTGTGTGGATCATGTTTTGATTTGGTCTGGGTTCAAATTCTACCACTGATTCTCATTGTCATGTGGCCATAGACAAGTTACCTTTTGCAGATTTTCATTAAAAGTACACATTCTCTTCTTAAAATTTAATTTGGGGATAAAAAGATAGCATGGTCATTGAAGTTAGCATTATGACTCTGGGCTTTTATTTTATTATTATTTTTTTAATTTTAATAACAAACTGTTATTGGAACACAACAGTCCATTTCCAAACTCCTAGCATTTTCACTAGCAGACTCCCAGGCCCGGAACTCTCTCTGTCTTTATCTCTGCCTCCTGGTTTCCATCTTTCCTCCAAGTATTACCTAAATTCTCACCTTCTGAAATAAATCCTTTTTAGTTCTCCTTTATCTTAGTGCTTCCCCTCTGAAACTATTCCAAATTTATCCTGCATATATTTTGTTTATACATAATTGTTTGTATATTATCTCCCTTAGTAGAATAGTGTAAACTCATTGAGAACATGAAATGGTTTCTTCTTTTCTTTCCACTTCCAGCACTGAGCACAGTGCCTGGCATATAGTAGATGCTTAAAAAATTCTAGTTGGCTGAATTTAGAATTCAAGTTAAAATTCTTAAATAAAAGTAAAATACAATATAATTGATTACTCTATCAATTCTTGGTTATAAAGGAACTATTAATATATATTATGTATTGCTATACTATATAGAGTAGATAACAAATACCTATATTATGTAATATATAATAGATAAATTTTAAAGATAAGAGACAGAATGGTGTAGTAAATAAAGTGCTGAGTTTAGAATCAGAAAGACCTCGGTTTAAATTCTGCTTCCATTGGCTAAACTACTTCTACTTACCAAATTCACTAATTACCTGTGACTTTAAGAAAGTCTTTTTTTTTTTTTAATTATTAAAACTTTTTATTTGCAAAACATATATATGGGTAATTCTTCAACATTAACCCTTACAAAGCTTTCTGTTACAAATTCCCCCCCCCCCTACTCTCCACCCCTCCCCTAGATGGCAGGATATCCACTACACGTTAATTATGGACTTTGAGAAAGTCTTAAGGTCTTTCTGCCTCAGGCAATTCCCTAGGACTTATCTGTTAAGCCAAAAACAATTGAAATCTGGCATAGAGGGGCAACGGGGTGGCAAAATAAATAGCATTCCAGGTCTGGAGTCAGAAAGACTCATCTTTTTGGGTACAGAGTTGACCTGAGATACTTACTAATTGTGTGCCCCTGGAGAAGTCACTTAACCCTATGTACCCTACTTTCTTAATCTATAAAAAGAACTGCAGAAGAAAATGGCAAACCATTCCAATATTTTTGCCAAGAAAATCCTAAAATATGGTCATGAAGAGTAGGATATGACTGAAAAATGACTGAACAACAAAACATCTGCATAGAGAACTTTCTTAATGATTCATAGATAATTAAGATACAGTTTAGATCCTGAGATTTTTCTCTCCCTGTTTGTATTTTATCCATTTCACTGTTTTTATTAGCAGCTTCATCATCTATGGAGTGGTCTTGGTCTATTCCTTACTACTGAAATATAATTTCTCCTCATCTGTGTCTGACTAAGTAGAAATAGCTAGGTTTTGTTTATGCCTAGTTTATATTTTTGATTGTTCCAATCAAAAATTCTATGTTCTCTGTAGTCACTGAGGTAAGCATTTGAGAAATCCCTATCATATGTTATATTTTCCCTTTTTGATTATAAATTGTTTGTGGACAGAAAGTGTGAAGTTTTTAATCTTTATACCCTCAATGGCTTGTAGTACACTTATTAAAAATGTAGATGAATTGAATTTGGGTGGGATAAGGTTATAGAAAAGAGTAAAAATTCGGCCAGCCATTTTAGCAACTTATTATTAACTCTGATAAAAAGTCTGACGTGGGAGAAAGTTGGAGCCACTAGCCTAATGGAAGCTTATATATTATCTATCCAGTATTAAATTAATCAGTTCACCCTATTATAAAAAAAAAATTAAAACTAGCTACTTCAGGCATTTAAAAACTCATTTTAGTTTTAAAGTTAATTTCATGAGTGAATTGGAAAGAATAAAAAAGGAATGATTATATAGGAATGGGATCTCTGGGAAGAAATGCTAAAGAAAATTTGTTTTTTAAGCCTTGAATAAGAAAGGCAGAGAGGAAATTATAAGTGTCTTTAAGTATATGGCAGACTATAATGCAAAGTGATTTTGTAGTGCAAAGCCTAAAAGTGATTATGTGAACTCATTAGGTGCTGACTATACACGGAAAAGGCTTACAATTATTATTGTAGGTGAACTCCTCCCTTAGATTGTGAGTTCCTTGAGGGCAAAGACTGTGTTTTGCCTTTCTACTCCCAGAGTTTAGCATAGTTGTCTATCCTTCTTGAAGAGGACCATGACCTCAGGGAGGTGATACTATGACATGACATGAATTGGATTTAAGTGAGGGAGGGCTGTGCAAAGTCAGCAGCTTCTCTTTCTCCTCCAGAACCATCTGGTGATATAGATCAGGATAACTGGAGATGGCCCAGGATGCAAGAAATAAGGCCTTCAAAAGGTCTCAGTTTGATTGAGGCAATACTCAATCAGTGATTAAGGCTAGATAAGAAATGAGATGAGACCTCTTTTACTTAGTATACACCACACATACACACACATGTATATATGTGCGTATATGTATAATATATATCTCCATACAAATATAGATATATCTATGTATAGATAGATATATAGATAGGTATGAGAGAGGAAGACCCTCAAGGATTCTGGCAAAAGCAGGAACAATTGCTATTTACATTCACTCTGAGTGAATTGGGGCCCAAACAAAAAAGTAGGGCTTGACCTGGGACCTACTGTTGGTCAATCAATGAGAACCAGAGTGATTTGGGTTTAAGGTAAACCCTAAAATATCTTTGGATGATCTAACACATTGAAGACAATCAAAGCTAATTAATTGAGCAGCGCATGCTATCAAATTTTATTGTTATAATAATATATAATATGATAATATATAATATAATATAATATAATATAATATAATATAATATAATATAAT
>JAJPUD010003235.1:103206-176747 GCA_023553655.1 Myrmecobius fasciatus | reverse complement strand
TATAATATAATATAATATAATATAATATAATATAATATAATATAATAATGCAAGCATTAAGCCTTCTAGGACCAATCATCAAATTCCTAAGGGTCCTAGTAATTATGTTTTATATCTAGTGCTCATCAAAAGGTTCCTTTCTGCCTTGCAAGAGACCCATGTGTCTCCTTTCAAGTTGTCATTCTTGCAAGTATCCACCAATTCGCAAGAAAACATGGAATGCTGTAATGCTCATATTTTCAAGCATGGGAAAGACCAGAATCTATCCTAGATGAGACCTAGAGCTGTCTGATGTCTGGGGCCTCCAGCAGGGGATTTTTTTGGCACTATCTAAGATTAGTTATAAACTACTTCTGAGTTCTGATTAGTGACTGATTACTTAAGCTAATGATGAAATGAAACTATCAAAGCTTTAGTTTCCCAATGTCATTCATGTGTTTTATCAATTTTAATAAGATTGGGGGGGATATACATAATCATTAACATTTGTTTACCAAATTTGAAGAACATCTACATTATTGCCAAACTATACCACTCATGTCAATCTGTCAATAAACATTTATTAAGTCAGGCCATATGCTAAATGCTGGGAATACAAATTTAAAAAAGAAAGTTTCTTCTCTTAAGGACCTTACAAGGGGAGAACAACATCCAAAAGAAAACTAGAAAGAGGAGGGTGGGATCTAGAGTTGGAATTGATCATCATATAGTCTTGTTGTTGCCATGTATAATGATCTCCTGGTTCTGCTCATTTCACTCAGCATCAGTTCATGCAAGTCTCTCCAGGCCTCTCTGAAATCCTCCTGCTGGTCCTTTCTTATAGAACAATAATACTCCATAACATTCATATACCATAATTTATTCAGCCACTCTCCAGTTGATGGGCATCCATTCAGTTTCCAGTTTCTAGCCACTACCAAAAGGGCTGCCACAAACATTCTTGCACATGTGGGGCCCTTTCCTTCCTTTATGATTTCTTTGAGATACAAGCCCAATAGAAACATTGCTGGGTCAAAGGGTGTGCACAGTTTGGTAACTTTTTGCTCCTCATCATTTCTTATAGAACAATAAAATTCCATTCCATTCATATACTATAACTTATTCAGCCATTCTCCAACTGATGGGCATCCCCTCAGTTTCCAGTTCCTTGTCACCACAAAAAGAGCTGCTACAAACATTTTTGCACATGCAGGTACTTTCCCCTCTTTTATGATCTCTTTGGGATATAGATCCAGTAGAAACACTGCTGGATCTAAGATTATGCACAGTTTGTTAGCCCTTTGGGCATAGTTCCAAATAGCTCTCCCAAATGGTTAGATCATTTCACAACTCAACCGGTATGTCCACATCCCCTCCAACATTTATCATAATCTCTTCTTGTCATCTTAGCCAATCTAAGAGGTATGAAGTAGTATGTCAAAGTTCTTTTACTTTGCACTTCTCTAATCAAGAGTGATTTAGACCATTTTTTTATATGACTAGAAATGGTTTTAATTTCTTCATCTGAAAATTGTCTGTTCATATCCTTTGACCATTTATCATTTGGGGACTGGCTTGTAGTCTTTTAAATTTGACTCAGTTCCCTATATATTTTAGAAACACTGGATGTAAAAACTATTTCCCAGCTTTCTGCTTCCCTTCCAATCTTGGCTGCATTGGTTTTATTTGTGAATAAATTTAACTTAATGTAATCAAAACTATCCATTTTGCATTTCACAATGTTTTGTAGTTCTTCTTTGGCCATAAATTCCTCCCTTCCCCACACATCTGACAGGGAACTTGTCTTTTCTGTTGCTAATTATAAAAACTACTCTCCTTGCTAATTATACGCTCTTCCAAATATATTTCATATTTACCACTCCTAGTGCCTATTTATCTCTTCGCTTTTGTCCATAATCTCGTCTCATAAATAAAGATGATTTTGGGCAAGGAGAAAGCCATTGTGTATTCTTCATATGTGAATTGCTACCAAACCCCATTATTTGGTGCCAGACCTCAACATCATCAACTAGTGCCAGATATCAACCTTATCACCTATGGATCAAATTTGATACTTGTAGTAGTTTGCCTTGCTTCTTACATATATTATATAAATTTCTGTATAGTTACTTGAGCTCATGGATTTTTATTGCTGGACAACTAGATTTTTTCTTTTGACAATTTGAAAACTACTTGAATTCCATTCTTCCTACACTTTTTTCTACTCCATGTAGCCTTAGTCAAACTGAGACCTGTTGAAGACCTTATCTTTAAAAGGCCAAGGTCTCTCATTGCATCCAGGGCTATCTCCAGCCATCCTGATCTTGCCACTGGACCCAAATGGTTCTGGGGGGGAAGGGGGAAGGTGAGGCAGGCGACCTTGCACAGCTTCCCTTACTTGAATTCAACCCATTTACATGTCATGGCATCATCTCCCCACTGCCACGGTCTTCTTCAAGAACGAAGGATAAACAACAATAACCTATTCCATGGAATCCAGTTTTGTTGTTAAATACAGTTTTCTCCCACATCCTTTTCATTTTTTATCTTTTTGATGAAATTTGTGCTCTAATCAAACACATCCAACCCTTGTTAGAACCTGGTTAACCATTCTTGGATTTTAAACTATGCACCAGAAATGCAAACTCCATTTCAGACATTTTTTGCAATTAACTCTTAATTTTCCAAATCTGTCTTGCTCTTCTGAGGTCCTTGCCTTCAAGGAATGATTAAAATACCATCTATTCCCCTAAAGTCTGCAGTTTCTTGTTCAAGGCTTCATAATAATTAGAAATGTTCTCTGGCTTTCTTCTGTTGATGTCATTTGGGTTCACATAAAACAGTAGTAGTCATTTGGTTTTTCAGATGGTGATTAGGGATGGTTCTCTGCCATGGATTGAATATATCTCTAGGAAGACAATAAGCTTCTCTATTGTTATAGGAATGGCAAAGAGCCACTGTAGAACCCCTCAGCAGGGAGTCACAAAACAACATGGCTCATTTCTTCTTTAAAACTCCTCTTTTCAAGAGGTAGCTAGGTGGTGCAGTGGATAGCACACCAGTCCTGAAGTCAGGAGGACCTGAATTCAAATCTGATCTCAGACACATAACAGCTGTGGGACCCTGGGAAAGTCACTTAACCCCAATTAACAAAACAAAACAAAAAAACCCTCCTCTTTTCTTTAAATATTTTTCCTTCTGAAAATTGTAATTTTTGAGTTTTGAAAACTTTGCTTAAACATATGCCCATAAACCATGCCAGATTTTGAGTTTCTATTTTTTCCTCTTCGCCTCCCTCCAATTTTCAAGAAAGAATTCAGAGAAACTTGAGAAGATTTATATGAACTGATGCAGAGTGAAGTAAGCAGAATCAGAAAAACAAAATACACAATGAGTATAAAAGCATAAATTTTAAAAAAATAAACAAAGTATGATAAGGATGACCAAGAAGTTTAGCTGAGATGAAGAACTGAGAAAATGAGCCTTACTTAATCCTTTCTTTGAAGACATAGAGTAATACAGGTATGGAGTATTACATATACTATCAGACTCATGGGATGTGTTGAATTTTTTTTTTTTATTAGCTGACCTGCTTTTGTTCCTTTAAAAAAAAAAGTCATTATTATGAGTGGTGGTTTCTCTCCCTAGCTAAGGAAGAGGAAATATATATATACATATATATATATAAATGAAGATGATATAAAACCAAAAGATATGAATAAAATATTTTTCACAAAGACTGCTTTTCACACCAGTATCATAGAGATAATGAATAATGAAGCCACCTAAAGAAATGTCTTCCCATTGGAGAATAGATATGATAGAAATTTTCAATCTGAATTAATCTTTTACTTGTCTATTTTGTGATTTCTTTTAACTCCTTTAGCAGAGAAGTAATGCCTATTGGCATGGCTGAGCAAGACAATCATACATATCTATAGTTCCATGTTAATTACAGTTAGAATTTTGTAGAGTTCAAAATTCCAATGTTAAATTCATTTTCATAAATCAGCACCTTTAATTATACTTAAAATTCCAACAAAGGGATCTTACATTTATTTAATTTTATTTCCTGGCAAACATTTAGGAAAGTAAGAGAATAAAATACAAATTTGTGTGTGTTACCCAGCCACATCCCCAAGGGGAACTCTTCCTTGCTCTTGTATTTCCTTGATTAGTACTTATTGCCATTCATTGACTCAGATTCAAAGCTAGTTTGCACACTTGAACCATTGGGCTTGGCCAAGAAAAAGAGATTATTCCTTCAAGGGACATAATATGGTTTTTTAGCTCACTATTAGGTGGTATAAAGAACAGAAGACTGGGTTTAGAGTCAAGAATACCTGTATTTAAATCTAGCCTCAAAACTTTGATGCTGTGTGACCCTGAACAACTAACTCACTTAACAACTCAGCACAATGCCTGGCATACATTAGGTGATATATAAACATTAGCTCATTATTATTAACAAACCTGAATTTTTCAGCTTGGAAGTCATAATGTCAAGGTAGTGCTATTTCCCTGAAGAAACTGTCTAGTCCCTGAGTACCTTTACTCCTGGAAGTTCTAGGTATACTTAAAATACTATAAGTTACTAGGGCTATTTATCAGTCCCATTGAAACAAAGAGTCACCTAAGGAATGCTGGGAACATAAGGGGGATGGGGTGGCAAATGTTTAACAACTAACTCCCCAAGGGAAAAAATGTATACATGATGAACTTTTAAGTTTAATTTTTTTTCAGTTTAACATTTTCTTGTTTAGACACTCAATGAAATAATAAAGCAATTCTGATTTGTAGCATTTGCCACAAATAAATAGTTTCTCTTGATAAGGAAAATGTGGACATTATTTTTCCCTTGCAAGGAGGTCCCATACATGGTAGGCTATAAATGTGAAATATTTACTGGTTTTATTTACTTCAATTTGAATAACCTTAAATAGCAGTTCAAATCGAGGGTAACTATATACAAGACAGGATGTCCAAATGTCTTTGTGGAGTTTAAATCTTTAATAGATCAAATCAGAAATATGTCTCAGTTCTGGGCATAACCTTAGGCCAAGGGCATGGACAAACTTTAATGTGTCCAGAAAAAAATGATCAGAATGATAAGTGGAGTATATAACATACCATAAAAAGATCAGATAAAAGCACTAGCAATATTTAAATCTCTTCTCTCTCTCCAGTTTTTAAATAGCATTTTATTTTTCCAAATATATGTAAAGATGGTTTTCAACATTCATTTTTGTAAAACTTTGTATTCAAAATTTTTCTCCCCCCCTCCCTCCCTATCTCTCCCTCTCCCAGACAGCAAGCAATTTGATATAGGTTATATATGTGCAATTCTTTTAAATATATTTCCATATTTATCATGTTGTTCAAGAAAAAATCAGATCAAAAGGGAAAAAAAAAAACTATGAGAAAGGAAAAAACAAAAAAACAAAACCAAGTAACCAAACAGCAACAACAACAAAAAAAAGCCTGAAAATACTATGTTCTGGTCTATATTCACTCTCTATAGTCCTCTCTATGGATGCAGATCACTAGTGTATTGGAATTGCCTTGAATCATCTCATTGTTGAGAAGAACCATTTCCAACACAACTGATCATTGTATAATATTGTTGTTGCCATGTACAATGATCTAGTTCTGCTCATTTCACTCAGCATCAATTCATGTAGTTCTCTTCAGGCCTCTCTGAAATCATCCTGCTGGTCATTTCTTATAGAACAATAATATTCCATAACATTCACATACCATAATTTATTCACCCATTCTCCAATTGATGGGCATCCATTCAGTTTCCAGTTTCTAGTCACTACAAAAAAGGATTGCCACAGACATTTTTGCACATGTGGGTCCCTTTCCTTCCTTTAAGATCTCTTTGGGATAGAAGCCCAATAGAAACACTGCTGGGTCAAAGGGGATGCACAGTTTGATAACTCTTTGAGCATAGTTCCATATTGCTCTCCAGAATGGTTGGATCCGTTCACAGTTCCACCAACAATGTATCAGTGTCCTAGTTTTCCCACATCTCTTCCGACATTCATCATTATCTTTTCCTGTCATCTTAGTCAATCTCAGAGGTGTGAAGTGGTACTTCAGAGTTATCCTAATTTGTATTTCTCTAATCAACAGTGAAAATATCTTCTTTTTCAAGCTTGAGAGAACTAAATAGCAATTTTTAAGTATTTGGATTGTCAGGTGGAAGAAGGATTAGATTTGGCTATTGAGAAGACTAGGGTGGAATGATCTGGAAGAATTTGAAGAGAAACAAATTTATAGGGAAGGGAATAAGCATTATTTAATACTAATTATGTGCCAGGCACTCTGCTAAGCACTTTTTACAAATATTATTTCATTTGATATTCACATCAACTCTGGAAGGTAGGTTCTGTTATAATCCCCATTTTACAGTTGGGGAAACTGAGGCAAACAGTTATTATTATTTTTTTTAAGTGTCTTGCCCAGGGTGACATAGCTAGTTAGTATATGAAGTGGTCTGGCACTCTATCTCCTTTATTGTCTGTGGAGGGAAATAAAAGTAAACTGGCCTTCCTTTAGAGGTTGTGGGTACCCTCTCCCTGAGAGTCTCCAAGGAGAGCCCTTGTTGAGTTAGTGCAGAGAATAGACTAGGTGACCTGGTTTGTAATACTGTGACTCTTGTTATTTATCTCTAAGCAAGGCAACTTTTCTGTACACAGTAATTTATATCCTGGTATCCAGGATAGTCACTTATTCTCCCTGCTCTGTAGGACCATAGCAAAATATATAGATATAGAGTGGATAGAATTTGTTGCTGTTTAATCGTGTCCAACTTTTTCTGACCCCATTTGGGGTTTTCTTGGCAAAGATACTGGAGTGGTTTGCTATTTCTTTCTCCAGCTCATTTTACAGATAAGGAAACTGAGGCATAAATTAAGTGGCTTTCCCAGTGTCACACAGCCAGGAAGTGTTTGAAAACAGATTTGAATTCAGGTATGTGAATCTTGCTGATTCCGAGTCCACTATTCTATTGATTTTGCCACCTAGTTGATTTGGAGTTAGGAGGATTGAATTCAAATTCTGCTTCAGATGCTAACTACCTGTAGGATTCTGGAAAAATTAACAAATTCTTATTCCCAATCTCTTTACCTATAATATAGTAATTGAAGCATCTACCTATTGTGAGGATTACATGAGATAACATGTAAAATGCTTTGTAAATCTGAAAGTACTATGCAAATCCAATTATTATTATATCAGACAGAACAAATATTAAGCAATTTTCCCATCTAACAGCCAAACCAGAATGTTTAGTAGTTTGTAGATATCACAATTTTTTAATTCACACTAGATAATATCAAAGATATGCTTACTCAATTAAAATGATTCAGCAGCCAACAAGTATTTTATTAAGTATTTAATATGTGCCAGACAAAATTTGCATTTACCTCTAGCTATTCTCATATTATGGAATATGAAAGCCGGAAGGGACACTGGAATTATTTAATTTAATTCTTAAATTTTACAGATTTAGAAACTAAGAGTCAGAGTAAATTGATTGCCCAAGTATACAAAGTTATCCAGGATCAGAGCTCAGTGCTAGGTCTTTTGATTCTAAGTACAGTAGTCGTTCCCCCATATTCCAGCTGCTTCTCTTCCCAAATACCTGCTAACAAATTAAGTAAGCCGATGTTTCTGTGGAATAATAGACAATTTAAAAATTATTATTACACGCTTTTGTCTATTACAAATTTTGTGTTTTTTAAGCTCTCCTCACACCTTTTAGTTCTAGATACAAATTACCACTTTTTCCTTCCTCCTTTATTTAATTGTACTATTAATAGTATACAGATTCAATTTTACTCTTATGTACAAGTCAAATAACTTAATTTCTTAGAAATAACTAAAATCAAAAGTAATCATATATCAAATGTAGCATTATATAAAAATATGTATCATCATAGTTAAAATTTGTATTGTGCTTTAAGGTTTGCAAAGTGCTTTATAGGTATCTTATTTGATCCTTATGTCAACCCTATAACACAGAAGCTGTTATTATTTTTATTTACACATGAGGAAACTGAGGCTTAGAGGAGATTAAGTGATTTACCAAAGGACTTGCATTCAACTTGCAAATCTCTGAGACAGAATTCAAACCCAGGTTTTCCTGACCTTAAATATGGCACTCTAATCACTACTTCAGGGTTTTTGTTTTGTTTTGTTTTGTTTTGTTTTTTGCATTTGTTGGTTTTTTTTTTTTTTCTGGTGGGATGGATAGATGGAGAGAGGTTGACAGTTGCATTGTTTGTAATCCTTATGTTAATTGCTAGACTATTGTTACAATTGTCATTTTCTATGATATATATTGTATTTTTGTCAAACTGATGATTGGATGGATGAATGAAGAAAAATAATCCTTTGAGACTATTTAGCTTGGAGCTATACAAAGACAGACAGGTAACTACAAGAATTTTACCTAAGTAAGCTGAAGTTGAAAAATGAAGTCCCTCTAAAGTTTCTCATGCTACATCACTAATCTGTATACATAACTCAACATTTGAGAAGGATTTTAGTAGTTCAGGTTAAATTAAAGTTCTTGGAGAGAGAGTGGGAAAAATTGAACTGCCACTGTTTATCCCATGTGTTTATATACATGTATATATACATATGAGAGAAATTCATATTTTCAGGTCACCTGCCACATTCTTAAATGGTGTCCTCATTTAGATGGAAGTCTAATGCCGTTTGCAACCTATCCGTGGCAGCCATTCCTATACGACTCTTGTCCGTGTTCTTCCAGAAGTTTACTGCAAAGGATATATCCCACATATGAAAGGCCTTTCTCACTTTTTCTGACTTTGTAAAGATACTGGTGGAGCACACGGGCTCTTTAATTGAACTATGAGATTAATCTATCTTCTTTTTTCTCCCATACACTTTCCCAATGACATCTTTTACTTAGTTCTTATTTGAAGATTGCTATTTGTTATGTGTTGTAGTTCTTCATACCCATCATGTACCACTCCATGATCCTCTCTGTGATACTCATTTTTAATTCTTTAAAACATTGTGGTATTGACAGCTAGAAATCATACAACAACATTGGTCAACATTAACAACAACAAAAAGACATGCCTTCTTTTCTGGAGAAGTTTGGACTTTTAAGAAGCTTTGAAATTCCATAAAAGCAATTCAAGCAGCTGTTCCTGTTCCGTTTGATTCCAAGTCCAATTCATTTTTCATTTGTATTGTGTCCTGTACATATGTACTGGTGGAAGCTCTAGAGATCATCCTCTAACTACATATCATTACCTGAGCAACAGACATTCTTTATCCATTTAGTTTTTCCTGTATTCTTTGCCTCAATTTTAACCTACTCTTAATCTAGAATAAAAATCTTTTACCTAGTCTTAAATGGAAATTGTCTTTGTCCAACTGAAATTTGTTAAAAGTTTTAGTTGAAAAAGACCAAGGTCTTTCATTTTATCTTGGACTATCTCTAGTCATCTGGATCTATATTTTGCCACTGGACTCAGATGGCTCTGGAGGAGAAAATGAGACTGGTGACTTTGCATAGCCCTCCAGCAGTTAAATCCAATTCACTTGCACAGCATAGTATCTCCCTGATGTCACAGATGTCTTCTGAGAAGGACAAACAACAACAAAACAGCAGTAGCAGCAACATCAGCAATTTTTCCTGTGTAGATTTTTCCCCGATTGAATTTAATGGATATTTTAGGAATGTATTTTATCAGTTTTTTTCCACAGAATTTTAGTATTGAAAGGCCATCTACCTGAAAAAGAATCCATACATAGTGTACCTGGCAATCATGCATCTATCTGGTCTTTTTAAAAGATCTGTAGTAAAGGGGAATCCCAGAGAGCCCAAATTAATCGTATGCTTGCCTCTTTGTAAGTTTTACCCAGCTCCTACTTTTCTGCCTATGGCAGTCAAACAGTGACATAACAACAGTGACTCCCTATTGTCTCCAAGATTAAATAGAAAATGTTCTGTTTGGCATTTGAAGCCTTCATAACCCTTTCTCTCCAATCCTCAATTTTCCCAAGCTTGTTTTGTATATATTTGTTTGCATTTTGTCTCTCTCACTAGATTGTAAACTTTTCAAAGGCAGAGATGGTTTCTTGCCTCTTTTTTTTTTTTTTTGTATCACCAATGCATAGAATAGGGTCTGGCACATAGTAGGTACTTAGCAAATGTTTATAGAATTGAATTCTCCAGACCAAATACCTTCTTTCCTTCAATTGATTATAAATGGTATAAACTGATATATCTTCACAATTCTGATTGCTTTTTTCACCTATCCCCTAAAACTATTTTTAATCACTTAAAAGGCAACAGCAATGGTACTGAAAAGAGACATCCTAAGCTCTATCTGGCCTTTTTATGTCTTATGTTTAACCCTCCCAATCTTCACTTTTTCCTTCAAGGTCAACTTTGGCATCACTTCTATCATAATGATTTACCTAATCTTTCCATCTTCCAACTGAAAACATTTTCTTTTTCCTCAAATTTTCTTACAGCCCTTTGAATCTTCCTGTGTCTTTTTCAACATCAAAATTGCATCTTACTTGTATCCATGTTGGAATAAGCACTGGTTTTTGGATTCAGAGATACTGAGTTCCAAACTCCCTTGAGTTACAGAAACCTGTGTACTTATGAGCAAATCACTTAATACTCCTAGCTCTACATTTCCTCCATTGAAAAACAAGGGGATCAGACTATATGGTCTCTCAGGTTCTTTCTCTTGTTCCATATCTTGTTGTGATGACAAGGGCAATGGTGGTTTTCATCTTTGTATTCTCAGTGTCTAGAACAGTGATTTGAATACAGGGGGCCATCATTCAATCAGTCCACAAGAATTTACACTGTGCTATGTAATGGGGATATGAAACCAAAGATGAAAGAGCCCTTGCTCTCCAAGAGCTTACTTTCTAATAGGAGAAATAGCATCTACATGTCCAAGTACATAGAGAAAAATACAAAATTAATGAGATAATTTAGGCAGTTTATAATTGTGGGAAGGAAAGTGCTGGGCCACAAAGTTTCATAATTTTATGTTTTATGTATTCAGATTAGAGATCTGGCCAGGTTGAAATGTTTATTATTTTCACAAAAATGAAAAAAGGTCGGGGGTGAAGGAGGAGGGCACATCCTATTTAATATTCCCTCTTCCTGGAATGAAATTGCACAAATTAACCCTGAATCAATATAAATTAAAAGAATGATCTATATGACGTTTGAGGTTTAAAAATTTTTTTTTTTTAAAGACCATTTGAATAACCAGCATTTCCCTGTGGCAACCAGTGCTTTTCAAATTAGAGGGATACCTTGGAAATGTAAAGTATACCAGAAATATAAAAACTCACACACACACATACACCCCCACACCCCCACACACACACCCTCTCCGCACAAAACTCCCACAAAAATCCAACCTAACCCTAAATATATAGATTTGGATTCTCGTATATGATGAAATCACTTTCATTTCCAAACACTGCAGAAAATGAACCGAGGGTCAAGTCCAATCCTGCAAATCAAATCAGAGCGAAGAATGCACGGCTAAACTTCCAGAACGTCTGAATCATCAGAAATGTTTAGTAAAACGGAGTTGACGTTACTGTAACAGGAATCAAGTAAGCTCCCAGACAGAGAAGCTAACTTATTCCTGATAGGCTTCCACCCTCCACCCGGATGACTCATCTTCCCACCAGGTGAAAAGGCCAAATACAGGCTGGAAAGGCTAAAACGTCCTGGCAAAGGGGTGAAATCCCTTTTGAACGCCCCCCCCAATAGCTTTGGCTTCTTCTATCTCCGTCCTAGGTCTGGGATTCTGGAACGTGGCTGGTAGTTTGGGAGGGCTCCACGGTGAGATGAAGAGATCACTTTGACAACCAACTTTCGTTATTTATTATTTATTGCATTTAAAAAAATAGCAAAACCCTTCCCATCTCTTGGCCCCATTACTCCTATTTTTTTCCGTTCTTTTCTGCAAGGGGGGGGATTTCTCTTCCCCAAATGCCCCCTAGTCCACATATCAGGGGGGGTACTACTCCCACCCTTTAACTGATAAACCTGCCCAGGCCAAGCCCGCAGCCAGCCCCACCCCAGGCGAGCATCCCCAGGAGGTCAGGGAGAGACGAATTGGTCCCTAAGCTCCGCCCACGCAAATTCGCTCCCCCCGCCCCCCCTCTCCCGCGACTAGAGTGGGCCAGCCAAGTCTGCCCCTGGATTCTCCTTCCCGTTCCCATTGGAGATTCCGGCCGTTCTTTCCCTGGATCTCACCGCTTATTGGTCCATACCTTCTTCGGGACCGTCCTCTCCTTTCGAGCCCCGCCCCTCCCCGCCCAGCCCCGCGATTCTCCCAGCTAGAGTCGCGCCAAACTGGGCGGAGAGTGCCTTGGCTCAGCTAGCTCGTCTCTTTCTGCCTTCCTCCTTCCCTCCCTCCCGGGTCTGGGCGGCGGCGGCGGCGCCTGGGGGCTGGTGGGTGGCGCGGCGCTGCGCAGAGCAGCGCAGCTGCGGGCGCTCAGGCAGGAGGAGCCGACTCATTGTTCCGGCAGCCGCAGCCGCAGCCGCAGCCACCGCGCCCCTGCCCGCCTCTCTCTCCTCTCTTTATCTCAGTGTCTCTCAGTCACTCCTCGTCTCCGTTCCTTTCGGCATTTTCCCGGGTTCCGGGTGGAAAGCCCTCTCTGCCCCACTTCCTCCCTTCCCGGTCCCGCCGCCGCTACAGCATCCTTCCGAGCCCGGCCATGGAAGACCTGGACCAGTCGCCCCTGGTCTCCTCCTCCTCGGGCGCCGCCGCGGGCCCGGCCCGGCCTCAGCCAGAGTTCAAGTATCAGTTCGTGAGGGAGCCCGAAGACGAAGAGGAGGAGGAAGAAGAAGAAGAGGACGAGGACGAGGACCTGGAGGAGCTGGAGGTGCTGGAGAGGAAGCCGGCCGCTGGGATGACTGCAATGCCGCTGCCGGCCAACGCCGCCGCGGTGGACGCGCCCCTCCTGGATGTAGAGAACGAGTCGGTGCCGCCGGCCCCTCGCGGGCCCTTACCTGCCGTGCCCCCTGCAGCTGCAGAGCGACAGCCGCGCTGGGAGCCCAGCCCCGTGTCCTCGTCGTCGCCGTCCCCGCCACCCTCCGCTGCCGCCGCATCCGTGGAAGAAGACGAGCCTCCTTCCCGCCCTCCACCCCCTCCCCCAACGACAAGCCTGGGTCCCCACCCAGATCCTGCGCCCCCTGCCTGGACACCGAGCACCCCGGCCCCTGCCGCGCCCCCCTCCACTCCGGCCGCGCCCAAGCGCAGAGGATCGTCTGGCTCTGCTGGTGAGTGAGCGCCCTCCCCCATCCTGTCTCGTCCCGCCTGGGGGGAGGTGGAGCTGCGGCGAGGGGGAGGGTTGGGGGGTCCTGCTTGCCCTCCCCACTTTCTCCAAGCCCCTGAGAGCTTTGTGTGCCTTTCACCTAGGAAGGAGGCCGAGGGAGGAGGGTGGAGCTGCTGGTGGTAATTGTTAGTCTGGTCCTACTTGGACTTCTTCATTGTCTGCGTCTCCCTGGCAGGGGCCATGTGCGTTCTCTTTTTAGCCCCGCAGTGTCTCCACATTCTTGCCTTGCCTTTTCCCTCTTTGTTCCAGTCCCGCTCCCTGTTCCCAGAGTTTGTGTTTAATTAGAGAACGGAGGATGCCTATGGTCAGTAATGGGGAGCCGGGGGGAGTGTAGTGGATTTGGTCCGTAGGTCGGGGGTGTGTGTAGCCTTTGGCCATAGTACCTAGCCCTTCTAAAGGGCTTTGGTCTGATCCTCACGTCTACACTATCTGGGGAAGAAGCGAAGTTTTTCTATGGGTAACCCTGCTGCTGCAGCCGCCGCTGCGTCTTTCTTCTCTGGCCCGCACTTGGTGGCCACCTCTAGACACTAGTGATGGGAAGAGCGCCTCCAGCGGTGCCGAGCGTGGAGACCGGGGAGGGGAGGCAGTTTTGGCCAAGCCTTATTGCCACCGCCCAGTTTCTCTGACTGATACGATATGATGTGGCGTCTATGCTTGCAGCAGCTGAGCTGAGGAACGCGACCGTCCTTTAACTGCTGGGTCGTTATCTTCGGAAGAGGAGGAGCAGACCTGCCAATTTTCTCTGCCGCAGCATGGGATGATTTGTTAAAACATAGGCGCATTCAGTCTCTTTCCAGGCCCTTGTGTGCTCTAGAAAGAAAAATTTAACAATGACAAAATGGTTGACAAGTTTAAAAAAAAATCACAAAACAAAAAATCCCAAACCTGTATATTCTTTGATTAGAGCCAGCCAATCAAGAAAAGAAAAATCAGTTTTGAGATGTCAGTAATTCTTTGGATAGTGATACAATTAAAATATTTTTCTTTCTGTTCAGGTATTTGAACTATCTTGTCTATGCTGCATCTTATTGTCCAATGTTTAAAAATGATGTAGATATGTATTACATTAGCTTGGTAAAGATGAATTTTTTTGGTTTAAAAGACTGAATTCTATAAAGCTTGTGAAGATTACTTCAGCTCTTTTTGTTTGAACACTTGAATATGTAGTAGTTTTATTTTTTATGAGCCTTCCATCTTAGCCAGGAGTTCATTTTGAAAGGAAACTTAAAGCTTGTTAAAAACTTAAAGAAACTATTTGTTTGGTTATGCAGTTTTGATTAAAACATTTTATTGAGATAAAATGATTACTAGGTGATCAAGAACTGGCTATTATAATCTGCTGCAGAAATTTATTAATGAAATCATAGAACTTCAGAATAAGGAGTTTAAAATACTGCCTAGATATTAGCCCTCATTTTTCATAAAGGAATCGAGAAAAGTGATTTATTCAATGCCATACTAGTATTTTTTCCCTAATGAGAAACTAAGAAAAGACCTTTTTGATCCTTTTGTATTTCACTCAGACACAAAAGAAAATACTATTAAGATGTAAAGGGGATTCAAATAATAAGGATTTATTCACTTTCCTATTTTCTGTATTAGAAACTTTTTTTTTTTTGGTAGAGGAGACTAAAGGACACATTTGGGAGATGTAGGAATAGATGGAAACATTTAAAAAGTATGAAAGAAAAACATTTAAAATATGGAGACAGTAGAAGTTAGACAAAAAATGTTATTTAGTGATTTTACAAAGATTTTCAGAAAGTAATTGAACTTAAGAAAAATGGTAATTGATGAAGTATAAATATATTTACATTTTATATTAAATATATAAATAAATATAAATATAAATGATGAATATAAAATTTAGTATCTCAATCAGTACTGTGTTCAGAAGGCAAAAAAGACTTATTTTAAGATGATTTATTTAGTTCTGTTTAGCTTTTGTTAAAGATCTACTCTGTAGTTTATTGTGCTAGGTGCATCGGGGAGGGATATAAATTGAAAAATGACATAGAATCTGCCCTCCAGGAGCTTAAATTCAGAAAGGGGATATGAGGAGTACACAGATGTGTATAAAGGATGACATTAAATGGCAAGTCCCACATAAATGAATGACTGTAGGCAATATTGAATTGAATTTTAAGAAACATTACAGATGTCTTTACTGTTAGTTTTGCCAAAACCAAGAACAAGTTATTTAGGAATATTGTTTGTTTCACATATGGTGTCATGTTTTATTAAATTAGCCCTGAAATCCATGGAAATGAATGGAGTTTAAAGCTGAATGAGACTAGCAAGCATTTATTTAATTTTTTACATGAGGAAACTGACTCATAGAGGGTGTCAAAGTATCTTGCCCCAAGGATTTGAACCCAGATCATCTCCCAGTATAATATTCTTTTAATTATACCAGTTTTTTCTTGTGCTTTTAGAAAGATGAAAATCTCTTAATATTAAAATTTTAAGAGGTCTAATGGTCATTATCACTATGCCTGGCGAAGACTCCAAGAACTACAGCCTTAAGTAGGTTTGAAATGTTCAGAAGCTGTAACTAAAGAGTAGAAGGAATTCTAACTTGTGATTTCCAACTCAGAAATTGTGTGGACTAAGGAAGTTATCTTTTGATTTACGCTTTTTACCTGGTCTCATTGCTTGGCTACCTTTTTTGTACTTTGTTAGTCTATTGTAGCATTCTTGTTGGTGAATTCAGCCTCTTGGGAAATGTTTCCCCTAAGTAGAAAAGATTATACAATCCCTATTTTTCTCTGTCACCCCTTCCAATAAAGTTTGACTTGGAATTCTGAGTAGTATTCTATGAACTGAAGAATTATTTAACCAGTTTATATTGGTTAGTTGTTGATAGAAACATTTTCCAATTAGGAATATTCAATGAGATTATCTCTTGCATCATTCCTTATTTAAAATGGTGCCTATATTCTGAAGCACAGTGATAATGACCATCATAATTCTATTTTAGAAAAAAATTTTTAATCTACTGAATTATATAGATTTGTCATCCCAAAAGCTTTTTTTTTTTTTGGTGTGGGGAGAACTTTTCTTTTCTGGAAAGAATAGTTATGGCACAGAAATTAAGCTTTAACAACATCTATTTGTGGGGAGGGATGTCATTGGGTTACTTATTCAGTGTGGTATACTTTCTTGCTAATGACTAATGAAAAATGCTTTTGTGCTAACTAGGTGCTCTGAATCACTTATTGCTTCAACCTTGAATTGTCTTTTTCTCACTTTATAACCTGATTTTTTTTTAAATACTTTTTGGGAGTTTTCTTAAAATATAATGAAGTTCTGACCCTTTAAGGGAACTCACTGACAAAAGTAGAATTATTGAACTGTTATGTTTTGAAAGAACACTAACAGTAATTTAATGGCTTAAGTTCTATATTCATTTTTGAAGGTCATCACCATTTTATATAACACTTTTTAATCTTAATTTCCTTTGACCTGTTTGCAATATCTTTCACCTGCCCTTTTTTTGGAAACCTTTTCCCTTTGTCATTCTAGAAGCTGTATGGTTTCCTCCTTCGTTCTTTTCCTTCCTTTTTTTTTTCTTTCCTTTCCTTCTTTTCCTTCTTTCTTTTCTTTGCCAGTTCCTCTTCCTCTCTTATCAAATTTGGATGTACAATTTGTAGTTTCCACTAACTGCTATTATCTCTTTCTATATCTATATAATATATTCCTTTTAGAGACTTTTTCTTAAGATTTTTAAGCTATCACTTCTGTAGATCAATTTCCATTATATATTTAATGACAATTTTTTTTTCTAGACTTCATAAATTCTTAGTTATATATATGACTCTTCTATAAGCTTGCTCAAAGCATTTTTTGGACAGTTCATGAAGTCAGAAACATGGGAGATATGTACCTCTTCCTATTTAAACAGTTTTGGTTTCTTTTCCTATTTTATATATTGCTCATGGACTTAACATACAGTTGGTTGTTCCAGTATCAATTTAGGAATACTATATTTAAAGTTGAGCTGGTTGAGATAGATAGTGG
This sequence comes from Myrmecobius fasciatus, assembly GCA_023553655.1. NCBI lineage: Eukaryota > Metazoa > Chordata > Mammalia > Dasyuromorphia > Myrmecobiidae > Myrmecobius > Myrmecobius fasciatus. The sequence goes on along the minus strand of JAJPUD010003235.1, from coordinate 159,371 downwards.
AAAAGATAATGATTTTGAGATTGGGAAACCTCTGCTCAAACCCCAGCTCTGACACTTGCCACCTGTGCAACCTTACATAAGTTAACTTCCCAAAGCTTCAGAAGATAATAATGATGTTTTTCTCACAACATCTTAATGTAGGCTGGGTAGTGTTTTTTAAAACTTGGTTTCTTATTGCCTCTAAAGTATAACATCAACTAATTTCTTTGACATTTAAAGTCAGGCATTCATGCCTAAGGTCTAGTCCTGCATATAATAACCATTTCTCATCTCTGGCCTTTTATACCTGCTGTACATGCCTGGGGTGCTTTCGCTTTTCATCTCTACATTTTGGAAGGCTTGGTTCTCCAAATATCAGCTCAAGTGAAAACATTCTTATTAACATTTTCCCCCTAAATCCCAAATTACTTTGTATATATTTTGTACTTATTAGGTTAATGTCTAGAGTATAGTAGGTGCTTAGGTTTTTATTAAATTTCATTGATATAAATCAGTAATATACTCACATTTGTTCTAATGTAACATCCTTTTGTTTATCCTTCAAACTTCCCCCTGTTCCCAATTCTGGTATTAGTGTAAAGGGTACAAATTCTCTATCCATGTCTTTCACAGTATGTTTAGATTTAGATGACAACTTCTCAGGTTTATCAGAGTGGCCATCTTAAAGAACTTCTAAAAGTGGTTTTGCTTCATATAAAAGGGATAGAATTGTCCTGCCAGGATAAATGACAAAATACCAGATTGATGAAGTCTATTGACAAAGATCTACTAATGAGATTTTTCCATTTTATCTGTTAAGTGATTAAAAAAAGTATGATTAGATTAACAAACTTTATGAATGATAGCTCTTGGTTCTAATTTTTATTTGAGAGAAAATACAGGAATATGTACAAAAATTTTCTTAAACATAGCCTCATTAAAAAATTGTCTGGTGAGCATAATAAACTTGACCCTTGACTTGTAGAATCTTAAAATTATAGGGTTGAAAGGGGTCTCAGCATTCATCAGGTCCACCTTCTACTTGAAAAAGAATTCCCATTAGAACATTAACCTATTTGGTCTTCCAGATTCTGCATGAAGATCTCAAAGGAGGAAGAACACATCACCTTTCAAGGCAGCCTTCTCTATTTTTTAGATAGATTTTCCTCCCTTAGGAGAACATAACTGAGATTTGCCTTTTTGCTAGAGGCAAAGAAGTTTAATTCCTCTTACACATCTTTCAGATATTTGGAGAGGATTATATCCTTTCTCCTCCCACCCCTATTCTCTGGGTTAAAACATCTCTAGTTCCTTTAACCTGTCCTTATGTGAAATATAAGGAAGCCAAAATGGCTTCCCAATTTGGAATTTTTTGAAAGTTTAGTGGATTGCAAACTGTTTGAATTAGTATTCTGATAAGCGCTAACTAATTACAAAAGAGTTAAATTAAGTAGAAAAGATGTATGAAGTATGTCTGCTTTCAAGGAAAATCTCCAAAATGTATTTTGTTTTAGTAGAATAAGTATGTGTAGGTCATATATTGTTAAGTCACATTTAGAATAATTATAACTTTACTTCTGTAATCAAGAATAATATTTGATATATATATGTGTATGATGATGGAATTTTTCTCAGAGCAAATTTATAGAGTTGGCTTATCATTAATCTCGTTGTGATGACTTTTTTCTTACTTAATTGACTATCTCCCATTGACTATAGCCAGGAATACAATGAATTCTAGGAATATTTTGGCCTTAATTGTGCTAATTACTTGTTTTCCTGCATTTGTTTTCCCTCATAGTGAATTTCATTCATTCATAAAATGATCTCCCCACAGGTTTGTTAAGAGTAGCAAAATATAGATGACTTTCATTTTCCTTTACTGCCATTATTTTACATAGTTTTTAAGCAGAAAAATCCTACTTTAATTAGTTGACAGTAGAGAATAGGTATTTTTTTGATACAATAATTTGACAAGCATTTATTGTGTCTGCTGTGTGTACTGTGCTAAACACTGAGGTGAAATATAAATCTTAGCTAAGACACCATCTTTGTCTTTATGCAACTCAGCAGTTTGGTAGAGAATTATAACATGCATAGACAGTTATAATATGCAGTATTTTACATTATTTCACATTGTGAAGCAAAGCTTTTGTTCCTTAGGAAGTTTAATAAAAATTTAAATTTGCAATGCTCTGCATGCATACTTGATAACTGAATATGTGAGATAGAGAAGAAAATCAAGATTTTGACATGGGAAATTGGTGATTCCACTGTTAACTGCTTTTGAATGTATTGAGGCTAGTAAAAGTCTTTCAAAAGATGAATGCAAGCAGTTGGAGGTACTAGTTTCTAACTTGAGAAAAGAGAATCAGGGCTGGACATAGAGATTTTGTAGTTATTTAGATAGAAGTTAAAGTTGAAACTGAATAATTGACATTGTCAAAGGAAAGAATGGAAAGAGGGAATACTAAATATTATACTTTTGGGAATGCCTCCTTTTTTCCTCTCTGTGGTTTATTTTTGTAGCTATAGAAAATAGAAAAGTTAGTCTTAAGTGACAATCCTTTTAGTATTTTATTTGGTTTCTCTACACTTAAATTTAAAAACCTTAATTTTTTTAAATTGCATACTAATACATCATACATGTTGAAACATGTTTGATTATGGCTCCCATCATGACTTTCAAATGTTATGGTATAATTGCATCTTTAACATTTTCCAGTTGTTAAGGCCATCTGGTCCAAGTGGTATTAATGAAGTTAATAAAGCTGGTTAGTCTTTCAATCCTGTATAAACAGCAACTGATTTAAGTTCTGGCTTTGGGAGTGGGGATTTGGGAAAGAAATGGGAATGAGATGTGGAAATTGATATGTCAAAAGATTGCAGTTGATGTAGATGTTCACATTAGCGTTTTTGGAAGAGAGTATGGAGTGCAGGAATTTCTGTTTTTGAGCTCTGTGGCTATTGCAAGAGCTTCAGATTATTGCATCTCTTGGAGAACTAGATGATGTAACTTTTTCAGGGTTTTCTAACTGCTTTTGGAAATAGAGTACTTCTCCCCGAAATTGCTTGTGATTAAATTCTAGTGATGAGTTGCATTTAAGAGTGAAAATTGAGGGGCAGCTAGGTGGGGCAGTGGATAGAGCACCAGCCCTGAAGTCAGGAGGACCTGAATTCAAATCTGATCTCAAACACTTGACACTTCCTAACTGTCTGACCCTGGGCAATTCACTTAACCCCAATTGCTTCAGGGAAAAAAAAAAAAAAGTGAAAATTGAGGGAAATGTAATTTTCTAAAACTTATTGAGTAAGATGGCTTTTACTATTGTGTATATTGGGATATAAAAGAAAGAAGATGCATTTGTTTAAGAATATTCACAATTCAGATTTTTGACAGACTTAATTTCCCCATCCTTCTTCTGAATTATTTTACTGTATTTCATTCCAATGACGAGAAATTGATAAACATGTAACTGCCTTAAGAGTTTGGTGGGAACCCACAGCTCTCCATTATGACAAGTTACTGTAGTACCAAACTAAGTAATGTTACCTCAAAAAAGATTGATTCTATTTAGTATTAGTTTGTTATTTGGTTCAACTATTAATCTTCCAAATCTGTTTCATCCGTGATAATTTGAAGTGAAGAAAATCTTTTGAGAACATAAAAGAACTGGATTAGACCTGTGTTCATCCCACTTTTTATAGTATCTGATTATGATACCAAGGGGCATTTTATGATTTGAAAAAACTTATTCCTTACCCTTAGATAATGAAGATAAATATCCAGATTTTTTAAAATAGAAAGATTGGATTAGTTGAAAAGTTTCATCACACTGATTTTCAAATAATTCACAATGTTTTGAGTAAAGTACTTATAAAATGAAAAAGTTTACAAATGTAACCTCTTAATATTGGTAAAGATACTGATCACAAATGATATAATATTGGCAAAGAGAATGAGTCACAAATGTGACCCGTTAGTATTTTATTGTAATTTGTTGTTAGCCTTTACTAGAAATTTAAGAGTGCTGTGTTCATTTTATGTTTTTGTCCAAGATTTCTTTTTACTAGAATCAGGAGGTAACATTTAGGTTTCTGGCAATGTACCTGGCTATTTATTGTAAATGATTAATAAATGCTTGTATGTTGATTGAAGAACAAATATATTCACTTTATCCACATCCTTTATAACTTTATGTATAGATTTTCTTCATATCCATACTCAGTCTCAGTCTTTATAGATTTATTTTTTATTTTTTTAATGGGTCCTTATCTCCTTGGCCATTTTGCTTGCCTATTTTTATAGTGGCATTTAGATGGCTAAGTGTTTATCGAGTGCCAGGCTTGGAATTAGGAAAGACTTATCATTTTACATTCAAATCTGGCTTCAGACACTGCTGTGTGAACCTGGGCAAGTCACTTAACTATTTGCCTCAGTTTCCTTATCTGTAAAATTAGCTGGAGAAGAAAATACAAACCATTCTAGTATTTTTGCCAAGAAAGCCCCAAATGGGGCACAAAGTCAGATATGACTGAAAAAAAAAAATGATTGAAATACAACTTTTAGAGATCTTTTACTAAATCCTCTTCCATTATTGACCACATCTTCACAAAGTAGTACTCCAGGTATTAGGCATATGGTGTCATAATTAATTTTAAAAACTGATAATCTTATCTTAAAATGTTGATTATTTAGTTTTTATAGAACTCCTTTAACCTACATTTAAGTTCATATTAAAAAATTTTAAAAATTTAACACTGCCTCTTCGAAGATATGGGTCCTTTGCATAAAATTTCAGTAAATGTAACTTATAATGAATAAATAGCTATATTTAAGTTTTTGGTTTCATGTGAATTCATACATCTTTTTTTTTAGGTTTTTTTTTAGTCTTGACTTTTTCTATATGAACGTTTGTGTCACAGTCTTGTGCTAACTCATTATGAATGATAGAGTAGCTTGCTTCCTCTTGCTCCCAATCTCCTTCCAACTATCTATCTTTATTTCTGCTGAGGTTATATTGTATTTGTTTTTCAGATGAGACCCTTTTTGCTCTTCCTGCTTCATCTGAGCCTGTGATGCACTCCTCTGCAGGCAAGTTCTTTCTGCTAGCCTTATGTCTTAAGTATATTCTGTCCTTTGAATCTTTCATCTCGTTAACCTTTTACAGAATAGTTTGTGCTTACTAAAATTTAGCATGGGTCCAAGAATGTTTATAATATATCAGGCTGTAAACTTGTAGTTATATACTTAGTCTTTCTAGATGGCAGATATAAGAGGAGATGGGCGGAATAAGAGTAGTTATATGGGAATTCTTGGACCTTTGATTTCTACATTAACAATTAATTTTCCCTAATACATATATTTGCTGTCAGATGAAACACTTTAATTGTTGCATTAACTTTCTTAATCCTATTTGTAAATGAATGCCAGGATTAGATCACTTAGTTATCCAATTGCTTTTTTGTACCCTATACACTGCCAACCAAATCTCCTCTTTTCTAAAACTTATTAAAAGTAATTTTCCCTACTTGTTAACACTTAAGTTCTTTTCTAATCTTTATTTCTATCTTTGCATTGCATGAAATTTCTTCTTTTGCCACTTATGTAATTTTTGGTTGCTGGGCAGTAGCTTTAAATCAGTCAATAATTTAGTTTCTAACTCATTTAACATCTTTTTATACTATCATTTTAGCTAACTATAGGTGATTTTTTTTTACTAATACTATTTTGAATCTGTCATAAAGTTTGCATTAACTTTTAAGAACACTTGCATTCTCTAACTTTCCTTTCTGTCCATGGTCACAGAAAAAGTTATGAACTTGAAGGAGCAGCCAGGTAGCACTCTATCAGCTGATCAAGAGGAACTTACATCTGTACTTCTTGAAACTGCTGCTTCTCTTCCTTCTCTGTCTCCTCTATCAGCTGCTCCTTTTAAAGAGCATGAGTCTTTTGGTAACTTTCCAGCTGTATTATCTACAGAAGAAACACACCAAACAACAAAGGAAGTTTCTAAAGAATTCACAGAGAAGGCAAAAAATCCATTTGTAGATAAAGACTTAAAAGGGTTTTCAGAGTTGAAATACTCAGAAATGGGATCTTCATTTGAAGGGTTGCAAAAAGCAGAATTAACCTTCAAAGAAATCCCTCAGGAAGAAATATTAATGAAGAAACAAGATAAACAAGAGAATTTAGTCAGTGAGAACCTCCGCCAGTGTCAACAAGAGTTGCCATTAGCTCTCATTAAATCAGAAGAAAAAGACAAAGTTATATTTTCTGAAAAAACAAAATATGATAAAGACAACATTGGTGCAAGGGAAATCATAGTACCTTCCAAGGAAGAGGCTCCTCTAAGGGAAGAATATGTAGATTTCAAACCATTTGAGCAAGTATGGAAAGCAAAAGATACTTACAATGAAAAGAGTAATCTAGAAGGTTTTCGAGGTAATTTAGATAGCAAGTTGGAAAGTATTGTGGATGAGAAATATGTTGCAGATAGTCTTAGGAAAAAGAATCTTGACAAAGACAGTGTAAGCAGCAATGAAGATAATTCTTTTCCCAGTACACCAGAAGCTATAAAGGATGTTTCACAAGCATATGCTTCTTTTGAACCTGATGCAGTAACTGAAAATCTTGCAGAAAAAATTATTCCTCTCTTAGAAGATCAAACTTCTGAAAATAAGACAGATGAAAAAAAAATTGCAGAGAAGCAAGCCCAAATTGTGACTGAAAGTAATAGCAGTATCAAAACAACAAACCCTTTTATTGTGTCAGCACAGGATCGTGACAGAGACTATGTCTCAACAGATAGTTTATCAAAGGTACCTGTAGAAGTCGGAGCAAGCATGCCAGAAGGTCTTACACCAGATTTAGTACAAGAAGCACATGAAAGCAAAATTAGTGATGCTACTTCCACAAAGCTTGTTTATGAAACAAAAATGGATTTGGTCCAAACGTCTGAATCTTTACAGGAGTCTGCACATTCTGTAGCTCAGCTTTGTCCTTCATTTGAAGAATCTGAAGCTACCCCTTCACCAGTTTTGCCCGACATTGTTATGGAAGCCCCACTGAATTCTGTAACTCCTGGTGCTGGTGTTTCAGTTGCGCAACTCAGTTCTTCACCATTAGAAGCTTTTACACCTGTTAATTATGAAAGCCTAAAACTTGAGTCGGAAAACCCCCCACCCTATGAAGACAGCATGAATACAACCTCAAAAGAGGTATCAGTAATAAAAGAAGAAAAGAAGGGGCCTGAATGCATTAGTCCAATTGTTGAAGAAACAGAAGCATCTTATATTTCTATTGCATGTGACTTAATTAAAGAAACAAAACTCTCCACTGAATCTGCTTCAGCAGACTTTACTGATTACTCAGAGATGGCAGTAAAAGAAAATGTTTCACAGCCTATTCCTGACCTTTCTGATCTGATAGAAGACTCTTCACCTGAATCAGAGCCAGTAGATTTATTTAGCGATGACTCAATACCAGAAGTTCCTCAAAAGGAAGATGAGGCTGTGCTGCTTGAAAGAGAAAATATGATGGAAACTTCACCATCATTGGTGATAGAGCATGAAAGTAAGGAAAAACTCAATGCATCACTGCCTACAGTGGGAAAGCCGTATTTGGAGTCTTTTCAGCCTATTCTGGATACCTCAAAAGCAGCCACTGCTCTGTCATCTGAAGTTACTTTTACAGTGGTTAACAAAGAGAAAATTCCTTTGCAAATGGAGGAACTGAATACTGCTGTTTATTCAGATGAAGACTTATTTATTTCTAAGGAACCAAAAATAAGAGAAGCTGAACTCTTTGCTGATTCTTCTCCAATTCAGATTGTAGAAGATTTCTCTATAACAGTCAGCTCAAAAACTGTTCCTCCTGCTAAATTGGCTAAAGAATTTACTGATGTAGAAGTATCACTGAAGGGTGAAAATGGTAATCATCAAGAAGTAGTGAGCTCATCACTTTGCTCAGAATTACCCCATGACCTTTCTCTCAAGAATGTACCTACTAAAGTTGAAGAAAAAATTCATGTTTTGCACAAAGCTCCAGATGGAGTCTCCCAAGACATGCCTGATGGGTCCAAGGGACTCTCGTTGCCTACAGATGTTTCTGTTTTGCCCACTAATGCAGAAATAGGCAGTATAATAGAGCCCAAAGTTATCTTGAAAGAAGCTGAAGAAAAAAAGCCTTCTGTTACAGAAAAAGAGAAAAGATCACCCTCGGCTATATTTTCAGCAGAGCTGAGTAAGACTTCAGGTAATCTTGTAATACTTTGTACTTACTAACCAGCCTTTTTCTCAACTGGCATGTTATGAATTTCCATGTTACATTTCATTACATCCTATCTAATACACTACATTTGTTATGATACTTCCTTGAAATCATGATATCAATTCTTATAATCTTTTCTCTCTAACCCTTCCTCCCTTTTCACCCTGTTTTGGCCACTTCACAAGTTTATTAGTTCATCACTCGATACATATATTCTCAAACTACTAAAACAGAATTTATTGGTTTGTTCATAGTATGGGCAACTTTTTTAGACCAGTTTCTATTATGATTGAGATTAATGTCTTAATTTTGAAAGAAGAAATCTTAATTTATAATATTTTAAGTTGCTTAGAGTGTATATGAATCAGTCAGCAAGTATCTATTAAATGCTTTCTATTATGTGACAAGTTACTCTAGGCTCTGAGGATCCAAGTACAATACATCCTTACAGTGATCTTACTTTCTAATGAGGAAGGCAAGTATGCATGTAAATACAAATAATATATACTTTATAAAGTGAATAAATGCAAATACATACAAAGTATTTAAATACAAGGTAGTTTGAGAGGGGAGGTCACTAGCAGCTTTCAGAATCAGGAAAGATTTCATTCAAAAGACGATGCCTAAGTTGCATCTTAAAGGAAAAGAGAGTGATGGAATGAGATGGAGGTAAAGAGAAAGTCCATTTCAGACAAGTGTCATGAGAGAGAAATAGAGAGAAGTCCAATGTGAGTTGATCACAGAATGTGGGAGATCAAATAAATATGCATTAAGTCTGAAAAGATAGTTTGGGACTATGTTAATGTTAAATAGAGTTTATATTTTATCCTAGAGGCATTTAGGAAGCCACTGCAATTGGTTGAAAATGGAAGTTATGTGGTTAATTCTTTGCTTAAGGAAGCTTCCTTTACAGCAGGATATAGTATGGACTACAGAGGGGTAAGATTTGAGACAGGAAAACCAATCAGGAGATTGTTGTAATAATCTAAGTGAAAATGATAAGGATTGGTTGCAAGAAATGTGGCGAAAATAGAAATAGCAAGATTTGGCAACTTGGTGAGACACATGGGGTGAAGGATTCAAGATTATGAACCTGAAATACTAGGGTTTAGGGCAAAAAGTAATGTTTGGTTTTGGTTATTCTTAAGATGTCTCTGGGAAAATCCAGTTTGAATTTTCTGATAGGCCATTAGTGACAGTGGGACTGAGGCATCAGGGGAAAACACCGAGCATGCACATGCAGATCTGGAAGTTAATATGTGTAAAAATGGTAAAACTTTTGGAATTGATTTAGTTACAAAGAGATACTGTGGAGCAGAAGTTATTAAAAGAAACCTTTTTTTTTGTATCTTAGACTCCTCTGGCAGTCTAAAACCTCTTTTTACAGAATAATGTTTTTGTATGTATAAAGTTAAATAAGATTACATAGGAAACCATTGATATTAAAATGGTTATCAAAATGTTAAAGAAAAAAATTCATGAATCTCCTGAAATCTGCTAGATCATTAGGGAGATAGACCCTAGGTTTTGAGTTCCTGGTATAGAGGGAGAAGAGGGCCCAGGACATTACCTTGTAGAATAACTCCAGTTAGGTGTGATAACCATCTGTTCTATGTTATCCTGATTTAACATTTGCCTTTGTAAGAAAAATAATTATATTTTTAGTCAGTGAATGGATAAATATCCTATTTATCCTATTATGTGCCAGCTACTGAAGTAAACACTAAGGATTTAAAGAAAGATACAAAGACAGTCTTTGCTCTCAAGTATCAGGAACTCTCATAGTGTTGTAAAAGAAGTAGTATGAAAATGTACAAGTAAAATATATATATGCAGGATAAACTGAAAATAATGAACAGAAGGAAGGCATTAGCATTAAGTGGGATAGGCTTCTTGTAAAAAATATAATTTTAACTGGGACTTGAAGGAAGTCAGGAGATGAGGATGAGGGGAGAGGTATTCCATGCATGGGGGCTAGTCAGTGGAAGCACCTCCAGTTTGGAGATGTAGTTCTTATAGGAAAAGCAATAAAAGGAGACCAGTGTTCCTGGATTAGTGTATGTTGCAGAAATGTATGATAAAAGAAGCTTAGAAAAGTAGGAAATGGCCAGACTGGGAAGGGCATCAGATGCCAAAGAGAGGATTTTACATTAGGAAGTTCTAGAGAACCATTGAAGTGTATTGAGATAGATTGTTGTCATCGGTGGTGGTGACAGTCAGATCTTTTAGATTAATGTGACCACTGAGTGGAGCATGGTCTGAAATGAAAAGGGACCCTGGCCTAGCAAATCAACCAGTAGGCTACTGCTATGGCCTGTGATGAGGTGATGAACACCCATAATAGTCTCTTGGTAGTGCCAGGAGGGAAGGGTATGTTTGATTGAATATGGAGAGAGGAAAAAGAATTGAGGATGACATCTAGATTGTGAGCTTGGGTGCCTGGAACGATCTTGGGAACAGGAAAAGTTTGCGCAGGAGAAGAAGATGAGTAGTTTTGGAAATGTAGAGTTTAAGATGTCTGGAATGCATGTAATAGGCAGTTGAAGATTAGGAGAGAGGTGAGGACTGTGTAAGGAGATGTGAGAATTATCAGGTTAGAGATGATCATTGAAACCCGAGGAGCTAAGGAGATCATCAGGAGAAATAATTGGGAGGAGAAGAGAAGATGACTCAGGGCAGAGCCCTCAGGACACCTACTATAATCAGGCCTGGCCTGGAAACTTGGATGGGTTTGGAAATGGAATAAACTTGTATATACAAACTTGTTAAGAATTGTCATCTCTTCATGTGATACCAGAGACATGGCAGAAAAAAAACAAACAAACAAACAAAAAAAAACACTTTCTATATTTAACTTCATGATATAGTGGAAAGAGCACTAAATTTGGAGTTAGTGGAATTAATTATTTTTGAATCCTAACTTATGGGATCTTGGGCAAATCACTTCCTCTCTCCAGACATCAGTTTCCTTATTTCCAAAATCAAGTCAACAGGATTTCTAAGGTGCCAACCCACTTTCAAAGGAATTCTGATTTTGTAGGTGTATTGTGACTAAAGATAGTCAGTTATTAAGCAACAACAGAAAAAGTATTGAACATTACAGAAAAATTCTCCATAAAGAGACTTTTCTATAACGCAGATTTTTTTTTCCTTTTTCATAATTGGTTAACTGATTTTCATTATATCAGTTTTAATGAGATTAAGGAAGGAGACATGTGCTTACTATGTTCCTGATGTATGCCACATATTTCTATATTTCTGTAAGGGCTTTATAGATAATTACCTCACTTGATCCTCGAAACCACCCTGTAAGGTAGGTGCTATTATTATCCCCATCTCACAGATGAGGAAATTGAGGCAATCAAAGGCTAAATAGTTAGAATCATATAACTTGTGTCAGATATAAAATCAGATTTTCCTGAGAGCAGGCACCTTGTTCTATCCTCTTGAGTCCCTGAATGGCATGAAGATAAAGATTGATGAAATCTAATCCCTATTAGAACAAACTGACAGTAGCTTTATTTTAAGATGAAAGACCATATCTTGTTGAAAAATACTATTTTTTGGAATTAGAGATTATTCCCTATATGGCCTTGGACAAGTCACCCTCAAAGCCTCAGATTTTTCAGCTATAAAAGAGACACTTATACTAAATGTTTTACTATAGTCTGTGAGTTCATTGTATTGAATTTATTTCTTCCCCTCTTCCTTTCTCTCTTTAAGCATTGTTAACTAATAGAATGATATTCTTGAAATCTCTTGCTTTTTTGTCCTTCTCTTCAACCAGAAGCCTGGATTAGTCTTTAACGGGTCTGGCTCTCCCTCCACTTTCCTTCTACTCTTTTGCTAATGAATGGTGCTGTTGGAAGTCAGGTAACTGCTGATGAGGAATGCTCCTGTGCTTAAATCAAGGGTTCACAGACCCCTGTGTTTAGATTTAAGTGGGTCTGTAAACATATATGGGAAAAAATTACATCTTTGTATTCCATAACTTCTAACTGAAATTTAACATTATCTTCACTTATGAATAAAGGCAACAAATATTTTTTCTGAGAAGAGGGCCATAGATTTTACTGGACTGACAAATGAGTCAATAACAATAAAACTATGAACCTCTGATTTAAATAGACCTCTATTAGGAACTAGTATAATTCATGTCCCTTTGAATTTTCCTGCTTGTTGACAATGGCAGCCATTTGTATGGGGTAATTTTGTGGTGAAAAAAATATATTCTTAGCCCATAACTCAAGCTTGAGGAATTTTTGTATCATTTGGGGGAAGCAGGTATCAGTCTCCATTATAACCCAGAAATAAGCTTTTTATTAGACATTGTCAGTCTCCAGATAAGAACTTGGAAACAAGGTTTGGGCAAGTTTTAAGTATAACAGGAAATTTCCAGGCATGCCAATTCATTTCCTTTCATGCTCTTTGGGAAATTTTAAGATATTGGTGCTTTCATTGTAGAAAGGATATTTTGTATTTGGGAAATTACTACTAAGTTTTCAAAATTCTGCATAAGAAAAATGAATTGCTAGCTAGGATCTACAACATGGAGCTAACTTGTATAATACATGTAAATGATGTCCTAATGCCTGATATTACTAGGTTGGTTATCTACCTTCCTCATTAAAAGTTTTCTATGGTAACATACAGATTTAGATGTTTAGCACAGTTCTTGGTATATACAAGTTATCTATATATTCAACATCAGCAGGACATCTACATGTAGAAAAAACTAATTGGTCCTGTCAAGATGGACTCAGTAACATCTTGACCTCATTAATATTTTTGTCAAATTAACAAATTACATAAAATAAAATCTACTTGAATGGGAATTTCTTTTATGGGGAATTTTTCTGCAGTACTAAACTTTAATTTTTAAATTTTTGTTAGAAAAAGGTAAAATAATATGACCTGTTTAAAAGCTAAAGCTAGAAATCTACTGAATTTTAGTATTAGGTTTTAGAATTGGTTCTCATTTTCTTTTCTTGTCAGTGAGCAGTTTTTATTGCAGCATTGTAGACTAAGGTGTGATTGGAGAACAAGCTCTGTTCTCATGTTTCCTTGTTTTCCCTCAGGCACATATTGTATACCCATTCTGATGCCTTACCGTCTAGAGGTAACTCATTGTTCTTGAAAACTATACCAGCAGAACTCAGGCTCTGGCAGGGTCTGCCAACAGACTTCGAGGACAGTCCTGGTGACAGACTGTACCTGCTGTTTAAGGACCAATTTAAATACAAGGGAAGCTCTTTACTAGAAAGTTGACTGCTGAGTGATGAATTCCTAAGCCATGATGACTTAAAAAAAAAATGCACTGGCCATTAGTTCTTGACAACCTTATTCTGCTTCCATAGAGATTGTTATATATGGTGGAAGGAATGGGGGCAGAAGGTATAAAGAGTAAATTTTTTGATGATATGCAAACACCAATTTTATTGTTGCTATTCTCATATTCAATCTTTGTCCACTTACCAGTGCTCTCATACTTCACTAGAGAAATCATTCGCATATCAACCTTTATTAGTAAAATGTGAAGAAAAAACATTAGTTGTAGCTAAATGGAACAGTGATTCACAGAGGTGAATAAAGGAATTGTTGGAGTTAGTTTCATTGTTTTCTAAAAGGCAGCATTTTTCCATGGGACATCTTGCCTGGCAGTGCTCATGTTGAGTTTAAGCCAGTGTAATAATTAGTTGCAGCTTTGGTTGCAGAAATTGAAGTAGAGAAATTAAATTGCATAAAGAACTTGAGAGGGTCTTCCTATTTAATCATCATCTACCTTGATACTTGATGATTTAATGTGAAGATGGCCACAGGAAGAGACAGCAAAACATTTTGCAAATTACTTTGGAATTAAATAGAGAGAACATACAAAAATTATTCTTGTCAGAAGATTCATTTTCCTCTCACCCACAGATGAGGAGTTGGAAGCTGAAAATTTTGGCAAATGCTGAATATTACCAGAAAATAAAGGATATTTTAAATAGACAGGAAATAATTTTGAGTTTTGACATCAGTACTCAACTGTCTGTTGGCTCATCATTTAGGAGTCACCTGTCTGCAGTTACCTGTCTTATCCTTGACAAATGCTGGTTAGAATGAAGATCAGAATTAGTTATTGAAGGAGAAAGGATAAATAATAGCTTTATATATAGTACTTTTTACATATTATATATATATATATATTATATTTAGTGCTTTAAGTTTTGCAAAGTACTTTTAGATTGTTTCATTTGATAGAACTATCCTGTGAAGTGATAACTACTGATAGTATCCCTGTTTTAGAGATTAGAACACTGAATAAGTAGCATAGGCGAAATTCACACGATTTATCATATTCCTATTCTTATGTTCTTTGCACTGTACCTTAAGGGCAGCATATTTCAGTAGCTCTGCTTTCTTGTATTTAAACAGTATTGACTTAGAGCATTATCATTTCTTAGATAAACATAAAACCATGTAAAATAGCTATGATAAAACCAAAAGGAGTACAGAAATTGTCTTGGATGTGTCTGTTGATTTCTTTGCCAAAAGGGAAAATATATGTAACAAATTGTTTTAGTAAGTAGACTATTCTGAATAAAATGGAGGAAGATTACTGAAGATTATAAGCAGTGCTGCCTTGTTAAAAGGACAATCAAAGGATATGATAACTAGCAGAAAACTCTGTGTAAGCTCCCACCCCCTCTAGCCTGATAACCTTGATCATTTATTAAGAAAACCAGAAAAACAGATTTCAAAATGCAATAGATTGTGGTATAATCTCATTTTTGGTAATAATCAAGTCATCACATTGAAGTTCCTCTATTGAATGTGTTCTATGATGAACTTAATGGTACACTGGAGTGAATATTGACCTTACCCTTAATGAGAGGAAAGGACTTAGATTTAAATCCCTCCTTAGATGCTAACTAGTGTGATTTAGTTTTTAAATTGTCTTAAAAGGAAAAGGATTTGGAAAAAGAGCACAAATGATATCATTTTAAAAAGGCAGTGGGTAGTGTGGTGTAGTAGAAGTCAGGGACTTGGTCTCTTAAGTATCTGTGAATTTGACCTTGTACTTCACTTTCTTGGATCTTAGTTGTCTGATCTTGAATGAAAAGGTTGACCTGAGGGAGTGGGGTGGGGCAGGCCTCTGAAGATCACCTGTGGATGCAGTTTTTAAATGTAATAGCTATATTTTTATTTATTTCATTATCTTCCAGTTCTACTTTTATCTGGTTTTGCTTCATTGGGGAATGTTAAAGGCAGTATTTGACACCTTTGGCCTAGCTCAAAGTTTTCTGATATAACACTATCCAAATTATGAAGATTTTGAAATATGTATTCAGTAAGCAATTGCTGATAGATTGGTTTTTTGTTAATGTAGTAGAAAAGGTTTTAATTTAATTCTGAGGGAGACAACAGAAGCTATGTGGACTACTGCTGAGCTGGACTCAACTTTTGTTGAATTGTTTCAGTTCTATTTGACTCTTTGTGACGCCATTTGGGGTTTTCTTTGCAAAGATATTGGAGTGGTTTGTCATTTCCTTCTCCAGTTCATTTTATAAATGAGGAAATTAAGGCTAAAAAATGAAGTGATTTGCCCAGTGCCACGTAGAGGTAGTAAATGTCTGAGGCCATATTTGAACTCAGAAAGATTAGTCTTCCTGATTACAGGTCTGACATTCTATCCATTGGCCACTTAGCAGTTGGTTCAACTACTGCCCTTGGCAAATAACTGACCCTTTGACCCTAGGACAAGCTACTTCAGTTATTTGCACTGATCACTTTATTTTGTTTCATTATTCTCCTCAATCTACTTAATCATCGATCCTATACTCATTCATTCAGGATGTCATTGGTTAGCCTCTATTTAATATTGTATCTTTTATTCATATCTGTCTTACTAAATTTTATTTTATTGTTTTAAGGTTTATAGAAGATGCTAATTTTTGGCTTTTTACATTTGTTTATAATTCCTTTATGGTCTCCCACATAATCGATTTCTATAAAAGTGCCATGGGATCCTGGAAAAATATGTACTTTATTATTTTCCCACGTAGAGGTTACTATAGATCCATCACATTTAATTTTTTCAATATTCTGTTCATCTCTTTTTAATCTTTGATTTATTTGACTGAAAGATTAGTCTGCCACTATTTTGTCATCAGTATCTTTTTGCAGTTTATCTAGCTTTAAAAAATGATCCATTAGGCCATTTATTATATTTATTTAATTTTTTTGATAGTCTGTGGTGCCTTTGAGAATAATTTAATTTCCCTTTTGATATTAGTTTTTATGATTGCCTTATCTAGGACTACAGTGCTTCCTTCCAATTAATTTTGGTCCATTTCTTCATTTTCACTCTTGACTGTAAGATTACAGGAAGGTATTGACTTGAAACGATAGAGCAAGATTGTTTTTTTTTTTTTTTAAATTTTTTTATTTTAAGCTTTTTATTTGTATAACATATGTATGGGTAGTTCCCCAACCTTGATCTTTACAAAGCTTTCCAATACAGATTTTACCCCCAGTCCCCTCCCCTCCCCTAGATGGCAGGAAGTCCACTACATGTTAATAATGTTGAAATGCTTGAGAAGTTATGCAAGAAAAATCCTATCTACAAGAAAAAAAAGAATCAGAGAAAGGCAACACAATGCAAGCAAATGTCAATAGAGATCATGAAAATGTTACGTTGTGGTCCATATTTCATGTCCCTCTTTCTGGGTGTATATGGTTTTCTTCAGTGAACAACTGGAACTGGTTTGAGACAATTCTTTATTGCAGAGAGCCATGTCCATCAGAATTGATCATCACGTAATACTGTTGTTGCTGTGCATGATGATCTCCTGGTTCTGCTCGTTTCACTCAGCATCAGTTCATGCAAGTCTCTCCAGGCCTCTCTGAAATCGTCCTGCTGGTCGTTTCTTACAGAACAATAATATTCCATAACATTCATATACCATAATTTATTCAGCCACTCTCCAATTGATGGGCATCCCTTCAGTTTCCAGTTTCTAGCCACTACAAAAAGGGCTGCCACAAACATTCTTGCACATGTGGGTCCCTTTCCCTCCTCTAAGATCTCTTTGGGATATAGGCCCAGTAGAAACACTGCTGGGTCAAAGGGTATGCACAGTTTGACAACCTTTTGAGCATAGCTCCAAATTGCTCTCCAGAATGGTTGGATCCGTTCACAGTTCCACCAACAATGTATTAGTGTCCCAGCCCTCCCACATCCCCTCCAACATTCATCGTTATCTTTTCCTGTCATTTTAGCCAATCTGACAGGTGTGTAGTGGTATCTCAGAGTTGTCTTAATTTGCATTTCTCTGATCAATAGTGATTTGGAGCAACTTTTCATATGACTAGAGATGGTTTTAATTTCATCATCTGAAAATTGTCTGTTCATATCCCTTGACCACTTATCTATTGAAGAGTGGCTTGAATTCTTATATATATGAGACAATTCTCTATATATTTTAGAAATGAGGCCTTTATCAGAACCATTAAATGTAAAAATGATTTCCCAATTAGATGCTTCCCTCCTAATCTTGTCTGCATTTGTTTTGTTTGTACAGAAACTTTTTAACTTAATGTAGTCAAAATTATCCATCTGGTGTTCATTTAGGAGTTCCAAGTCTTCTTTGGACATAAATTTGTTCCACCTCCACAGGTCTGAGAGAGAAACTATATTACGTTCCTCTAACTTGCTTACAAAGTCCCTCTTTATATCTAGATCATGAACCCATCTAGATCTTATCTTGGTATGTGGTGTTAAGTATGGGTCAAACCCTAATTTCTTCCACACTAGTTTCCAATTTTCCCAGCAGTTTTTGCCAAATAGAGAGTATTTATCCCAAAAGCTGTGGTCTTTGGGTTTATCGAACACTAGATTGTTAAGGTTAATGCCTAGGTTGTCCTGATAACCTATCCTGTGCCACTGATCCACTGCTGTATTTCTTATCCAGTACCAAACGGTTTTGATGACCGCTGCTTTATAATATAGTTTTAGATCTGGTACAGCAAGGCCACCTTCATCTGCCTTTTTTTTCATTAATCCCCTTGAAATCCTTGACCTTTTGTTCTTCCAAATGAACTTTGCTACTATTTTTTCTAGATCTGTAAAATAATTTCTTGGGAGTTTGATTGGTATGGCACTAAATAAGTAGATTAGTTTGGGTAGTATTGTCATTTTTATTATGTTCGTAGAGCAAGATTGTTTATCAGAAGTTCCCTATGCTAATAAAATAGTAGTTCTGGTTACTATCTATCGCTGTGTGTATATATATTTTTAATGTTTTGCAGAAAATTGTTAGTTTTAAGGAAATGTATTTTCATCAGACATTTAATTCTTTCACATTTAGCGTTACATTCAATTAAACTTTTGCATTGTAGTTTTCTTTTCCCTTTCTTTAATTCAGCCCTTAGTTTGTGCATATTGTTTTGTTTACCTGGTTCTGGTTTTCCCCCTCCCTCAGTTATCCTGCCGAATCTTAATCTCACATTTCATCTCCAGCCCTGTCTCTTTACGGTTCTGATAAAAGTGTGGTACTTAATCATCTTTGTCTTTTCTCTTTTTGCATTATGTTCTTTCACTGACATTAATTTATAACATTCCTTTCCAAGAACTGTTGCTTTCATGACAATCCGTTTCTTGCTTGTTTTCCTTTTGAGATTATTCCAGAATTTCTTGACAGGAATGTAAGTACTTTTTGAGAGGTAGCATGGAAGACAGTTGAGATTGTTCTGTTACTTGAATCTGATGGGCTCCGCCTGCTCTTTCACTAATTGTCCCTTTATATTTGATATCATGGAATTCTCCTTTTTTAATCTGTATTCTCTTATTTAGCTTTCTGAGCTGTACTCAACCCTAATGTCCTGAACATTTCTTCTTCTCAATTGAGATTACTAAGAAATTGTATTCCAAAAGCATCTACTTTGTATACCTTCTTACTGTTCAGATTATCTTATCCCCTCCTGCCTTAGTAAAATCTGAGCTGCCAGAGCATTAAATTTTTCCTATAAGCCTTAACAAGAAATGAACATTTCTATATACAAAGAATAGAAAAATATATTTTGTAAAAGTAATTGTTTTAAGTATTAAAATTAACAGTAGCAACATTACTTATCTGTGTTCCTTTATAAACTACATTCTTTCCATTTTTAAAAACATTTCAGGGTTCCCCTTTTCTTGCCAATTTGTTAGATGAGAGATGAAACCGCAGAATTATTTTGATTTGTATTTTTTTAAGGAGCTCCTTATATTCTTGCCTATTTACACTTTTCCTTTTCAATGTCTCTCAATTCATGAATTTTTTTTTAATACAGGAAATTTAAGCAAACTAGCAAAAAGATTTCCCTTTCTACCTTTTGTCTCACCCACTTGAAAAACAAATATTTCATTTCTTAGTCTTTCACATGTTTAGCTTGTGTTTAGGCAGTTAGCTTTTTTAAATACACATTGACCTTTGGATTCCTTTTAAGGAATGACTCATTCTCTTCTTTTACTGAATCCCCAGTTATTTTCTTTGATTACAATGGGGTTTACTGGATTTTTTTTCCCTGAGGCAATTGGTGTTAAGTTTATTGGATTTTTAAGCACCTAAACTGCTTAAATTTTCAAATCATCTTTTGGTTTTGTTCAATTAAATTTACTTCTTCCTCTGCCATTTTACATTCAATTTTTATTCTTTTTTTCAGAATATTGTTTTGAAGTCTATCTTTTATACTAAATTTATGTAACTTTTTAATTGACCTCTTACTCAAGAAGTCTCATTTCTTTGATATTCACTAAATTCTTTGCTCTTATAAAACATTTAGGCAGTTCTAGGATTTGTTTCACTGTTGTTTCAGGGGGCTTTGCAGAATTTGTTTTAGTACTTTCATCTTTCTTAGAGGAGGATACTTTTACTTCAGAGTACTCATTCATTCTTTTTCTTGTTCTTTTCTCCTTGGCTTTTATATTTATTAGCCATTACTACCTTTTTCCACATTGTCCTTGCTATAATCATATTTCTTATTGCCAGTCATTGCCAATGAACACAGTGCTCTTAGGCCACCTTCCTAGCCCTTGCTGCCGCCTTCTGTGTTCTCTCCCACCCGCTGTAGTTGGATGATATCTGTGATCTTCAGTAACAGGTTCCATTTGGGATACTGTTTGAGGGAGACTGAAGGCCATTAGAGTTGAACCTATTCATCTTTACATATCCATCTTTTTTGGCTCTACCTTTCTTTCTGTGCCTGATTCTCTCTGTATGACCCTTGTTGTCTTGTTATGAATGGATTTCGGGAAAGGTTCCCCTCAGGATGCTTCTGAGGGGGAAGCCCAAAAAGCCATCTTTCTCTCATGTCTTATGCTGAGTAGCTTTTTCTTTGTGGTTAGTTCTTTTTTCCTTTTCATTTCTTAGCAATTTTTGTTGTTGGCCCTTTTCTTTTTTTTTTTTCCGATGGGGAAGGACAATTCCTGTCCTAGGTTACCTTCCTCTACTATCAAGAAATTAGATGGAAATATCTAAAAGTAGATAAATCGACAATTGAAGATACTAAGTGATTTTTGGCATATTTTCCCCCAGTAAGTAGTACAGTATGAATTACATGAATTGAACAGTTTGTTGAAATAAAAAATAGGAAAACTTGATATTTATGTAACTATCCCTCTGCATTACCTGGCAGAAGCAGTTTTCTCCCATACATATATACATTTATTTATTTATACATACATATACATATACATATATATATACATATACACACATACATATACATATATACATATACATACGTATATACATATATATATATGTGTATATATATATATATATATATATATATACACATATATATATATTTTTTCTTTCCTTTTCTTAACCTGTTCGGCACCATGTATTTGTTCCATAGAACCAATAGAAATACAAAAGTCCTGGAAAGAGTTTTAACTCATCTCTGTGGCTTGCTCTAGAAGATAGGTTTTGGTGCCATCTAGTGTCTAAGATAGAAAACTTCTTGTGAAATGCTGTCAGTACTGACCAAATTAAAAAAAAAAAAATTCCCAGAAAAGATTTATATTTTTCTTAAAAAAAATATTTGACTTCTAGGATTTGGGACTGGAAATGACTTTCAAGGTTATCTAATTGAATCCTCCTTGTTTTGCAGTTTTAGAAACAAGGACAGATAAACTTAAGTGATTTGTCCTCCTAAATGCAACTAGGATTAGAATTAAGGTCTTTTGACTCAAATCTGAGTGCTATATTCTCTGCATAATCCTACTTATATTTTACTTCATTTAGCAAATACCAACAAATAATAATTCTAAAATATCTAATTTTAAACATAGAACAACTTGTATTTCAGATTGAGAATTGAGTAATTTTTATATTATGTATTTGTATACTCTCATATATTAAAAATATGAAGTAAATGCTTTTTAGAAGTTTACTTTAGATTATTATAGAACTAATATTCAATTTTTATCTTATTAAATACTTTTAAATTTGGTAACTGTATATATCAATGTTGATACTTTGCTTTTTTTTTTTTTTTTTTTTGGCTGAGGCAATTGGGGTTAAGTGACTTCCCCCCGGGTCACACAGCCAGGAAATGAGACCAAATTTGAACTCAGGTCCTCCTGACTTCAGGGCCGGTGCTCTATTTACTGCTAGCTGCCTCTACTTTGCATATTTTTTATGTGAAGTTATTCGTATGTTACAATTTGGTCAAATTTTATTTTTAGCTATTATCTTAAACCAAGAATAGCTTTAGTTGAAAAATTTAAAATATATTACATAAAACCATAGGTTTAGAACTGGAAGTTGTTATCAAATGACCCACCTTCTTTCATTCCCAATTTTACAAGTAAGTTAAAACCCAGTTACTCTGGTAGTAAAGCAGCAGGAGTAGACCTGTGTCTCTCTCCAGTACATAACATTTCGATACTGCTTTCTCTCCATTCTGTAGTCAAAGCTGAAGTTTTCTAATTCTGCCTATAGAGGGTGCTATATGACTGCATATAATTTTTTTTTTTTTTTTAAGTTTCAGTAATAAGGATATAACAATTGAACGTTTCTGTTTAGTTCCTTAAAAATAACTTGAAGATGCATTTTTAAAAATTCCATGAAGGAGTGTGGTTTTTCTTTTTAGATTCACATTTGTGGTTTCTTCATTGTAGGGTACCAGTTTTTAAATTCTCTAAAGGTATTTAAGATTCTTTTAACCTCTTAAAAATTATTGAAGTATCTTTACCCTCTCCCCCAGCCAAAGAGCCTTTGTCTATTTGAGTTATATCTGTTGACATTTTAACATAATTATAAAAATAATTTTTATCTTGTGGATCCCTGAAATAATCTAGGAGAGCAAAGCTGTGTGAATAGTCTGTGTAAATAATTAATGAGCTTTTTATATATTTCGTAAAATTCTTAATGATGATATATTGAATTTTTTAATTCATTAATTCACTTTCTCTAGTAATCTCTTGATTTTGAAATTAGATACCTATGGAAATCTTCTAGTATATTACCCTTAGAACTGATTTTAAAAAGCTCTCTCCTGGGTCTCACAAGTTCTTTAAAAATCTCCTTAGAATAAAACCAATATAAATGTAACAAATGTAAGTTATATTTTTTTTTTAAAAATTGTTGCCAGGGATGTTTGTGAGGATAGAAACTCTTGGTCATTGATAAAAGAAAATTGAAAAAATAAAAGATTCAGATACTTGCAAAATAGAAATTGGGAAAAATACTTTATATCATTTCATTTGATCCTCACAATCCCTGGAAGTAGATATTACAGCTTTTCATGTTTTCATTCTACTGCTTAAGAAACTGAATCTCGGAGTACTTTTATGGTTTAGTACTGATCGTTTTCCTAGGAAGTTTCACAGATAATATTTTCCATATATCCCAGATATCTCCTCGGAATTTGTTCATATTGTCCCAAAATTCTTTAGAGGGAAGCAGTTTCAAACTGATATACCCATTCTGTCTAACTTCATTAATCCAATACTAAAACACTGTTAAGGGAAAATTAGAGGAAATCTGTAGTTCCAAAGGAACAGTGTTTTTGTGCATGTTATCAGTATCAAGGAATAGACCCAAGGAATATGTATACTTGCAGCCATATGATATGGGCAAATGATGTTACAAGGAGATTTCATAATGATTTTCTTGGGTTTTAATTTTTCTCTTCCAGTGTACTTTCAATATAGCACATCTAGAACTCCAAACTAACATTTTAAAACCTCATTGTGCTCTCTAACTAAAATTGTTAATGTGTGTATTGAAAGTTAGGTTGCCTATACCAGTGATGTCAAACTCATTAGCAACCAGTGGCCAATAACTTCTTTTTGAACAAGATTAAATGTAATGTGCCAGATTAAATTAAATGCACCAGTTTAAAATGTAGTTGATAAATATTTGACAAAATAAAAATACAGCACAACAAAGGATTTTTATTTGAGTTTGCCACCACTGGTATACAGGTACACAGGTTGGTTAGGATGATTATTGTGGAAAAATTTTCTTTTAATAGAAGTTATATAAATGATTCTTTGCATGAAATATTCTTTTCCTTAAGAATGAGTTAGGTAATGTTAATAATTCTTGCTTATATAACATTTTTAAGGTTTGGGTAGTGTTATTTCTCAAAACAACCCTATGAGGTAAATACTTATCCCCAGGTGAAGAAATGAAGCCTCTAAAAGTTTTGATACCTGGTGGTGATAGCCACTTTGCCAAAGGTTGTAGTGGGATCTGGGTCTTGTAACTCCCAAGTTCAAGGTTTTTTTGTTTTTCTTTTATCCTGTGACAGAAGGATTGCTTTTTAAAAAACCTCTTTCAAAGAGGTGTTGGGGGTGGAATGTGTAGTCCTTTGAAAGCCTCTTTAAAAGAGGCTTTCCTGGGGCGAAGGAAAGTAAGGTTCCCTAGTTCGGAGTGGAGGCAGCTCTTCCCAGACTGAAAATTGCAGGGCAAGGCCCAACTTGAATTGAGTTGCCTCATCTGGGAGGCCATCTTTGTGCCAATGAAGTACTAAGTTTGGCCCCTAAAGATCTGTAAATTGATTTAGAATGACATAAACAGAACCAGAAAAATAATACACCTAGTGACTGAAACAGTGCAGATAGGAGAACCATGGGGAAAAATTATGTGATAATAATGACTATACTGTGAACTGCCCAAGACCTTCCTCTGATTTCAGAGGTGAAGGATTATTGTATAAACTTCCAGACTCTGTGGTGGTTATTATGCTTTGATGTACTTTTTTTCCCTTTTCTAACATTTGTTGCAAGATATAGTTCATGAGACATATTTAGAAATGAATGTGATGTTAAAACAATATCAATAAAGATAATTTTTTAAAAGCAGCTCAGCAACCATTAAAAAGTATTAGGAATTTTGGTTGTACAGGAGGCTTGCTTCAATGTTTTTTATATTTTATAAATTTTTTAATACATTTTATAAATTAGATGCAGAATATCAGAGGTTCAGATTGGATCCTGATATTTTCCCTCTCCCTCCCCCCCAAAAAATTTTTAAGAGTAGGGCTGTCTTGAAGGTTTAAATTTGAGAGCTCCTAAGTATATGTTTAAGTAATAATTCTTAAAGTGAGGATGCAATAAATGAAATAAAATGTATGTGTTTTATTTTATTGGAGGTGAAACAATCTCTTAAAATTGTTTTCCATTATTTTTATTTGGTAGAGATGGGAAAAGCAAATGAGTCATTGGTTATTTGTCACATCTGATATTTAAGGATTTTTCAGCCCACATAATGCTAGGAAGTTCCAGTTTCTTTATAAGATTACTGAGTGTTGTGGCTTAACAAAAATGAACTTTCAATCATAGATCATTTCATGCAACACTCATTTCATGTATTTCTTTTAATTAGTTTATGATTAATAAAGGATAAATCTTAATTTTAAGTGTTTGGTCTTTTGGTCAGTGTGCTTTTAAAAAAGTAATTAACTATGTATGACAGAAGCTTATGTGATAGTATATTCCTCAGTGGGGTAAAAGTATTCTGTTGATTTAATGAAATTGAATTTATCTAATTTAAAAATTTTGACATAGTTTTAAAAGGTTTGTGTTTAAGTTTTTTTTTTTTAATTACAACTTTATTTTTTTTTTGTTTGTTTGTTTTTTTTTTGTTTTTTGCTGAGGCACTTGGGGTTAAGTGACTTGCCCAGTCACACAGCTAGGACAGGTCTGAGGCGTGGATTTGAACTCAGGTCCTCCTGACTTCAGGGCTGGTGCTGTATCCACTGTGCCACCTAGCTGCCCCTGTGTTTAAGTTTTAATTGTTCTACAATAAATCTTTATATGTGGTTCTTATAGAAATTTCCAGATATTACTAAAAGGATTTTTAGAATGTGAATTTTCCTTTCCTCAGTAAATAGTCATTGAATAAATCAAATACTTTTTTTTTTTTTTTAGGACATTTGTATTATATCATGATAACTGTACAGAGAATATGTTCTCATAAATGCCATCCATTTTTTTTTTTAATAAAGGACAAAATGACCAGGTCTGAAATGTGATTAAAAGAATTCTGGTTCTAAGATGTGTCAAAATAATAAAAGCATTTCTCTATTTAAGTTATTCAAAATTTCTTGATTCTGTGAATAGCTTCTCAGATATATTTTACATTACATGCTAAATGTTTAGCTATAATAAATTTCAAGTAAGAAGAACTCTGCATTCTTTACAGGTTTGAAATTAAACTCTGATCTTTCTTTGGACTAGCCCATTTTAATTGCATAAAATACAATCTTTGTGATAATCAGTATAGTTGGAACTGATCCTGAATACCAGTATCATAATGTCATAATCTGACAAAAAAAATTACCCAGACATAACATGTATTTCAATGCTGACAGTAGCATTTTTGCATTTGGGAAAATGTAGACTGATGGTCAGCCTCACTCCACAAATAGGTTCTTTTTGGTCTGAGCAAGGAGCAAAGGGTTAGAACAATAAGCAGATTGAATGCAGGAATTAGTGCTGAGGTATTAGTAGCCTAGTTACAGATTGCACTGCGTCAGTCTGCTCCACACCCAGAAGACGTCAGGTGACTAAAGTCCTGCAGTAGTTGTGCAGCACATAAGACTGCAGACCTCTGTTGATGAAACTGATGTTTCCTGTCTCAGGCAGTAGATTTTTCTTTTTGCAGCTTTTCTGTTGGTATGCATAATTGATATTACCAGCTGTTGGCTAGATCTTTTGGGGAGCCATGGACAGCCAGCCGAAAAATTGGAAGAACAAGGGTAAATCAGCTTTAAAATTTCCTTTTCTTATGCTTTTGTATGTGACCAGCCATGTTGTTTGGGGTTGGGGGGGGGAGTGTTACAGCTTGCAGGTTAGATTTTTCGATTGAGAATGAAACTGAAAAGATTTGAATTTTATAATCAAATAGGCTTTTAGGAAAAGATTAGAACTTAATAACCATGCAGTATATTTTCATAGCTTTTATGTTTGCTATAAAATGGCTTGTTCTAAATATTTTATTGGCATTTTCTTGAGATTATTGCTTTAACCTTGTACTGTTTGATCAGTGCAGTTCTAAACTGATTTATTCGCTTTCCTGGTAACTTATCTTTGAATTTTGGTAAATATTTATATTTCTTAATTAAATATACTATTGAAATTCTTTTGGTCTGTGCCATTTACACTGTTCTCATTTTCCTTTGATATTTTAGATGTAAGCAGTGTTGTTACTAAATCCCTTCTAATCAGATTATAATTGTGTTTCAAAACTTTAAAAATGATTGGCAAGAGCTATTTAAAATAGATGTCTAGGCTTGATTCATTAACCTTTGTCCTTGTAATAACCAATCAGTGATCTCTATCCCTTTTCCTCCCCTCCTAAGCTCCAGACCCCTTTAAGTTTCAGTGGATCATTGTGTAAGAATTTAACCCCTATAAGATTTTACATTTGTTTTTAAGATTTTAAGTTCATTTACTAAAATGCTGTTTAAAGGAAAAAGCTGAAAATAATAGGCCTTAAGCTTTTCTCTCAAAAATTGATGTTATTTAAAGAAGGCATTGCAAAATGCCCTCTCAGAATTTTAATTGTCTAATTTTTGAGTTATGTTATATTAAAAATTATCAAAATATATAAACATACAATAAGGAATCATTAAGGTTTTGCAAGTATTATAAGCTGTCCCCAAGAATAAAATAGCTTAAATACTGGCACAGTAGAGTTTAAGGTGATTGGGTATATATAATAGGAAATTATGGAGAACTAATAGCATTCAATAAAAAATTTCTTGATTCACTTTGGTAAAAAAAGAAAATGTGGGAGGAATATGGTAGGTGTGAATTCATATTCATATATAAAATTGAATTTTAGGAATAAAAAAACAATTGAACTATGAGGAGATATACCTTTTTTATTAATTTAATGTTAAAAGGAATAGTTTACCATTTAATGAGGTGGCCTTTACCAATGAGAAATGTTCATGGATATCATGTTGATGAATTTTTGGTGGAGATAGCATGTTTAGGAATATCTTTGTGGAAACTCCCTGCCCTGATGAAGAGCTCTCTCAGAGAGTGGCCTGGGGACACTGGGTGTTTAAGAGACTCACCTCACCCATGGTCAATAGGTTATCATGTATCAAATGAAGGAACTATTAGAACCAGGTCTTCCTGTCTCTAATATAGCCTTCTACTTAGTCACACATTCTCAGGAATGGTGGTAGTGACTATAATAAATAAGTTGGTTCCTCCCCATTCCCAGGTGACATTTAGTTCTAGTTAGTAAAGTATGTAATACTGCCATATTAATTTGTAACACCAAATAAATAATTCAGAGTAAATGACCGCATCATCTTTCAATATTTAATAACTTTGTACATTTTTAGATTATATCTGTTAAAAACTTTTTCTGAATCTGAGACACTGATAAGGCCAGAGTAAACCTTGGAAGATTTGAAATTGATTTTGAATTCTTCATGATTTGTGCCAAATCAGACCTTTAACTTCTTTTGGATTGATTTGTAGGCAAACCTCTCTTGGGCTTTGGGTATTTCTTTGTAAGATTCATGGTGAGAATATATTCATTCTTAATGCATCTCAAGCCTTGAGACCCCTCAATCCAAATAAAAAGTATTACTATTGTTTTATGTTTTAGAGAGATTGGCACAATCATAGGAAGCACTTACCTTGTGGGAAGAGCCTAAAAAGTATAAGCCTATCTTTTTTTTTTTTTTTTTTTTCTGACTTGATCATCATTGCAGTGGTATTATACTTGATAGATCTTAGAGCTTGAAATGTAGAAGAGCTATTTCAAAAATTTAGTCGTTCCTCCTTCCCCCATAGACCTATTAGATTTTTAATTTTAAGGAAATTTGGGTCATTGTTGCCAAAGTTTCAAAGAAAGGCCTTGAGAGTATGTATTTTATTAATTTGTATTTATAATCTTAGCTCTTGGATTTTCATTCCTTTTTGAATGACTCAGACCTTATTTCTGAATTGAATTACCTGATCTTCAAAACTATGACAATTTAGCCGAAATATCAATGATAGGTAAAATCTACATAGCTATTATTTTAATCTGTAGATGATGGTTTATTAGGGGCTATGAAATGCAATATGTGCTTAGGGATACAAAAAAAGTATAAGAAATGATTCTTCTTAAGGGTATGATTTAGTGGGGGAAAATGACATCTATATGAAGATAAGTAGCAATACAGGATAGTATTTGATAAATGCCAAATGAATGGTTCAGTCATTAAAGTGCTATGGGAGTTCTAAGAAGTTGGGACTCTAACTGGGCAATGAGAGATGAGGTAGGAATCAGAAAGAAAGATAAAGGAAGTATTCCGGATTTGTGTGAGGAGGGAGAAAAGAGGAATTACCTGGCTTTACCAGGCTAATTTTGTTCAAGAATATTGGGAAATTAGATTGATATTGTAGAATGGAAAGAGCACTGGCCTGGGAGTCAAGTCTTGGATAGGTAGGTTTTGGAAAAGGAAGGAACAGATGATGAAGGTGAGACCCAGAAATGACAAAAGTTTCTCGGCCCTGAATGACTGTTATAAAAACAAAAGTGTCACCAAACTTTTCTGTCTCCTGTGGACAGTAGCTCGCCTCTCCCCACACTAATCTGTTCTCTGTTTAACCACCAAAATGATTTTCCTAAAGCTTAGGTCTGCCTGTGTCATGCTTCCCCTTCTCCCACCCCACAATTCAGTAAGCTCCAGTGGCTCCCCATTGCCTCCAGGATCAAAACTGAAGGTTGGGCATTTAGTGTCCTTCCAAGATTCTTCAGTCCAGTGACAGTGGTCTCTTAGCTGGTCCATCTTTGAGGTCCGGGCTTTTTCTCTGGCTCCCTTGCATGCCTGAATGCTCTCCCTTATTGTCTCCACCTGCTGGCTTCCTGTAAGTTCCACCTAAAAGCCTAACTTCTCTAGGGAGCTTTTGCCAATCCCTCTTAATTTTAATACTTTCCCTCTTGGTTATTTTCCATTTTTATTGAAAATAGCATATTTGTACCTTTGTTTGCACATTGTCTTCCCCATTAGATTGCAAACTTGGTGAGGGCAAGGACTATCTTCTGGTTTTTTATTTCCAGAGTTTAGCATAGTACTTACCCTGTAGTAGGTGTTTAATAAATATTTACTAATTGATTGATTATGAAAGCTAGTTTCTGAAACTGGTTTTAGAGGAGTAAAGATGAAGTTAATTTTAGTTTATTGAGGTTAAGGTACAATGTGTTATCTGAGTGAAAATTATCCACCAGGGAAGTGTAAAGATGGGACTCAAAGTTACTAACACAGGGTGTGGGAGCCAAGAAGTCCTGGGTTCAAATCTCTTCTCAAACACTGCTTTTTGTGTGATCTTGGGCAAGCCATTCATCCTGTCTCAGTTTTCTCACTTGTCTTAAAAGAGTGGGGTTAATAATAGCAAAAGCACTCATCTCCCAGGGTTGTGTGGAGTTTTGCAAACTTTAAAGTGCTTTGTAAATGCTGGCTAGTAGTAGTGCTGGTTCTGTGGCTGGCCATGCTGATAAGTAATAAAGATTAGCAATTTCTTGCAGATTATTGTTGAAACCATAGAATTTTTAAGGCTTAAAAAATGAATCTTGGGGAACGCCCACGTTTGATCAGCAACTGGAGGAAGTAGAGCTATTAAAGGGATGTTAGGTTGATGAGAGAAGAGTAGGAGTACCACATGTACCAAGGAAGAAGAATTTCACGAAGGAGGAATGAACATCTGTTCAAAACATAAAATTCAGATTAACAAGAATAAAGAATATATTCAAGAATTATAATAAGAATAAAGACTGAGATAAATAGATTTTGGACAAAACAATTTTTTGGTAGCTGCTGAGTAGAGTTTGAGTAGCGGTGGCCACAGGGATGCTTTTTAAAACATCAGTTTTATATTGACGTGCCTTGAAACAAGTATATTTTCAGTGAATTCTCCCTAAAACCCACTTCTCAAGCAGGGAGTCCTAGGTGGCTCTTAGTGAAAACTACTGTATTGAAACTCAGAGGCTCTTTTGTATACACATGTGTCCTCTGCATGTATTTGTGCCCACACAAATGACTATGAAGCTCATCCAAATAGGGTCAAGGTTGTACTTGTGGTTGCATTATTTTTTTCCCTGTTGGAAGGGAATACTTAAGTAGGGAATATTTACTCATGGGGAATATCCCTCCTCCTCTGCAAAGAAAGGGAGATGTGTTTTCTTTCTCTTTTGGGAGGCAAGCTTGGTCTTTAGATTTAACAATATTCTGTTTTGTTTTTCTTTTCATTTATAGTGTTGTCCTTGTATATCTTGTGTTCCTGGTTCTACTTAATTTGTTTTGTATCAATTCTTTTCTTATTTTTTTCTGTTTGCTTTGTATTCATTATTTTCTTCTACAAGAATATGGTTGCATTCTTGTGTCACAATTTAACCCTTCTCTAATTATTTTAACCCCCTCATTTTGTAGATGAGGAAACTAAATTTCTGAGAAGTAAAATAGCTTTTGTGGTATAATATAAGGGATGATTTGGAATCCAGATCTTTAATTCTGCTGTTCTCTTACCACCATGCTCTACTTGGTTAATTGACTTCTTATTTTCAGAGACGGAAGTATTTTTATTTTGCTCTATTTCTGCTTGAACTTAAATAGCAAGATTTTTAGAAATTTTTATAATTTAGAAATTTTAGAAATCAAAATTGTTTTTGTGTGTGTGTGTGTGTGAAAGAGAGAGAGAGAGAGAGAGAGAGAGAGAGAGAGAGAGAGAGAGAGAGATTTTTTTCCATCTGCATTGAATGGGATGAGTATATGATCCCAGTGGGGAAGAGGCAGGTTTGACAGCTTCTGTTCAGCTGTGTTCCAAGGTCACACTAAAATCCTTTGCTACTTCCCAGGCCAAGAGTGTAATTCTTATCCATCTTTAAGGATTAATTACACTCCTGGCTTTGGAAAGAACATTTAGTTGGAGTATGGAATTCAGACTGTCTTTTGGGTGTCCCTGGGCTCTTCTTTCATTCCCTTACCCCCTGTGCTATACCCCCACTAGGATTTGGATAAAGGGGAAAGAGTTTTTGTATGAGGAACAACAGCTCTATATAGACTTGTACTTTGATCATAAGTTTAATTGTGTTGCTGCTTGGGGACACATTGCCCCTCTTCCTCTCTGTTCCATCTAGAATGCTGAGCCGAGGTCAAAGTACATGACTGCTGCATTGTCCTGCAATATAATATTAAAAATGTTGTAGATAATATCCAATATATACATCAAGAGGTGAATAGAGTGAATAAAACTTGGATATGTGTTTTTTGGATTTTGGTGTTGGCTTTTTTTGGGAGGGAGGTAGGGAACTCTCTTTTCTAATGTAGATCTCATTCTGTACATGACTTATAGATAAGTCCTAGGGAATTGTTTCAGACTTACCAAGGTTGTGATTTATTTAGAATCACACAATAGTGTTTGAGGTAGTATTTGAATCCTTATTTTCTTGATGGCAAACCTAGAACTTTTATAGGCGTTACATGCTTAGAA
Source organism: Myrmecobius fasciatus (assembly GCA_023553655.1). NCBI lineage: Eukaryota > Metazoa > Chordata > Mammalia > Dasyuromorphia > Myrmecobiidae > Myrmecobius > Myrmecobius fasciatus. The sequence continues at coordinate 127,140 of JAJPUD010003235.1, read as the reverse complement.
GTTTAAAAACAGGTGCCTTTCCTTCTCTAGAGTACTAACAACCTCTGTTAAGTGTGTGCACAATCTAACATGTTTTTATTTCCTTGTTTTTAATCAGTATTTTTAGGAGAGGTTCTCTACCAGTTCAAGAAGTCCTGTTACTAGTTGTTGTTAAATAGAATATCAGTGTCTTTGCAGATCAAAATGGGAAAATGCTTTTGTTGAAAAAATGTTTTCATATTTGTATGACAGCTACCTTTAAAAAAGAAAATTGTTGAAATTTGTATCTGGGCTAAGGAATTGTGGACTCATTAAAGTATCTAAGCCACATGATAGGTTTAGAAAAATGCAAAGTTTTGCACTAAGCCCTGGGACTAGGAAGAGAAAAGCACACTTGTTCTCAAATTTGTGATGCTACTACTCCTTGTCTAAATTGACTGTTTAACCATTTCTTAATAGATATTTGAATAGAACCACTAGAAAGTGAAATCTTGAATTACTTTATACCCTTTTATTGTTACCTTTTTGTAAAATGAAGCTGGAAAATAATAGGTAAGGAAGAAATAAAAGGGAAAAATGAGCCAACTTTTTTTTTTTTAGTGAAATAACAATACATTAAATTTTAATTGAGGTAAAAGTTGATGGGACTCTTCTCTTTTATTTAGAGAACTGTGACCACTATAAATGAAGAAAAGGAATTTTGTTTTACTGTACTATATTGTAGCTTCATCTAATAATGTTGCCCCTGAATTGATGTTCATTTATAAATGTAAATTAAAACAGTTATTAGGGTGTTTTGAAAATTAGAAGTGGGAAATTGATATTAGGTAATTCTAATATGCATTTTCCTTAGAAGAATGGTGAGTAGTATGTTTGAGAAGTGCCTATAAAGTACTGTAACACAAGTCATGTGTTGTACCCTAGTGACATCAGTGATCACAGATAAAAGTTTTAGCTATAAGACAAGATTAAATAAAAGAATTAGACAATTATGTGGTGAAGTTGTGAACTATAAATTATTTTCATTCAATCACTTGTTATGAATTTGCTCTAACTTCTGGTAAGCAATGATTTTATTTAAAAAAAAGTTCTGTTTTCTGTAGAATATCCTTTTTATAATGGCACTTAGTTATTTTCACAAGTAATCTCTTTCTGGGGATGCTGTGTGTTTTTGTTTTTGTTGTTTTTTGTTTTTGCTTTGGCAATTGGGGTTAAGTGACTTGCTCAGGGTCACACAGCTAGGAAGTGTCTGAAATTAGATTTGAACTCAGGTCTTCCTGACTTCAGGGCTGGTGCTCTAACCACTGCACCACTTAGCTGCCCTGATGCTGTGTGTTTTAGTGGGAAAATTGCTCAGGAAATATCTGGGTTTAAATCCTGTCTCAGATACTGAGCCTTTTACTTTACTCACCTGGGGAGGGATAGTAATACTTGTAATTCTTCCCCTTTATGCCATTGGTATATTCCCCCTTTTTTCCCCTTTATGCCATTGGTATATTCTGTTCCCTCATATATCTTGAGAATCAATCTCTCCATGGCTTCACAATTGTGTTAACCTCCAGTAGTGATCTTCTCTTTATTACTAATAAAGTTGGTGATAAAGTTGATAATCCAATGGTGTCACTCAAATAGACGTGGGGTTCCATTAATCTGGATGAAAAGATCCCTGTAGGCCTCCTATTGATTTAATTTTTAAATGTAATATCTATATCTTGTTACATTTTTATCTATTCTGTTAAAAAATCCCCAATTATGTTTTGTTTTTATTTTTATTTTTTTGCTTTTTTGTTGAGGCAATTGGGGTTAAGTAACTTGCCCAGGGTCACACAGCCAGGAAGTGTTAAGTGTCTGAGGCCATATTTGAACTCAGGTCTTCCTGATTTTAGGGCTGGTACTGTGCCACCTAGCTGCCCCCCCAATTATGTTTTAACTTGGTTTTGGACAACACTCAGGAGGAACACAGAGTGCCCTCTTGTGTCTTCCCCTCCCAACTTTTCTACCTTCTTTTGTATTTTCTCCTCCTTTAGACTATAAGTTTCTTGATGGTAGTCTTTTTATTAATTTTTCATATTGTTAATTGTATCCTCTGCTTAATATAGTACCTGGTATTTAATAAGTATTATTGGATTATTTTGGGGGTTTTTTGGCTTTACAAATAAGTAAGTAAAATATTTGTTGAATAAATTTTTTTTTTTTTTAAAGCTATTTGACTTCTTGGCTTAACTTAAAGGGAGAGAGATGAATGGTCACAAAGGTGAATGAGTTCAGTGCAGAGTTTGTGTTGAAGAAGGATTCCTAATGGATGATGAACAAAAACTCCAAATGTTTCTGTTACAGATAACATTTTGGTGGTTGCCTACAATACTAGATCATTTCAGAGACTTCTAACCTAGCCATCTGTATTTTGGGGTGGGAATGTATGGATGATGTCTCTTGCCCAAATTGTGATACATTGTTAAGTGGACCAACTGTGATGCTTTTCCATCTATACAAATGGACAAGGAGTTGGGCCCAGAATTAAATAGAAAGAGAGTAGGTTAGATTGCTGAATTGCAAAGACCTTTAAATAATGCAAACAACAATTCATAATTTTTATTATTCCATTTCATTGTTAGTTTTGTATACTACATATTTTTGGTTCTGATTCATTGTTTCATTTTATGTAAGTTCTCAGTGCTTTTCTGGATTCTTCCCATTTGTCATTCTTATATTGCATTTATTACATTATGTTCATGGGCCACCGTTTAATTGGTTCCTACTTGATAGACTTCTATTTTTGTTGTACTACCACACACAGAAAATACTGCTATGAATATTTTCCAGACTGCTTTTAATTAGAAAAACTCTTCAACACATGAGCAAAGGTAGGTGGAAGAATGCTTGATGCAAAATGAATTCTACCTGAGGCATGGTGTTAAGACTTTAAGCATTACATCTTTAAGTAATGAGAGATTTCATTATTTATAATTTCTTTAACTTTTCCTTTTGAGACATGCACTTTGGGGAGGGTATATTGATGCTTAAGTATTTTTAGGATGAAACTTAAATATAACTTGACAATTAATGAAAGCAAAAGCTTCAATAAGTTACTGATTTGAAACAATATAATTGGATGACTTTTACATTTAAGGAGTGCTTATTACTGGAACTATTTTTAGTTATGCCAGATGACAGTTTGTGATTACCAGATGTAGGCAGCTGCTACTTACTCTAAAATGGTCCAGGAAAACTTATTTTGAAGAAAAGATTTCAGTGCAATGAGTACTTTAAATGCTATACTATTTGCTTTCAAAAAGATTTTGCTCCTTATATACATTACTTATCAGATTCACACATTTATAATTTGCTCATTTTTTCCTTTGAAAAATGTCATTTAAATAAGTAGTATCTACTTAAAACCTTCAGCAAGCATCATATGTAATGGAGTCAAACTAGAACCATTCCCAATAAGATCAGGAGTGAAACAAGGCTGCCCACTGTCACCATTACTATTTAATATTGTATTAGAAATGTTAGCTTTAGCAATAAGAGAAGAAAAAGAGATAAAAGGAATCAGAGTAGGTAGTGAAGAAACCAAATTATCACTCTTTGCAGATGACATGATGGTATACTTAGAGAATCCTAGAGACTCAACTAAAAAACTACTAGAAACAATTCACACCTTTAGCAAAGTGGCAGGATACAAAATAAATCCACATAAATCATCAGCATTTTTATATATTACCAATAAAGTTCAGCAGCAAGAGATACAAAAAGAAATTCCATTCAAAATAACTGTTGATAGTATAAAATATTTGGGAATTTATCTGCCAAGGGATAGTCAGGAACTATATGAACTAAATTACAAAACACTTTCCACACAAATCAAATCAGACCTAGTCAATTGGAAAAACTTAAAATGCTCATGGGTAGGACGAGCGAATATAATAAAAATGACAATACTACCCAAACTAATTTACTTATTTAGTGCCATACCAATCAAACTCCCAAGAAATTATCTTACAGATCTAGAAAAAATAGTAGCAAAGTTCATTTGGAAAAACAAAAGGTCTAGAATTTCAAGGGGATTAATGAAAAAAAAGGCTGAAGATGGTGGACTTGCTGTACCAGATCTAAAACTATATTATAAAGCAGCGGTCATCAAAACCATTTGGTACTGGCTAAGAAATAGAGTAGTCGATCAGTGGAATAGGATAGAATCACAAGACAAACTAGGCAATAACTATAGCAATTTGGTTTTTGATAAACCCAAAGACCCCAGCTTTTGGGATAAGTATTCACTATTTGACAAAAACTGCTGGGAAAACTGGAAACTAGTGTGGAAGAAATTAGGGCTTGACCGACATCTAACACCACATACCAAGATAAGATCTAAATGGGTTCAAGATCTGGATATAAAGAGTGATTTTGTAAACAAGTTAGAGGAACATAATATAGTTTATCTCTCAGACCTGTGGAGATGGAATAAATTTATGTCCAAAGAAGAACTGGAACTTTTAATTGAAAACCAGATAGATAACTTTGAGTATATTAAATTAAAAAGTTTTTGTACAAACAAAATCAATGCAGACAAGATTAGGAGGGAAGCAATAAATTGGGAAATCATCTTTACATTTAAGGGTTCTGATAAAGGTCTCATCTCTAAAATATATAGAGAATTGTCTCATATTTATAAAAATTCAAGCCATTCTCCAATCAATAAATGGTCAAAGGATATGAACAGACAATTTTCAGAGGATGAAATTAAAACTATTTATAGTCATATGAAAAGGTGCTCCAAATCACTATTGATCAGAGAAATGCAAATCAAGACAACCCTGAGATACCACTTCACACCTGTCAGATTGGCTAAAATGACAGGAAAAGTTAATGATGAATGTTGGAGGGGTTGTGGGAAGGCTGGGACACTGATGCATTGTTGGTGGAGCTGTGAACGGATACAGCCATTCTGGAGAACAATTTGGAGCTATGCTCAAAAAGTTATCAAACTGTGCATACCCTTTGACCTAGCAGCATTTCTATTGAGCTTATATCCCAAAGAAATCATAAAGGAAGGAAAAGGCCCCACATGTGCAAGAATGTTTGTGGCAGCCCTTTTTGTAGTGGCTAGAAACTGGAAATTGAATAGATGCCCTTCAATTGGAGAATGGCTGAATAAATTATGGTATATGAATACTATGGAATATTACTGTTCTTTAAGAAATGACCAGCAAGATGATTTCAGAGGGGCCTGGAGAGACTTACATGAACTGATGCTGAGTGAAATGAGCAGAACCAGGAGATCATTATACACAGCAACAACAGTACTATATGACGATCAATTCTGATGGACATGGCTCTCTTCAACAATGAAATGTTTCAAACCACCTCCAATTGTTCACTGAAGAAAGCCATATACACCCAGAGAGAGGGATGCGAAATGTGGACCACAACATAACATTCTCATACTCCTTGATTGATGTTTGCTTACATTGTTTCCTTTATCTGATATATCGTTCGTGTAGATAAGATTTTTCTTGCACACCAATGATAAGTTTGGAAATATGTATACATATATTTGATTTGCCAATATTTTAACATAATTAACATGTAGTGGATATCCTGCCATCTAGGGGAGGGGTGGGGAGTTGGGGGGAAAAATTTGTAACGGAAAGCTATGTAAGGGTTATTGTTGAAGAATTACCCACACATATGTTATTCAAATAAAATTAAAATTAAAAAAAAAAAAAAAAGAAAAATGTCATTTAAGAAATAGCTTCTTATAGAACAAGATTACTTGTGTTCAAATTTAATTAAAATCAAACCGTATGCCATTTGATCTTTTCAGAATTTCAAATTTAGTGTGGTGAATTTTATGTATTCCAAATAATAAATATTGATTTAATTGGACTCAGGATAAGCTTCAAGTAGTACCAGTGTTAAAATTTTTTTTCTTCTCTGTTTAACTGTTTTTTTTGTTTTTTTTTTTTAAACTCTTTGAGACTGTGAAAGGTGTACTATACAAGTGTAAGCCTGCTTGTAAAAAGTAGGGAGTTGGAGTAGCTGACCTCCTAAGGGCCCTTCCACCTCTAAATTTAACTTCTTTGTACATCTCAATTTTGGCCTGTTCAGGAATTAATAAAAGCTAGCAGGAAACAAAGAAAATGCTTATAAAGTAAACTATCTTTCTGAGGAACTTTGCTTAGATAGATGTTCATTATCAATTATGTTATTCCTTAGAATGAAAGGCTTTAATCTTCTATTAAAAGCAGAGCCTGATTTAAAATGCCTAATTTTACCTTAATTCCAGTATTAATACAAATGGTCTTCTAAGTTAGGTAGAAACGTGTACATTTTTTCCCTTCTCTGCTGCTTTTGATTTTTCTACTGCCTTTTTCAAAGCATTCAGCCCTGTATAGCGTGTTTCCATTTCATTCAGACTTTTTCTTTTTCATTCCTAGTTCTTTTCTTGTTTTATTCAAATCCTAATGCCCCCTTTCTTTTTACCTTTCTGCAGTCCTTTTCTTACAGCTCTTTACCTGCAGCAATATTGAAACCTTACCAAAAGTGCTATGGAAAAAAAAATGTATTAATAGGAGAGTGCAAGATTTTTGATAGAGTTTGATTACTTCTTTAAAACAAACTAAAGAGAAACCCAGCTTATACGTCTTTCATATCCCTGTCCTCCTGCCTCAAGAACTGTGTTCTGTCCCTTGTCATCTACCTGTCCTAGTTTCTGTCCTGTAAAAAACCTTTTCCAGTTTACAAAAAAGCAATGAATTGGACCTGAAGTATATGGTGTTGGGGGAGGATAGGAGTGGAGAAATGGATGTGGTTTCCTGTCTATAAATGCTCAGTTTCATTTGAATATTATTACACTAATCATTTGGGTTGTATAATATTAGACTTTTTGAGGGCCAGACCTTGGAATCTACCTAGCATTACTAACAATGATTCTATGAATAAGTGGGTTACAAATTTCTTTTTGCTGAGGCTATTGAGGTTAAGTGACTTGCCCAGGGTCACATAGCTAGGGGAATGTTAAGTGTCTGAGACCACATTTGAACTCAGGTCGTTCTGACTTCAGGGCTGGTGCTCTATCCACTGCGCCACCTAGCTGCCCATGGGTTACAAATTTCAAAAAATGGGATTTATAAACCAAGATTGAAAATTCTGACCAGGTATCTGCTTAGGGGGAAGATTTGGTATTTGTTTAGGTATCTGAGATCCTGGAGGTAGTAAATGAATAAATAATAGGATATGAGAGAGAAAGAAATATGGAATTATTCAGTATGTTTGGAGCTGATGTTGAATCTTGGAGAATGAGTGAATGGAAGGAAGGGTGTCTTTAGTGTCCTTGGAAGCATTGTTAGGTATATGTTAAGTGTATGGATCTTGGGCAGCTAAGTGGTGCAGTGGATAGAGCAGTTGGCTTAGAATCAATAAGACTACCAACATGAGTTCAAGTTCAGCCTCAGATATTTACTAATTATGTGACCCTGGTTCAGTCACTTAACCCTCTTTGCCTCAATTCCTCATTTGTAAAATGAGCTGAGTTTCCTTTTCCTTTACCAAGAAAATCCCAAATGGGATCACAAAGAGTTGGAGACCAAGCTGCTAAGCAATAACAACAAAAAGTGGCATCTAAGGCCAAATGGGAGTAGGTGGTGAACATCTATGAAACTAAATTGAGAGTGTAGGGGGCATTTTTCCCTGAGAGCATTACTCACATTTTGGGGAGTAATATGAAGAACCCTTGGGAGATATATATCTAGTACAGTTGTGAACTTCCAGTAGTATCTAGGTGGGAAGAGAGATTTTTTTGGTAAGTGATTGAGTGACCCTGACACAAAACTTCCAGAACATGCTTATAGTCTCAAGTTCTGTATGTTATCTATTTACAGTCAAATAACATTTCTGTAGACCAGACTATTTTTATTTTTTCTTTATTAAAGTTTTTTATTTGCAAAACATATGTATGGGCAATTCTTCAACATTGACCCTTACAAAGCTTTCTGTTACAAATCCCCCCCCCCCCAGTTCCCACCCCTCCCCAGATGGCAGGAAATTCACTACATGTTAATTATGTTAAAATACTTGACAAATAGAATATATATATACATATTTCCACACTTATCATTGTTTGCATTGATTGCAAGAAAAATCATATCTACAAGAAAAAAAATCAGAAAGGAAACACAATGCAAGCAAACATCAATAGAGAGCATGAAAATGTTATGTTGTGGTCCACATTTCATATCCCTCTCTCTGGGTGTATATGGCTTTCTTCACTGAACAATTGGAACTGGTTTGAAGCATTTCATTGTTGAAGAGAGCCATGTCCATCAGAATTGATCATCATATAGTATTGTTGTTGCCGTGAATAATGATCTCCTGGTTCTGCTCATTTTGCTCAGCCTCAGTTCATGCAAGTCTTTCCAGGCCTCTCTGAAATCATCCTGCTGGACCAGACTATTTTTCATCATTGCTGTTTAGTATCCTTTATAAGACAGTGAGACAGCATTTTTACTTTGGTAGCTTAAGTTCAATAAACTTAATTTTGGCAGCTTTTGCCGGATCTTTTCATGAGAGCATATAAAAGACATCTGATTTTATTTTTACTTTCTTAGTTACAAGTAATATGAGTCACAGGGTAAGTGTCCATTAGTAATCAATGTTAGGCTTATATTGAGTTAGTTTTTGCTTCTTTAACTGTAGCCACCATCTTTGTTTGGGAATACTTCCTTCTGCAGTGCTGTGGGTAGAGAGCTGAATTCAGATGTGGCCTCTGATGTTTGTTAGCTGGGTGACTCTGGCCAGATCACTTAATCTCTGCCTCAATTTCTTTGTCTATAAAGTGGAATAATAAAAATAGCGACCTGATGGATGTTGTGAGGATAAAAACAGAAGATATTTTTAAAGAGCTTTGCAATCCTTAAACCACTATATGAATGCTAGTTATTACTAGGCTTCAGCAGCAAGATAATTCATCTTGAATTTGGCAGGTGTGTTTACATATATGTAAATATTCAGTATCTCTCCCTTTCATCTTTCTCCCCCCTACTCCAGAGAATGTTCAGCCTCATAGGTGATAGATGTAGAGCTGAGAAGTCATTGACTTCTTCCTGATACAAGTGAAAAAGCAGACCCAGAAATTTTGGAAGGCACCAATTCACAGATGGATCCTGTGGAGTGCAGGGCTTGCACTCAGGGTTTCCTGACCCCCAATTCAGGCTCTCTTGTCCATCCTTAGGGCTAAGAATAGTGTCTTAGTGGAATGGGTGCTTGATTAACATTTATTGAAGGGAAATTATTTGTTTTCCGTTAGGCAGCAGCACTGGTCAGAGCCACTCCTAGAATCCAAATCTAGTGTAGGTACATCAGCTTCTGGTGGCCTGCTGTCAGGAAGAGCTGGGCTCAGAATTGGCCTTTGACCCTTTCAAGCTGTTTGACCCTAGGTAGACACTTAACCTCTGCTTGTCTTAGTTTGTTAAACTATAAAATGGGGATAGTAATAGCCCCTGTCTCGTTGTGAGGATTCATTGAGATCATATTTTTCAAACTCTGAGCATATACCTAGTAGGCCTTGTATCAAAGCTCCTCCTTTCATTTTTCTTTTCTCTTTTCCTCCTGTCTTCCTTTTCCCCCTCATAGCTGCTACTCTAGTCGAGGCCTTTGCCACTTGTCACCTGGATTGTTGTTCACCTTCTCTTGGGTTCCTTGTACCACCTCTTTTTCCCTCCATGGGACCACATTCTCCCCTCAGTTGTTAGTGATTTTCTCCATGTCAATGCACCCCCATTCCCCTGCTCACCAACTTAGGTGGTTCCCTGTTACCTCCACCATCAAAGAAGAAGCCTTCTCATCTTTCCCATCTGGTTCTGTTTTGTCTTTGTTCCCCTCTCCCCACTGGCCTTCTTGTGGGTCCCTGCATCATTCCCTCCACCTCTGTGTCCCTGATACGTTCTTTTCTCACCTGCCACTTAGTTTTCCTTTCTTCCTAAAAGACCCTGTACAAGCTTCATGTTCTTTCTGTGAGCGAAGTTTTCATCACTTAGCACAGAGACTAGCACATAGGAAGCTTAGCATCCTTACCATTTCCCGGGCCATTGCCCAATATTTACCAGGTTTTTAATGAAAATACAAAAATTGAAGTGAATCTCACCTGGGTTTTAAATCAGGTCTAGCAGAACCTCTTCTGAGCAACAGCCCCTGCATATTAATGTCAAATTTTCCTTTTCCTTTTTTTCCAGTCTGTCTCTTACTGAGGTTTTACTGTGTATGCTTTTTGTGGTAATGAGGATAGTGGGGAGGACTCTTGCCTAACTTCTAATTAAGTTGTGGTGATTTCACAAAATCATAGAATTTTAGCACTGGGAGAGAGCTATCAAGAGGCAATAGCTAGTTGAGCCCACAAACAACTGAATAGAAAATCTGTCTTCAACATATTCTGTGTGTTGTCCAGCTCTTGCATGAAAAACAAGCAACCCCTAATACTTTATAAACTTACATCCTTTTCACAGTATCTTTAGGAAGTTTTTCTTTGCATTATACCTGAAATTTGTTGCATTATACCTTTTATTTATTCCTTCTCATTTCTTTCAGATGAGACCAAACTCTTGCTTCCCTTTTTCTCATATTCTTGATACCACACTTAATTAGTTCAACATATACCCTTGACTTCCTTGTTGCCTCACTGCCTTTCACGCCCTGCTAGTCCTCAAATTTGGATCCATATCTATAATTCTGTATAAAAGTTATCACTGGTGGCCATGTGGACAATCCTGTGACTAGAAAAATGAGGCAGTTAGGAATGTCTGTGGTAGTAGTTCTGTTGTTTCAGAGGATACCTAAACATCCTCTAACTCTGACGAGCTAGTTATTACTTTTATTTATTACTGTTTCCTTCTCTCTTTTCCCTGTTCAAAAAAGAAGAAAAAGAATTGATTTTCATCCTGTTTCTTATTTTTTCCCTCAAGTCCTAAAATTAGTAACTAGTTTAATGAGGCGCAGAGGAGGAGTGAAGGGGGAGAAACTTGATTTGCTTTAGATAACATTTTGAAGAACTTTAAAAGCAGATTATTGAAACATGCAGTTTTTGTTAACTATTAACAAACATACAAATAATAGCATTTATAAACCCTTTAAAAGTTTTCAAAATAATTTTCATACATCATTGTTTGAGCATTACAATAACCCTATGATAGAAGTACTATAAGTTTTATTCCTTCCTATTTACAGATCAGTAAAATGTGGCTTTAAAAGTTTTTTTTTGTTATTAATGTCAGAGGCGGCAGGATCAAAAATCAGGTATTTCCTGTCTAAGGCATTCGCTCTTTCCACCATATCACATTACTTCCAAAGAGTTAAGTGTAGCTAATTGGTTTGTTGCCACAGATAGAAAGAAGCAACTTTGTAAATAATTTAAAAATCTGTTAACATGTTAATATTGAGAACTTTTGATATATTCTTTGGAGTGAATAAAAGAATCATACCTCTTATTTTTAGGTAGAATGTCTTATGTAGTTGAATCATAACATATGAATCATCATATGAAGTGAATAGATAAATTTGAAATAGGTTGTGATTTTTGTTGTGTTTGTTTAATATGTATTATCTTAATGGAATTGAATAATTCCTCACTAAGGAATGAAACCTGTTAATAGAGAGAAGAGATGCAATAAAAAGAATAGTGATAATTTGTTTAATTGCTATTTTAACAAGTAAAAATTTTAGGTCCTATCTGTGATTAGTTCAACCCTTTTAAAAATACATTTTAGATTTAGCTATAGATTGTAGACATATATTTTAATTCAGTTTTATAGATTAAACGGTATTACCCAATAGATAAGACAATGCATGCTAATTTCAGAATTTTTTTTTTTTTTAATTTTTAGTTGTTGACCTTCTTTATTGGAGAGACATTAAGAAGACTGGAGTGGTATTTGGTGCCAGTTTGTTCTTGCTACTTTCATTGACAGTATTCAGCATCGTGAGTGTGACAGCATACATTGCCTTGGCCCTGCTATCTGTGACTATCAGCTTTAGGGTATACAAGGCAGTGATCCAGGCAATTCAGAAATCTGATGAAGGTCACCCATTCAGGTAAGATGATAGCTTTTATTCAAGACCTACATTTTGTAATATTGTATATGGTACATTTTGAGATCTTGCTTTATATTGGTATTATTAGAAATAACTGGTATTTCCATTGTCATAAGGGCATGGGTTCTTTTAAAAAAAAATTTTAAATTAGACTAAAATCCGTGGATTTTATACTTTCTTAAAAGTTATAGCAAAATCAAAGTGAAAACTGCCCTTGTATATCTAAATTAAGAGCTATTTATTACTTAAAACATTTATTAAATTAGCATTTATTTTTGTTAGAAAAATGTATTTCTTAGAACAGATGTCAGTAGTAAGTTGATTTTTTTCTTTAAATGAAAATATATCATTCTAACAGGGTTATTAGTATTAGCAAGACATTAAATTTCAACATAGATCCTTAGTCTAATCAATATTATTGAGCCTTTCCTCTGCTCTGCCAATTAAAACTTGCCAATTACTCCCTTTTTGTCCTTGCCTTGGCATGATGATACAATTCAAGACCCAACATTTTCAAACTAAGTCCTAACATTTTTCCTTCCTAAGAATTCTTGTAGCATTTGTATTGAAATGTGTTTTTTGACATTTTCTAGGCTAGACATTTTTTTTTAATACCAATAGATATTCATTCATATATTAGCAATGCATTTATTAAACTATGTACTTTGAATGCTGTTAAGTTGATATTGACAAATTTTATAAATCTTTTCAGACTACAAGACTTTCTCTTTTTAAAGATTAATGATTGGGGGCAGCTAGGTGATGTAGTGGTTTGAGTACCAGCCCTGAAGTCAGGAAGAACTGAGTTCAAATCTGGCCTCAGACACTTAACACGTCCTAGCTGTGTGACTCTGGGCAAGTCACTTAGCCCCAGTTGCCTTAGCAAAAGAAAAAAAAAATATTAAGCTCACTAATTTTCTAAATTATATAATAAAGTTGCATAAATCCTAAATGTATATTATGTTGTCTATTTACTATAGAAACCTGAAGATTGTGAATTTTTGTTAAAGGCAAAATGTTTATAATGTATAGAACCATAGCATAGCTATTCTATAGTTAGATCATTATATGGATCCATAACCCTAAAAATTAGATCTTTTTAAAAAGGAAAAAAAAGTACAGCTATGAACTGAAAAATGAGTATAGTTGTTAGTTGTACTCTAGTTCTGTACAAGCAGATTGGGAGCAGATTTCAGTTTATTTTTGTACTAATATCATACTTCTTTAGTATAAACCTCACTTGTTTTCCTAGGCAGTGGGTTTTTTTTTTTTTTTTTTGGTCAAAACTAGACTCTTAATGGGGAAATAAAATATTAGTTTTTGCTTCCTTTTATGAAGCATCTAATTCTTGGATCAGTCAGAGGCTCTTAATTTAATTATAGATCAAATGCAACCTATTAGCTAGTTTTAGCCTGCTACATAGTTTTGCCTTGTACATTGTCCACTTTGGGGAAATTGACAATACCCTGAAAGTCAGCCCTGAGGGGATGTTATCCCCATGGGTCTCTCATCCAGTGAAATGCTACCAGACTCAGGATATGGGTCCATTGTCATTGTCATACTGCACTGATGGCTGGCCTGCCTTTCCCTATGCTATATTTTCCCCCATGGTCTTCACATATACATCTAACTTCTTTCTATTGTAGCTGGAAATTAGGAATAGCTCTTGTAGCCTTATTATGATGGGAGGATTGTACTTTCTTGGGGATCACATATTCCTTTAGAGAGAATCTAACTTCCTCTGCTATGGTTTAGCAACCTTGCATCCCCAGGACCCTAACTGAATTTGTCTCAGGTTACCCAAATTCCTTGTTTTAGAGCCATATGCTAGTGGTGAATCAATACAGCTTCACCTATGTAGATTTTTTTGTCCTATGTGCCTTCGTCATAAATTTGTCTTTGTATTAGATCAATTGAACAAAGGATTCTCATAAATAGACATTAATTTCCCTAGGGTATTGATTGCTTAGGTATTTTAATGAACAGAGATGACATTTAATTTCTATATAGTCAGTGAACACATCAAAAATAGTAGTTTTTGATGAAGTGAGAATAGTAGACTAAATTTTAGAATTAGGATATTGAAAAATTTCAAATGAGTAACTTTGCTGTATGCTGGGAGGTACCTAAACATGTTGTTTTGAAGTATAGAAAATAGTAGTAAAATACCTTGAGTTTTGTTTGTTTCTTTGTTAAAAGTTTGTGTCATTTAAACCAAGCTGTTTAATTGATGAATTACTTTGAAGTGATAAAGTGAAAGGATGCTTGTCTTATTTTGTTCTATTTTGCTTTGAAATTGAAAAGTGAAATGATTTATTAGCTCTATTTCTTATAGTCATTTCTTTATAATTTAACAGCTTTGGCTTATGAATTATAAAACATCTATTTGAACTGTTTTATTAGGATTAATATTAAGTATTTCCATTTGTGGAATTATTTATTTATAAAATAATTTATTGACAGATCTACTTATAACTTATTTTAAAGTTTTTACTAGGAAGAAATAATTTGGAAATAAACATACATGTTAGGAAAATATTGATTTCATTTTTTTTTCATTTCTCAGTATATGAATGAAGCTCATCTAGCACATTGGATCATTAAAAATCTTTCCTAGTGATTTGTGTGGAAGTATTAAGCTTATTTTTAATATTAAATGATGTTTAACTGGATGTTTTCCCCTAGTTATGTTTGTCACTAAATTAATGAACAAAATCTTTCAAACTTTGAACTTGCTGCAGTTTGCTCACTAACTGCTAGTGCATTCCTTTGGCAGGGCCTACCTGGATTCTGAAGTTGCAATATCTGAGGCGCTGGTTCAGAAATACAGCAAATCTGCACTTGGTCATGTCAACTGCACAATCAAAGAACTCAGACGTCTTTTCCTAGTTGATGATCTAGTTGATTCTTTGAAGGTAGGTTTGTTGACTGCACACATTTCTTAAGACTTGGTTTTTAGCTGGCTCTAATTCTTGTCACAGAAGCCACTAACATAGGAGAATAAAACAGTACCTCAGCTAAAGTTTACCTTTACCTTATATGAGGAGATAAGGAAGGCACTAAAATAGTATTTTCATTAGTAGAAGAAAGTCTTGGATGAGGAAACTACCTCTGCTAATACAAGTCAGCAACTTCTCTGCAACCTAGAGTCTTGGAGAGCTGCCAAGAGCCCCAAGCAGTTCTGGGACTCTTCCTTTATGGTTCACAGGCAGGACTTAAAGTCTTCTTGTCTCAAAGTCTAGATCTCTGGCCTCTTACCCTGCTATCCTCATTATGGCTCAGTCTACAAAGTCCTTTTTGTATTCTTGATCATGTCATGGAACTGATCCTTCGTTCTGTTTTTCTGCCTTCCAAGTATAGTCCTAACTTTCTAGTAAAGTACAGAGAAGCTGGTTTTTAGCGTTGCAAGCTGCTTTTTTTTTTTTTTTTTTTGGTGGGGGGGAGGAGGGAGAAGAATAAAAACTAATGAAGCATCTGAAAATACAAAATGGCCTCCAGACCTCGGCTTTTGGGAGTGAAGATGGCAAAGGTGGAGATAAAAAAGAGAGATGTTAGAAGGTTCTAAGAAGCAGCATTAGAAATTTTATAAGCATTCATAGAATGCTACTGGGATTTGTTAATCCTTTCATTGGTTAATATATGGACATAATACTGAAAGAACTGAATTCTGTCATCGAATAGTTTTTTAAATTGATCATTCAGTAAGACTTGCTAATGTTTTCATTTCCAGAGATTTTTATTGTTATGGGGTTTGATTTGTATTTTCAATCCTTTCAGTTATATCTGACTCTTTGTGAACCCATTTGGAGTTTTCTTGGCAAAGATACTGAAGGGGTTTGTCATTTTTTTTTTCTCCATTGATTTGAATACCATATATAAGTTAAAGGGATATAAAGATAGTCTTCTCTAAAGAGTTTTCTCTTTACACATGTAGCAGATAAAAAATACATTTAGTGGGGCAACTAGGTGGTGCAGTGGGTAAAGTACCAGTCCTAAAGTCAGGAGGATCTAAGTTCAAATCTGGCTTCAGACACTTAACACTTCCTAGCTGTGTGATCCTGGGCAAGTCATTTTACCCTCAATTGCCTCAGTTAAAAAAAAAATAGCTTAATCATGCAGAAACTTAAAAATTGTCCTGTTGAAAATCCATGATTTTAATAATAGGGATTGTTCATCTACTTGTCCTGAACAAACTTAATTTCTAAAACTGGGGAAAAGGGGCAGCTAGATGGTGCAGTGGATAGAGCACCAGCCCTGAAGTCAGGAGGACCTGAGTTCAAATCTGGCCTCAGACACTTAATACTTCCTAGCTGTGTGACCCTGGGCAAGTCACTTAACCCCAATTGCCTCAGCAAATATATATATATATATAAAACTGGGAAAAAACAGCTTCCAGTCAAGTAGTATATAGTAAGTCCACTTTATTTCATTTTAATCATAAACTATCAAAATTATAGACTTTTAGAACCAGAAAAAATCTTTTAAGTGTTTATCTAATCCAGTTATGTTATTCTGTAGCTGTGGAAACTGAAGCCTAGGAAAGTCAAATGCCTTTTCTCATAGTATACAGCTAGTAGAATTATGAAGCCAAGACCAGAGCCCAGCTCTTGAGCTTGCCATTTTTCCCCCTCTTCTCTCACCAACAGGCTGACTTTTTACCTCTTTCCCAGCTCAGAGAACCTGCTTACCTTTTCTTTTCCTTTCTTCTTTTCCACCTCAAAGAATTGAAGCCTTAATTGCAAGAAAAATTAGATCTGTCTGTAAGGATAGGAGACCAGGATTCTATTTCTGCTTGTTATGCCGGGCAAGTCATTTTTCTCAGACCCTTATCTGTAAAACATTTGAAAAATTTTTCTTACAGAATTGTCATGAACAAAGTGCTCTGTAATTTTAATGACATAAAGTGATGAAATGATAATTATTTGTGAAGAGACCAGCTAGTTGATTTTTAACCTATACTTTTCTTTTTTTTCTGATTTACTTATCCTTCTTGGTAACTAGGTGGAAAGATAATATTTGGTCCTAGTTATGAAGTTGGGGGGGCAGTGCGTTGTAGTTTTTAGTGCCTCAAAAGTGAGTAAATATGAAGGAATGACTTGAAGTAAAGTAAATTTTGTTGGGGTAATAACTTTCATAAGAAGAGACAAAAGCTAGTTGGAGGAACCTTTAAACAAGGATATTTACTGTGAAACCAGTTTTTTTTTTTAACATTAAAAACAAACAAACAAACAAAAAAAAAACAAGCCTTCTAAATATTTTTTAATCCTTTTCTATTCTTGCCATACATTGGCTATCTGGAGTCTGACATGGCTACCTAATTTCCCCAAAGCATGAACTAATTCTTGGGAATTACTGAGAAGCAGTCACATGTAAGTCTTAAGAAATTTAGTTTCCTTGAGGAGAAAGGAATTAGGTTTTCATTTTCTTTGCTGATGTTTTTGGATATATGTACAATTTAACAATTTCAGTAAACTTTTTGAAGCTAGGTCAGAAGATGGGATTTGGGACTTTGGCGCTGATATTTCTGGCAGTGTGACTTTGGGCTTCTTACTTTACAGTTTCTTAGTTTTCTCATCTTAAAAATGAGGTTGATATTAAAGACACTCTGTAAACTTTAGAGTTTGGAATGTGACTGGAATGCAGATTTGTTATCATTACCAGTACTGCTGCTCTACTTAGTTTACTTATTCCTCATAGAAGTTACATATTGTAATTATAGTTCTCTACCAGGCCTTTAGATCTTTCTGAAATTTTTTCTGAGTAGGACAGAGGAAATATAAGGCACATAGCTATTCAGTACTGAGTCAGTATATTCCCTTATAACTTGGCAATTCCACAACTACTTTGTAGGATCATGTAAGTCATAACTTAATGATTTATTTTAGAGTCTTTTATGCTATCATCTCCCTTTTGTATGGAGTGTTTATATTTGTTACTCATTTCATTGGAATGTTTGAAAAGGTATAGTATAAAATATTTTCTTGGGGGGAATTCCCAGTATAACTTTTAATTTTTAAATTAATTTTCCTTAAAAAAATCCAAAATAATTTTAAAATGAGTTAACATAATAGGCACTTATAATCAGGAGTCCTAGAATACTGTTAGTCCACCAGAACAAAAAGGGTGTATGGAGTTTGGAGGGGTTTTTGGGGAGGATTGGTGGTAATATAACTTCTACATAGGGCATATGTGAAAAGGCACATGTGAAAAAGGAAGGTGCCATTGTAGGTTTTAGGCCCAGATGGAGATTTTTTTTTTTAATCTTTATATCTTTCCCAGTACCTAGTATAGGGCATTATGCATAATAAGCACAGAAATATTTGCATATATGAATGAACTCTAGTGTAGCTTTGAAATGTGGCGTGGTTTTAATAAGCACAGAAATATTTGCATATATGAATGAACTCTAGTGTAGCTTTGAAATGTGGCGTGGTTTTAGAATCTTCAGAAACAACAACTTTTGGAATATATCAATCAGAAACTGGGTGACTGAACACAAATGTTGTGAAAGGTGAATTTTAGTAGAGGTATGGTGAAACAGGAAGTCAGAGAAAATTTCTACAAAATGTGTCATTAGGTGCAAACCAAAGGTCAGGCTTTCTGTTTGTTCTGTATAGAAATAATTGCTAATCAGCTTTGGTTCTTTTAATGGCAGTCATTAATCTTATCAACCAGTAAGACTGCTTTTGTATATAACTTTAACATTCACTAATGGAGGACATACCTTTCTCATATACAGATAATCTAAAGATCTTTGGGGTGAATTATATTTATCAAGATAGTTTGTCTTCTAAGATTTTTTTTGGGGGGGGTTAAGGCACTTGGGGTTAAATGACTTGCCCAGGGTCACACAGCTAGGCAGTATTAAGTGTCTGAGACCAGAATTGAATTCAGATCCTCCTGACTTCAGGGCTGGTGCTCTATCCTAGCTGCCCCTCGCTGTCCATCTTCTAAGATTTTTAAAAGTCCTTTATGAAATCAGAAAAAGTAGAGTGTTAAATATTTGTTAAAAGCAGGGAAAGAGACAAAATAAATACCTTGAGAGAATTCAGTGTGAACATTATATTAAAATTACTGTTTTAATAATTATAAAGAACAATTCCAAGTATAGGTTTTAAAGCATTTTCAGAGTTTGGGCTGTCTGCCTTTTTCAGTTTAAAGATGAGAAAAATAACAACTAGAGAATTTAAATAACTCACCCTGAAAAGGTATACAGCTAGAAAGGGATAGAACCAGAGCTTGGTTTTCTGATTCCAAATATGTTGGTTTTTTCCCATGCCAACATGGAGTGAGGGGGGAACAAGTTGAGCTCATATACAGAAATTGCTTCTGGGTAGATAGTTTTGATCCTTTCTCTTTCAAGGAGAAAAGAACTTTTTTTTGGATATTACTGAATAAACTTGTTTTCTATTCAAATAAAAAATTAAGAAGTTGTGTGTGTTGTTGAAAACTTTAAAAAAGCTTAAAATAGTTGTGTGGGTTTTGCTTGTGAAATCGGGCAGGGATAAAATTGAATTATGCAAGTTCTCACTCAACTTTTTTTTGTTTTCAGTCAATACTTGATTTCTTATCTAGATTTTGTTAGTAGCATTAACTCTAGCCTCCAGTAGTTTTGCTTGAGTTATTATTATTATTATCTTTTTGGTAAAAAAGATTAATTTTTGCACATGCTTTTAGATCACTTTGAGAGGCAAGTATAGATTAGGAAGGAGTTGGTTTATGACTGATTTGGATGCTCCAAAAGTCTTGGTAGAGTTGTTATAACTATTAAAAGTTTGCTTTCCCAAGGCCTAGTACAGTGCATTGTACTTACTGAAATGGTTATGAAAATAGATAAGAAAAAATTTAGCTTTGAAATATAACGATTTCAATATTTTCAGAAAAAAACAGCATAAAACATTAGAAATGGGGTAAGTAAAATATAGTATACTTAATACTAAACCATAATGTTTTTAAGCTTAATTGCTTCCATACTGCACAAAAAATTTTCAGACATCTTGTTGAAAGTGGATGGTGACCCATGTAAAATTTTTGGATATCAATTGCTTTTGACCCATGGAACTTGACTAGTACTTTACATTTACATAAAAAAAAAAACTTATGCCAATGGTAAATAATAACAAAATTAATTAGACTAAAATTGACAATCTTATTCCTTTATAATGATACCTACTTGTCCCTATCCAGATTGAAAAGTTAAATTATGAGATAGTACATGGACTAAGTTCTATAATAATGATACTAAAACCATGATTTTTTAAAGTGAAAAAAATCTTCAAATGAAATAATAGGTAAAGAGTCTCTTTAATATTTTTTATTTTATATTTCTTTTATTAAAACTTTTTATTTGCAAAACATATGTATGGGTAATTCTTCAGCATTGACCCTTACAAAGCTTTCTGTTACAAATTTTTACCCCCTAGTCCCCACCCCTCCCCTAGATGGCAGGAAATCCACTACATACTTTAATATCTAAAGATGAAAACTCCTCATCTTTTTAAAAAAAGTTTATATTTTGTTTTCCGGTTGCTTATATTTTGACACTCAAAAAAAGTGAAAATGGACTTTTGACTCA
Organism: Myrmecobius fasciatus; assembly: GCA_023553655.1. NCBI lineage: Eukaryota > Metazoa > Chordata > Mammalia > Dasyuromorphia > Myrmecobiidae > Myrmecobius > Myrmecobius fasciatus. Next base: position 106,502 of record JAJPUD010003235.1, on the reverse strand, counting down.
GTTTTGTTTGAACTTTCAGTTAGTTATAGTGCTGTAAAAAGGGAATGAATTACTTCTATTTTCTTAAAAAAAATTTAGAAAATACTTTTCTAAAAATCTTGGTTGGTATAAATTGAATTTGTGTGAGTCATAACAGAAAATAGTAATTAGCTCTAATTTTAAGAAAATAGAATGGTGGTTACCCACATTTATGAAGATTCTCAAGTAACAAAATGGAAACCACATTATCAATATATAGTGGACTTAAAGTAGAGTTAAGTTTTGGCCCCATTTTGGAAAGGCCCCCCAGAAACCATTTCTAAATCAAAATGATTTGTTTGCAAACAATGACGGAGGAAGATAACACCCATGGCTAATATCTTCTCACAAAATATCACAAAGTTATTGAAGAAAAAAAATGCAATCTGAGAATTTGCTGGGAGATTGAGATCACACCCAAGAATACTTATAAGAGAATTCTCAAGAAACGAAAACCAGCAGACAGGGAGTGGAACCTAATATATGGGTTTGCTTGGTGAGTGCTGGAGTCCAAAGCCCTAATTTTCAGGAGCAGCCCTGCTTCCTAACTGCCTTTGAGTCTTTGGTACATCAGGGTCTGCTGCAGGAATTATGGAATTTGTCATAAATGTAATGATAAATAATAGAGGTGGGTAGCAATAAGACCTGTGCTCAACTCCCTCTTCCAAAGTAGGGCCAGCACCTTTTCAGTAATGTAAGCATTTGAGAGAGTTGTGTGGAGCACAGAAGCAGGGATGATTTGTCTGGGCTCGCTTTGCTGCTGTGTGTGTCATAGACAGGATTTGAACCTCACTTCTGGCTCTGAGGCCAGCTCTCTACAAGGCAGTCGTGTTGCCTCTTGTGTATAAATAACAAAGTAAAAAAGAAAAGGTTAACAAAAAATTTTAAATAATTGTATATTTACTCATAATCCTGAAACCAAAAAAAAAAAAAAAAAAACATTTTTATTGATCATAGTCTGATCAAACCAGATAAACTTACTTGTTATTATATAATCCATTTTGATTGTTGTGTGTGTATGTGTGTGTGCATGTGTATTTAATATGTAAATTCTTAACAAGCAAGATTGTCTTTTAGGTCATAGTAGATTTAAAATAGCAAACCAGAAAGAACATTAGGAGATTATGTGGCAGTAATATTACTGGCACTGCTTCATTTCTCTGTGTGCATACTTTGTGTGCAGAGTCTGTTTTTATTTCCCCCTTTCCAAAATCATCATGACTATCCAAAGAAAATTTTAACTGGGAAAGTATGGACTTTTCTAGCATGGTATTTGTTTATAATATGAAACATTTATTTTGGAAATACAAAAATTTTTCATAGATTAGAATTGGGTTCAATATTATCTAACAGTTTGCTCTATCACAGCATCCAGCCAGATTGTGAATATAGTGTAGTGTTTGTGATCATTTCTGTAGAAGGGATTTCTACATGAATTATGATGTTAAGTAGGATAAATCTCTTGATTTCTCTGCTGCTAAAATTCTTTGATAATGGTTAGAAGTTTTTGATTTAATTTTTCATTGATTAGAATGCTTGTAGTGGTCATTTGGAAGATAAAATTAAGCACTTTTGAAACCGAAGCCTTTTAAGATATTTAGCGAAATAATACTATTTTCTCCTGAATACACTTGATGTTTAACCAAATGTTGATGCTTCAGTGGATCCAGCATTTTACTGATTAATTAATTATTCTCTCTCAAGTACAAATCTATCCTATTTATAAGCTTTTCCATCTTCTCTGTGTTTTGCCCCCATTTTTCTACAAGTTCTTAGAGGATGAATCTTTCCAGTGTTGGAAGTCTTCTGGTATTTCACGACCTTCAGGTTTTATATTCTGTAGGGGTTATTCATCTGTTATCCTTGCTCATGCTATACTCATGGATGTCTTGAATTACATATAGCCAAGTCATTATTGGGGATGCCCAAAAGCCACTTAAACTTTTCTCCATAAAACTGTACTCTATTTCCACAACTCCAGGTTGTCAAAGGCCATGTCAGCAGTACAATCTCTTATGTGTTCTGTCAAACTGAAAAAAAAATGAATGTAATCTCAGAGACAAATAGTGGCTGCAGCATGCCCCAAGAGCCTCTTGACTTAACTCTGCTAATTTGGGGCACTTAGAAATGAACAGCATCTTTCCTAGAAGATGATGAATTCCTTGTTCCATAACAATCTGAAAGTTATACCTGGGTTACCCTTTGAAAAATGGTTGTGAAAAATCTGATTTCTCTAATTACAGATGTTTGAGCTTGTACTTAATGATCATGTGTGAGAGAGAACAGATACTATATAAAATGAATCTGCTCTTGTGCTAGAAAGAATAGACTTTATAGTCCTATTCATTTTCTGAACCACCTTCCTCTCCTCTCAACCCTAAAAAAAAGAAAAAAACCCCACTGTTAGTGTTTTCAATATTGGATCAGCAGGCCTTTTTCTGTACTTCATGTTGTATGTGGAAATCCTGGCTTTTCAGGAGGAGCTTTTAGTAATCAGGTGACATTTGAGCCTTTGAAACTCTGCCTGAGAGTGACTGATTTACATGGGCCAGGTGTGAAATCTTGGGATTCCCTTCTTTTAGGTTACAGTAAGACATCATCTGTGTCTGAGTTTCCTTAGTTATTAAAGTTAACTACTAAATTTCTCTATTGAGATTAAACACATACTCTGTCATGTGTCGTGTGATTGTAAATATATGAACAATGGCTAAAGTGATCTCTTGTCCATTGTTAAGGATTAATTGTTTTTCCCAATGAACTTCTATTGATGATAGACAAACACACATTTGTGGCACCATGCAAACTCACTGAAGTGCAGAGTATATTTTTAGCTGTGTAGCTATTTATTGGGGGAAGGGAGGAAGATGCTAATGAGTCACGAGAGAAATCTTTCCACGGTACTTTTCATAACAAATGCAAAAAAACACGACAGCCTTTTATGTCTTGACCATTATTTGACTAAATGAGAGAGAACTGTAAGTTCTGATATTCTGGCCTACATTTGATTCAGTCAGTTACAGAAGTAACTTGTTCCTGTTCCTGAAGCCACTTTTCTTTTCTTTCTTTTTTTCTTTTTTTTTAATTAAAGCTTTTAATTAAACTAAATAAAATTTTTGTATAACATATGCATGGGTAGTTCCCCAGCATTGATCTTTACAAAGCTTTCTGTTACTAATTTTACCCCAGTCCCCTCCCCTCCCCTAGATGGCAGGAAGTCCATTACATGTTAATAATGTTAAAATACTTGACAAGTTGTGCAAGAAAAATCCTATCTACTA